>CM062805.1:827296634-827794134 GCA_031772625.1 Pinus tabuliformis | reverse complement strand
AAATGTGGAGAGAGGCAAGAAAAGGGACAGGCAAGAAGACACACTGATCAGCGGTCCTGCAGAGCAACTAGGGGATAAAAGGCAAAGATTGAACCCCCTATTAGAAGAGAAGCTTATTCAGAAGACCGCAGACAGTTTAAGGGAAGAAAGAGTAGTCAGCCAGGATACATCCCCGGTCACAGAAACATCGGCCAGTTCAGATAGGCAGGAGATTGGAAGACAACATAGTGTGGAGTTTTCATCTACCAGGTCACAAAGCAAGCAAGGCTCTGACATTAAGAGAACATTTACTGAAATAAAGGCAAAGAAAGAGCCAATAAGAATTCAACTTTATAATCACTTGCTGAATATGGCCCCCACAAATCAACAAAGGTTAATGTAAACATATGACATTCAAGAAGGAAAAATGATCCTTAGTCACTTTAAGCCCAAAATGCAGCAGCCACAATCAGCTGTTGATTACATCAGGACCAATCTGGAAGTGCTAGCTAAAGACATTCATCCAATGGACCAGATTGAGTTACATAAGCGAACCGGAGAAATGGTCTACTCCACTTTGGCACACAAAGCATTATTGGCACACAAATTGCAGAATTCATTGAATAACACATCCACTCAATTGGATTTGGAAAAGGCTTCCTCTTTAGCCAAAGATAACAGGATCAAATCCTTGGAAGAAATTATCATTGAGTTGGGACATGATCCCAAGGATGCCAAGGGCATAAGAGCACTGATAAAAAAGAAGGAAGAAGACATTGCAGCTCTCAGAAAGCAGCGCAAGATGCCTATTACCATGCATCCCCAAACTATAGAGATTGTTGAGCAGAAATCACAGGAAGATGTGATGGACCTGCTAATGAAAATGAATGAGAGATTGGCAGAAACAGAGCAGGCATTGGAGAAAGCACTACAAGGAAAGCATGGAGAGTCGACCTCCCAGCCATCTCAAATAGCTCCAACAGTTACAACTGCTCCTACCACAATTACAACAATAGTCCCTCCCACTGTCCTAACATCAACAACACCAAGTACTTCAACAACAACAGCAGCAGGCAGTAGTACTACCATGATCACAGAGTAGTTAATCAAAGCCATGGAGAAATTAAAACTCCAAGTATCAAAATTAAAAGAGGCCAAAGAAAAATTGGAAAAGCTAGAAATAAATTATGACAAATCCAAGACGACTGTAGCTAAAAAATCAAGGGAGGTAAAAGCATTGGAAAATAAAGTAAGAGCCTTAGAAAAGGATCTCTCCCTGCATAAACCCTTGGCAGAAATCAAAACAATTTTATGGACCAACATTGGCCAATCCCTCACTGATATATGGAAATCCATACAGATAATTCATGAGCAGATTGATTTGGTAACAGCAGCTCAAGGGGAAATTCAAAAGGCCAGGGATTTATTGGGACACATGCCCGAACAGGTCAATAGGCTAATACAGTTTTTGAACACCCACACCAAGGAAGAGCTGGCAGCATTGGATATCAGGGACAGGACAGGCACCATTCTGACAGTCAAAAGAGTTCTGACCATGAGGAACTTCATACAAAATCTGGAGAGGAAGTGCCAAGACATGCAAGTGGAGATAAATGCTTTCACACAGAAGTTTATAGCTTTGGAGGAAAAGGGTCTGCCCAGTTTATTAACCAATGACTATAGACTGATGACACATGCAGACTATGCTCACAGGTTGAATAAATATGTGGCTAATCAAATCACAACCTCATCAAGTTTTGCAGGAGAGAAGGCACTCCCATCTGGACAGAGCCTGTATGAAAATTTAGAAAATCTGTTTTATATTGGGCATGAAGTAAGACATCTTTTCACAGTCCAGCCTACTTTCTTCAGGTACACAGATGTTGATGAAACACGAATAAAACTATGTAGACACCAATTACCAGATGACCAATGGTGGCAAAGCATGTTAGAGATCCTGTAGGCATATCTCTGATTTCTTTATATCTTTGGGAAATCAAAAGTTCGTGTCACGCACCATAAAGTGGAAAACAGGAAGGGACGAGAATCAAGCTGGAGCAACAACGTAGTAAAGACGGTCCAGATGCAGCCGAGAGAGCTGGGACAGCAGCGCACAATATCAGCGAAAATATCCACTGGCCGACTCACTGAACAAACAGTCAACGCACCTTACCAACTGAGCAGCCAGCACACAACATTTATTTCTGCATTCATTTCTCCCTGTTTTCAAGATCATTTACTTCTCCTGTAAAGTAGGTGGAAGAATTTATTGCTAGATATTATCTCATTGAGATATTTTGTAAACATTTTTGTACAAATACCTCCCCAAGCAAAGTATTAGGGGTTGGTGATAGAATTCTAGAACTGCGTTGTCACTTTGAGAACTTTTCTGAATAAAAGATTGCTAGAATGCGTTGCTGCTGAACTCTCTGGTTGTGGAATTGATGGCAGAGGACTATGTTGCAGAATTCTTGAATTATTTCATGGATCAATAAGTCTTTTTAACTCATGTTTTACAGTTTCTATGTTTTTATATATCATCTATGTTCATAATCTGAATAACAGGGAAAAAGAATAACCCAGAACTTGCTTAACTGTACTCTGTGTTCAATCTTTGTTATTTTTTATGTTTTCTTCAGAATTAGGATAAGCAGGAATTCTTAATTGCTCTTGTTTCCCTGGTTCTTACATATTGAATATAGCTAAGGAATCCTTAACTGCTCCCTGGTAATATTCATCCACTTTCCCTTTGTCAGCATGATGAAGGATTCTTAGTTTCCCTTCACCCCCTGACCCCATTTCACCTGATTCCAACTTACACTTTGTTTCATGATTAATTACCTTGTTTTGTAGTACCTCCCTCTGTCAAAGAAACCATATCTAGCAGTTCATCTTCATGGACTCCATTAACCCAATGGATTGAACTTCTCATATTTTCACCCTTGTTCTATTGAATGTCACCATCCAAAAATCAAACAAACCTTTGTACTTCATAACTAGCCTAATATACCCCAAAACCAAGCTAAATCATAAAGAGAGAGCCCTCTCTAGATGCAGATTGGCTAGAATCTACATCTAAAAGATTGATCTGTGGTTACCTTGACCGTATTCCCTTTTCTCACAACTTTTGGGGAACAACCTGAGTGTTAACATCTAAAACCACCCACACATTAATCTCTATAGTAGAATTGGTGACTTCATTAGGGAATGATCTTAGTTCTCGGATTTTATCTCATTGTTCCATGATCTCTCTTTCTGTCCAGGCCTTCCTGCTCTTCTAGATTCTCATTATGATCACCCTATGTGCTTCCTGACCTCTTCTACTACTCACAACTTCTAATCAAACCCTGATTGGACCCTTTTTGTACCATTTTTATCTGTAATGAACTTCCTTCTACAATCTAGGGCATTATAATGCTACCTAGTGTCTGGAACAGAGTGTTATTCCTGCTAATAACACTCTGCTTGTCCTTCTAAGGAATGTTACTGAACCAATAATTTGACATCCACCGAGTTCTGCAGATTCTTAGGTTGATATGTTTCTTATGGTCTATCCCTTGAGATCTGCAACTATGAAGTTTGATTGGTTGGTTTCTTGCATGCTCATTTTTCTTTTTAGGAAAATGGCTTAATTTCATTATATTTTTAGGAAAAAGGAAAATGAAAAAAATTACTTTAGTTTTCTATTTTAGCTTGTTTATTTTCTGTTTATATTGTGTTAGTTGTTAGAGAATTGTATGTCTACATGTTGTGTGCATGTTGACAGAATTTGGATGTGTATTTATGAAATGATGTATAATCTCTCCCTGTAAGAATCTCTTTCATTGAATGAAAAACTTAAAGCATTTTTCTTCCATGGTTTGAATTAGAGTCTAATTGAACACCATACATCAACACCCCCTCCAAAGACACTAATACAAGTTCACATAAAATCAACACTTAATAAAAGTAATCAAAAACACTTTTTGAGCTTAAACATAAATTAGTCTAAGTTAGGGTCTTGGGCTAGGTAGTGGTGAGTAAACTATGTAAGATCACAAAATTGAGACTAGTATCATTAATGAAAGTAAAATTTTGCTGCACTCATATCATTCGAGATCTCTCCCCTCACAAAGGAGTTAAATGCGAGACAACATTTGAGTGTGAGAGAAGGTAGCCCACCTTTGATTTCATTTTCAGTGGGTATTCTGTGTAATGGGGATCCCCTCGGGGATGTCAGAGCTGAGTTGGGGACTAAAGTATCCTACGTGTTGTCTGTGACCATGACCCCCCCCCCCCCAATGGTGTCTATGATTTGAGGTAACCTTAGTGGTCATACTTTTTAGGGATGAATACAAGGTGACTAGGGCGGGCTGCTCTGTTACCTAAACAGACGAACCTACTCCGTCTTTAGTTTTTTCGGAGGTTTCTCATCTTCACGAGAGTACTTGGACCCTTCTTATTGAGGTTCAAGTGAAGCTCATGAGTAATACTAATTGTAAATTTGGTTGGCTCTCTCTTTTAGCCACTGTGATACTAGGTTTCATCTCCGGTGAGTGGTGGTTATCAGATAGAGTTATGTTCCCTGGATGCTTATTAATTGTCTTCAGAGTATTTTTTTATTTTTAGGTGCTAGATTGTGAACACTAAGACTATAAAAAATATCAATTTATAAATTTGTTGATAAAATATATTTGTCATTGTGGCTACATTTAGCCCTCATTTTCTATCTAGAAGATAGTGAGGTATTCCTCCATTGACTCTAGAGGACCTGCCAAGAATTGGTGAGTTGGATTCTCCCTCTCCGGGAAATTAGTCTCTAGTGCCCAACACTGAATCACATAACACATCCCAAGACACTATATTTCCCAAGGAATTTTCTAATGAAGGATTAAAACCTCCTTACAATCCTCCCCTCACCGGATCCTCTTGGACCAGTGTTGGTTTAGGTAGCACTTATAACAATCATGTATTCGTCAGCACCCACATCCAATATTCCTCTAACGACTAATGGATTGTGGTCCTTTGTGCAAAATTTTGCTGGACCATCACATCCCCCACCTATGGTCAGTACTACACAACTGACTATTTACCCTATTATTGAGACTATGCCTAGTCTAAGAAACCTAGTTACACTAGCTATGAGTGGAATCTAGCACATCCTAGTTTCTACCCCTTTCGTATTAGCTCCTGGACCTTCAGCTATCGCTCATAGTAGTGTTGTTAACACAATTTCCTTCAGTAACCCTTTTGGTTGGAACCCATTGCTAAGTTCTAACCCCCAGGTTCAGATGCCTAGGGGAAATGTTCCCGACATGCATATCCCGATCAGGTGTATCACTACTACCCTTCTGCCTATAGGACCACCTGTATCTTCCTTGATCGACTTACCTCCCCCAAGTGGACATTATTCTAGGGTTAATCATGTGTCCACTTCCAACTATATGGATAGCAATATCCCTCACCCAGTCCTACTACATCCATTTGGGCACCCCCTCCTTAACCTCAATTGAATCAAGGGGGCACTTCTTATCCTTGGGGAAACCATCCTTTTTCCCCCAACCCTAATATCCCATATGGAATTCCATACTTTATGCCTATATCACTACAACCTGGAGGTTATTATCCGATGAATCCTATGTATCCTGTTGGAAACAACTTGATGGGGGGATCCCTTGGTCCTTCAAGTCATTCTTCATCACCTTGGTTAGACTCGAGGGAAACTTTTCCTTTTCCTTTTCTAGCAACAGTTTATATCCCCGATCTGTATAAATTGACTAATGATCCCATCATTCATAAATTGCAGGCCCCTAATCTCGCACAAGATACTTGTCAACATTATGAAATTTGAAGGGAAATAAGGGCATGATCCGGCTACACATGTCACCACCCACTATTTATGGTGTGTATCAAACTCCATGGTTGATGACAATATCCAATTGGAAATATTTCCCTGCACCCTTTTAACAATGCTACCAAGTGGTACATTGAGTTACCATGCATGTCAGTCAATATCTTTGGTGCCTTGGCAATGGAATTCTTAAAGCACTTCCAACTTCCTATCTAATATGAAACTAGAACAAAAATCCTTACTACTCTATTCCAAGACACCTCTACCCACATCTCTGATCATATCCATGAATGGAAACGTAGGCGGAGGCTTGTCAAAGCCCCCATTCCAGATTACATTTTAGCAAATTGGTTTTGCAAGTCACTTCTTCCCCAAATTTCCAAGGACACTTCCTTAGATGGTGCAATCACGAAATACCAATCCATTCATCGTGCCCAACATTTAGATTTGATCTACTCTCAATCTGGAACACTCTATGATGTAATCCCCCATGCCCCTCGAACTTCCAATGCTATCACTACTTAGCAACTTGATGTGCACGCTGATGGCCTCGTCGGTGCTACTTCTAGGGCTGATGTAAAACAACTCAGTGGGAAAGTTTCCCAGTTATCTGTTGATACCACTCTTACTACCCAATTAGATGCTCGTCCAACCGCTACAATAAACTCTATACATTCTACACAAAAACCCAGTGGTAAGAATAAGAACAATAAGAAAAATACCTCTCCTTTTGAGCAGTAGCCCGTTACGTAGAACAACCCCAAGCAGAAAGCGTCTACCAAATCTGATACTAGGAAAGAAAAAAATGTCAAGTTCTTTTGCAATATATGTGTAGAGGACCACATGAATTACAAATGTCCTTGTCTTCAAGAATGCACAGACCTTCTTTCTCTAAAGGAAACTCGCCAGACCCTAATGGTCCTTAACAACCCTTTCCCTACTCAACAGCAACAACATCTTATTTAGAACCCACCACAATCCCCACAAGGGGGCAACGACAGTTACATCCTCCTTAATCTAGTGAAGGATCGTTAACTATTTACACCTTTGAAACGGTTAATCTACAAACACAAGCCAAGAATTATGGAACTCCAGTCACTAATGCTCTATACACTACCTTGAATTCAAATCCACCACCACCTAATGATCTTCATATCAAAAGTCCTGTCGCTAACCTTGTGATCTATTTCCCCAAAGGGGCACTTAGTTGCACTACACACAATACCTCTACACGTGTTGCCCAAAACTACAATATTGTAGAATATTTGGCACAAGCACCATTAGCCATGTCTACCCTTGAAGTATTACAAACCTGTCCAACACAACAGAAATATTTTCTTCCAGCAATTGGTGGAATTAACCCTTAGGATTCCACGCTTGCAATTTTTGACATGGAGAAAAGTAATCCTCACCTTTCCCACCAGCTTGCATTTCAATTTCAGGTTATATTACAAGGAAAAGCTATCCATTGAATGGTCATTGGCAAAGGTGCTTCGACCTGCGTAATGTCCAATTCATGTTGGCTCGCTCTGAGTTCTCCCACTCTTACACCATTTTCAAATTCCCTTTAAGCATTCGATGGCCACACTTTCATCCTGAAATGATACCCAGCCAGCTACCCCATCACTTTGAGTGTGAAATTGGTAACGATGGATATTGAAGTTGTAGATCGTCATCTCGACTATAATCTATTGTTAGGATGCAGTTGGACTTGTGTCATGATTGCCACTGTCTCTTTGGTCTTCCGAGTCATCCTCTTCCCATTGGATGGAAAAATAGTCACAGTGGACCATCTATCCTTCTTTACCCCAGATTACTCCCAGTTTCCTAACAACATCATGCCCTTAGTGGGTGGTATACCTAACTCTTATGTCAGTTTAGGTACCAATATTTTGAAGGGTTCCTCCCTATTGGTTTGCTTTTCTCTCCCACCAACTAAGGTTCCACACATGGTTTCTATGGGCTCTACCATTCCTCGTGACCCAACCAATCCTTGGATCCTCCTAGCCCCTTTAGAAATTGACTCTTATGGAGAACAAATGTCGCTTTTACCAGCTAAATTGCCTCATCAATCCATTCAATCTACATCTTATTCTTCCGATGCTTTGGTTATGGCCCATGGTACTACATCCTCTTCCATCATAGCTCCTTATAATGATATCCTCAATGAATTGATGCACTTGGATGAAGCTATTCAAGAGATCATGTCTTTAGAAGAGCGACCTTGGTAAAATTCTCATCATCGAACTTTGATATTTAATTCAAACGTGACACCTTTACAAATACTGCCTTTTGACCCACCTAAGATTGTTCCTTCAACTTATACGACTATCCAAACTATGGATTTAGAAGGTAACTTGGGCAATCTTTAAAATAATATGCTCATCGATATCTTGGTCAAGATAGGAATCATTGAAAACATTTAGATTCAAGATAATTTCAATCTTGAGGAAATTGCGAGCTTCACTTGCCTTTTTAAGGAATTCTGCGATGTTTTTGCTTGGTCTTACGAGGAAATTCCTGACCTAGATCCTTCGTTGTCGAGAATGATATCAAGATCTATGAAAATACCATGCCTATTTGACAAAGACTTTGACTACTCCAACGCTGCAAAACTGTAGTTGTCAAGACTAAATTCGAAAAATTGCTATGTGTTGGTTTCATCTACCCTATTCCCTTGACTGAATGGGTTTCCAATCTAGTTCTCGCATATGTGTCCACTACCATGATTTGAACGCTGCATGTCCAAAAGAAAACTATCCAACTCTGTTTTGACCAAATTATTGATGATTGCACCAGTTGCGAGGCCTTCTCCTTCATGGATGGCTTCTCAAGCTATAACCAAATTGCTATAAAACCTGTGGACGAACATAAAATCGCCTTCATCTATCCTTGGAGCACATTTAGATATCGAAAGGTTCCATTCAGTCTCAAAAATGTGGGTGCAACCTTTCAAAGGGCTATGGAATATGCATTTCATGATATCAGAGATATTATTCAAGCTTACTTGGATGATCTTCACACTCATTCCAGGAAATAAGCCCAAAACCTAGCTCATATTTGAGAAATATTTCTTAGGTGTAGGTTCTATAACATCCTTCTTAATCTGCATAAGTGCATACTTTTTGTTGAGTCTAGAAACTTTCTTGGTTTCATTGTCTCAAAAAATGGGATATGGATTGATCTCAATAAGGTAAAGGCGATTACTCAATTTCTCACACCAAAATCCATCCTACAACTCCAAAGTTTGCAAGGGAAGGAAAACTTATTATGCCATATCATTGTGAATTATATCGAACTAATGAAAGGATTTATGCGCCTAATCAAGAAAGGAGTACCATACTTGTGGGATGGTGTTTCCGGGAAAACTAGTGTCTTTTCGATCTGCTAGTCCCACTAGGATTGGCAGCTATCCTAGAAACAAACAATCAAAGAAAATTGTGATTTCCTCTATGTATGATAGATAAGACTGAAGCAAAGGGACCAACCTGGATCTTCTACTTGACTCCTTGCTTGATTTCTCTCCCCCTTGATAGAGCTTGCAACTCCTCTCCTGCTTGTCCCACTTAGATAATACCTGTAGAGACAAAGTAACAAAACACCATCAAAGCCTCTCGATCTATTATATCATAAAGAATGCATAATCATAAATACATTGAACATACAATGGCATTCACAAATAACATGATTCACAAGTACACAATTGTATGGAGGAAAACTCAAAGAACTTTATTAAAATAGAAGGGAGAATTACAACCTAGATTTCTAATCCAGCATCAAGGCCCTCTTCACCTCATGAAAAGCAAGATCACCCAACAATACAATGCTCCTTCTCAAAGACAAACTATTAGCACTTCCTTACAAATTACAAAATTCCAGCCTCTATATCTCTTAGATGAGGGATCCATTTATAGATGTCTGCAAGGTTGTGAGTCATCTCTGGGTTTTTGATTAGTGTCATTCCACTTGTAGTTCTTGGTTCCACTTGGAGATTTCTTGGATCTCTTACTCATCCCTGGGCGAATTCATAGAGGCAAGTGTCATAGGAGAAGTTTCTAGAAGATTCCATGAGCATCCACTTAGCAAATTGTCTCAGCCATTTTTCCATTATCTTCAGTATGCATCACACCTGGCTAGTGTAGGAGTCAGTATGCATCGTACCCTGATAGTGGAGCAGTCAGTATGGTCCAGTTTTGGCCAATTCTGAGTGGTTTTTCAGGTGCAACTTCTGGGGAATGATGTAATCCGTTGAATATGATCCTTTAGGGTATGAAACAACACTTTTAGGGGTTAAAGAGCCCTTGGTTTATTGACATATAAGATTGGGGTTGTAGTGCCAAAATATGTCTATAACAGTTGCCCCCTAAAGCATGAAGTCATAAATCTTTTGATGTCGGGTGAAATGCTTTATCATGAGGATCTGAGGTATTTGAACTGGAATGTGACCTGTATAAGATACAATGCAATACATCATCATATTATTTCATGATCTAGCTAAGGTGGGCATTCCCATGCTTATCTTTATAAATTCATTTTCATGTACAAGGACAGACAATCGTCTGCAGTTGCATACTGGTGATTCTTTATATGTAGAGTCATCATCCCTTAGCTTGGATGATTATCTGTGTAGATTCTATGTACATTTGATGTTTTCATATTCTTGAATATATCACAGCACGGATGGATGAAACTAGATCCGGGGTCTTCAAACTCGTTCAATCTTCGCCCAATGTACAAGTCAATCCATGTGAAAAGATGTTCTGAACATGGAAATACATCACCTTATTACCAGCCAATAATGTAAGTTGTTAACAGGTGCAAGAGGAATCACCGATAATGATAATGACCCTCAAGGTACTACAGTACAATTCACGTGGTGTGAATATATGATCCGATGTCGAACACCACGGAAAATCTATTTGTCGAAGGCCATTGATGTAAACCTGTCGCCGAAAGTGAGAAACTTGCCATTGAGGCATGCAAGCTTCAAAGTACTGAAAGGGTTGTTTCTAAGTCAAATTCTTGGACAATGAGCTGATGTCAACAGGAAGTGACCCATCATAGGAGGGCCTTAATGTATCCCACATCTACGACATGAAACGAAGCAAATGATTTTCTGGAGGTGAAAATGATCTGATGATACATGGTTCAGGAATGGCGGTCATGAAAAATGGAGGGTGAATGTATTGCAGTGGATGAGGCATTAACTGGATGGTGAATTCTCTGAATGACTTCTCTTGAACATATCAGTGACATTGAGATGGATTGGTAGTGTTAACCCCAAAGGATGGATGGTATGGAGGACCAATGGTGATATGACTGGTGAACGGAATAACCCAACCCGACTCAATCATGGTGATGGAGTGAAAGTGTCATGTTCAAGAGCGACCTGCTACTAATAAAATTATTCAAGTTTTCTTCCCTTTTTCCCAAGTCATTGCTGACCGGTACCTCTTTATTTTTTTCAAGCTTGAGGAGGATAACATATTATTGTTCTATAATTTTCCCTTCGGACAAACCTGTCGCTATGTTTTAGCGAGCCTAGTGACAGTGAAACTTGTTCTTGTCTGGGTGAACAAGTTTGTCGCTATTGTTTTAACAAGTTTAACGACAAGGATAAATCGGTACTTTTCATGTTTAGAGAGTTTGAAAAGGGACAAAAAGGAAACTCCAGCAGTTCTTTTTTGTAGCATAATCCCTTAAGTCCGAAAAAGAATAAAATAATATGAAAGGGATGAGTTTTCGATAACTTTAGCAAGCCGAAAAGACAAGCACTCGAACTTTTTAATGAGATCATCCCTTAGGTATGAAAAGTTTAAAATACACAGGAGGGATGGCACTTCCAATCACTTTAGTGAGCTAGAAAGGCCAATAGCTCGACAATCTTTTCATATTTAGCGAGTCTGAAAAGAGTTTAAAGGAGACTCGTTTTCGAGGAACGAATGGCGTTTCGGGTAGCAGCTGGTTTCGGGTAATCTTGGAACTTCTCAAAACATGGTGATGTGAAGAGGATGGCTAACAGGACCACTCATCATAGTTGTTCCTCAAGAAAGGTAAACAATCAAGTGGAAGCATATGATTGGCCAAAAGAATGGAGGTGATGGAGGGAACACAACCAAGGTTCAAAAGGCAGATAGAATGGCAATCACAAAGGTTATTTACCGAAGGTGGGTTCATTTTTAACGAGCTTGAACTCTGGGGGGAACATATGCTCAAAGGTGGGTTTATTTTTTAATGAGCTTGAACCTTGCGGAAACATTGCTCATTGGCAGGTTTAATTTTTAACGATCTTGAACCTTGCGGAAACATTGATCATTTGCAGGTTTATTTTTTAACGAGCTTGAACCTTGCGGAAACATTGCTCATTTTGGAGGTTTATTTTTTTTAACGAGCTTGAACCTTGTAGAAACATTGCTCATTTGGTGGGTTTATTTTTTGTAACGAACTTCAACCTTGCGGAAACATTGCTCATGTTCGTTTTTCTGTAAGCTAGGAATGACCAAACTAAAAAGCTAAAAAAAACTAGAAAGCTGAGGAAATACTGAGGTTAGGTAGGATGGTTTCGTCTGCAGAATGGTTCAAAAACTTCCTTTGACTTCATCCGTAGCATAGATGAAGGTGAATGGTGGATCAGACCAATCACCTAACCTAAGAAGTTGAAAAAACTAAAAAGCTAAAAAAAGCTAAAAAGCTAAAAAAATGAAATTGGTCATTTTTTTCTTGCATAAAAAGGTTTGCATGCCCCCAGGCATTGAGAAAAGGAGAGTCTCCAGTAACCATATCGGAATCACTGTGGTTAAGAAGGATTTTTTTTGTTAGCAGCTAGACAAAAACACTTCCTTGGCTTTGTCCACCAGTTAGACAAATGTGAGTGGTGTGCCAGACCAATCACTTAACTTACAAGGAGATTCATAAGGTAGGATGGTTTCGTCAGTGGTTAGACAAAACATTTCCTTGGATTCGTCCATTGAGTGGACAAAAGTGAATTGTGTGGTATGGCACTTCCAATCACATAACCTATAGGGAAACATATCTTTTCAGTTGGATCCGTCTGCCAAAGCAGACCAGGGTGCATGCCCCCTAAGCTTCGTTACATTCACCAGACTACTCGCTGCAATCAGGTGGACGGAGTGAAGGTTGAAGAGACACGCTTGATGCAAAGAGACCATTTAGGGATGATGTTTTACTTGGATTTGTGTTTGAACCGGGAAATGAAAGCTGGTCAATAAGCTGGACAATTTGGCCTTCATGCGGGAAACACATCACTCGAAAGAGTGTGGAAACAATGGCTTCCATGCTGTAAACATAGTCATGTCCAAGAAGCATATTGTAATCTAACGGTCCTTGGACTACCATCACGTTCAAGTGAACAGTTTTCCTTCTCAAAGTTATGGGTAACTTAGGAAGGATCCCTAATGGTCTACTGGTTCCTTTTGTTAAATCCTGACAAATTCTATGTAATGGGCATAAGCGTTGGCGAACCAAGTGCTTTCCAAGCATTTGAGGAAAGGATACTCACTGAAACCCCTTCATCTATGATAGTGCCAGACACGATCATTTTGTACACTTGTACTATGATCCGGAATGGTACATTAGAAGGAAGGCGGGATCTTGCTAGTCGATTCCAATCAAAGGAAGTGACTAGACTACTTGGAGGGGGTACCAAACAAATGGTTGAATTAACCCATTGAGTAGTGGGAATGGGGGGATTTTCCTCCTGTTGTAAAGGAATGGGCAGATTTCCCCCAAGTTCATCAGACTCTGAAGTAACAAAAAGAATTTGAACAATATCGTTCTCATTCTCTTCGGGAATGGTATCATCTGAAGGTGGACCTTCTGAAGGAAAAACTGGGTTGACTGCCATCTCGACCTGCTGACTTTGGTCTGGTATGGACTCAGAAGATTCACTCTCAACGATAGGTGTTTTGACCGAAGGTTGAGTTGTGTCAGTCGGATTTTCAACTAGTAAAGGACTTGAGGTGAGTTTCTTGTATCCAGATGGAAGTCACGCGGTGAAGCAGGACGGTTACACAAAAATCTTTTGGCCTCATCCAAAAAAGGACAATGAGGAAGGTGATGGTCCCCTTCACATAATCCACATGGAATTTTGACTTTTCCTTTCTGTCCAGGAACGTCATTTTCACTAGTTGATGGTGTGTTGTCAACATGATCACCAGAGGTTGATGACACCAGATGGTGCGAATGGGGAGACCATTCTCTCAAAATCCGTGGAAGGAAAGGACAATCTCGATGAAAATGGTTTCCTTTGCAAATTACACAAGGATATCTGGGAGATTTGGTGTGCAGATTTTCACTAGATGATTCATGGTTGCCCCCTTGCTTAATTGACTTCTTCTTCTTCTTCTCCTTCCCTTTCTTCTTCTTCTAAACTACTTGGTTACTAGTATCACTATTTTCACCAAGCGAAGAGGAGGAAGGGGAGGGAGAAACGAACGAAGTAGAAGGTGAAGGGTCAACTTCAGTATCAAATGGTTGCTGATTTGATTGCTGAGGAATTATAGTATTTTGAACGATAGAGATTGATAATAGCCATACTGGCAGACCAACTGTGATTCTTGGAAGGGACAACGTGGCCATATACAGAGCACAATATTTTCCCAAGAAAAAAATGGACTAGGATTCTCTTCAAGGGATTCCTTGATTGGTGGACTCCATTATCTCAACCTAATACCAACGAAGGAATAGGGATGTTATTCCAAATTAGATAAATTTTAATGACGCTTCGACACAACTTCGCTTTTTCAATTTTTAAGAGTCGAGAAAAAGCTAAAGATGACTCTAGTCCCCTTCAATTTTTAATGATCCTGAAGTGACAAGTGCTTGGATGGACCTTTTATTTTAAGGAGTCGAAAAGGAATGAAAGTGACTACTCTGGAAATCTAGATAGAGGGATTACCAAACCAATCACAAAACTGCAATATACACCTTAGTGATAAATTAAAGAGAAATTGCCAAGGACTTATGTACGACAGTCAATCTTCACGAATGTTGTCTTCAGTGCATTGCGATCGATAGGGTGGCAGACACAGATTCCTATGGATAAAGGATATAAGCTTATTGTGGTCTCCCAATATATACTCGATGGTACGGGGAGCACAATTCTGTGCTAGCACTTTTCGTATGAAAGAGGAGGAATCACCCAACCTTCGATGAAAACGATAGCTACTAGATTTTACGACACTAAAACACGTCTCTAGCCTAGACCTCTAGATGTGTTGCGTTAGGTTCCAAAGCGTTGTTAAGTTCATTGAAATTTATTTTAGAGTTGATCTTGTTTAGAAGTTTCCCTTTCAAGATTCACCGCATAATGTAGATGTAAAATTCCTAAATATGCAATCTAAAATGATAAACAATAGTTGTTTATTTTTAGCAATGAAAATCCTAGCTACTAAGGAAAGAAGATTACGATTCTTTCAAACAAAGAGCAAAGAGCACACACTAATTGCACCTTTCCTAAATCATTTTTCACACACAGTCTAAATCAAAATGCCAATGCATGTATTTGTTTTTCGTTCCCTTTAATGTGAAGAATGCCAAAAAAGGAAAACTAAATATAGATCTGAAAATTTTCTTCAAAGTGACATTTCGACAATTTCTTTTCAAAATGAAAGGAAGACTAAACAATACTTTTCGATTTCGAATAGAAAAATTCTTTCGACACTTCAAATATTAACAATTCAAATCAAATACACGACAAAAATTTCAATCAACTATCTAGAGAAGGAAGACTTTACGACACTTCTCTTTTTGACACAAAACGACAATTACGACACTTTTTGCACCAAAACGACAGATCGATTTAAGCAAATTTTCAACAAAGGATTTGTAAATGATGGACAAATACATAAAAACATTTACTAATCCTAATCAATGGAGGCCAGTCTATGTAATGTAAGGAGGCTTCAGCAATGAGATATTGTTCATAAGCAGCAAAAACCATTAAACAGAGCTGAAAACAAGGACAAAAACCCCAAATTTCAAGGAGGGAAATAGGATTACTCAGTCATTGCACCTGTGCTTCACAGAAATAGGGATGAATCTCACCTTCTACACTTGGGAAGTGCGATGCATACTAGCTTCTAGTGATAGACAGTGCGATGGGCCAAGGAGTGCAACTGAGATGGGTTTTGGCTCAAATTTGCAGCTGATTTTAGTGATTTAAGTTGTGCTATTATGGATAGTAAAGAGAAAGTACATGGGTATGATCTTGGGAGGTTATTGAGCTACCAACAGGGCATCTAGAATGTTTGTAAGTCATATGTTCAAATCATAAACTAAAACGGAGATTGACTGAAGCAACATTCATCTACTTTGCAATTGCAGAGAAAGAGTAGTTCGAAGGCTATCTGGCTAACTTTAGGCTCCGTCTATAGTTTATTAAACAAACAATCAACAAAAAACAAACAAGCAAACTATTTGATCCCCAGTGGAGTCGCCATTTTGTTTCCGGGAAAACTAGTGTCTTTTCGATCTGCCAGTCCCACTAGAATTGGCAGCTATCCTAGAAACAAACAATCAAAGAAATTTGTGATTTCCTCTATGTATGATAGATAAGGGAGAAGCAAAGGGACCAACCTGGATCTTCCGCTTGACTCCTTTCTTGATTTCTCTCCCCCTTGATAGAGCTTGCAACTCCTCTCCTGCTTGTCCCGCTTAGAGAATACCTATAGAGACAAAGTAACAAAACAACATCAAGGAATCTCGATCTATTATATCATAAACAATGTAGAATTAGAAATACATTGAACATACAATGGCATTCACAAATAACAAGATTCACAAGTACACAATTGTATGGAGGAAAAATCAAATAACTTTATTAAAATAGAAGGGAGAATTACAACCCAGCTGTCTGATCCAGCATCATCCTCCCAGCATCAAAGCCCTCTTCACCTCATGAAAAGCAATATCACCCAACAATACAATGCTCCTTCTCAAAGACAAACTATCAACACTTCCTTACAAATTACAAAATTCTAGCCTCTAGATCTCTCAGATGAGGGATCCATTTATAGATGTCTGCAAGGGTGTGAGTCATCTCTGGGTTTTTATTAGTGTCATTTGAATTGTAGTTCTTGGTTCCACTTGGAGACTTCTTGGATCTCTTACTCATCCGTGGGCGAATTTAGAGAGGCAAGTGTCATAGGAGAAGTTTCTAGAAGATTTCATGAGCATCCACTTAGCAAAATGTCTCAGCCATCTGTCCATTCTCACTCATCACGCCCCATAGAAGGCCTCTTCAGTATGCATCACACTTGGCTAGTGTAGGAGTCACTATGCATCACACCCTGACAGTGGAGCAGTCAGTATGGTTCAGTTTTGGCCAGTTCTGAGTAGTTTTTCAGGTGCAACTTCTGGGGAACGATGTAATCAGTTGACTATGATCCTTTAAGGTATGAAACAACACTTTTAGGGGTTAAATAGCCCTTGGTTTATTGACATATAAGATTGGGGTTGTAGTGCCCAAATATGTCTATAACAGTTGCCCCCTAAAGCATGAAGTCGTAAATCTTTTGATGTCGAGTGAAATGCTTTATCATGAGGATCCGAGGTATTTGAACTGGAAGGTGACCTGTATAAGATACAATACAATACATCATCATATTATTTCATGATCTAGCTGAGGTGGGCATTCCCATGCTTATTTTTATAAATTGATTTTCTTGTACATAGGATAGACAATCGTCTGCAATTGCAGACTAGTGATTCTTTATATGTAGAGTCATCATCCGTTAGCCTGGATGATTATCTGTGCAACTTTTGTGTACATTTGATGTTTTTATATTCTTGAATATATCACAGCCTGGATGGATGAAAATAGATCCAGGGTCTTCAAACTCATTCAATCTTCGCCCGATGTACAAGTCGATCCATGTGAAAAGATGTTCTGAAGTCGAACATGGAAAGACATCACCTAATTACCAGCCAATAATGTAAGCTGTTGACAGGCGCGAGAGGAATCACCAATAATGATAATGACCCTCAAGGTACTACAGTACAATTCACATGGTGTGAATATATGATCCGATGTCGAACACCACGTAAAATCTCTCGGTCGAAGGCCATTGACGTAAACTTGTCGCCGGAAGTGAGAAACTTTCCATTGAGGCATGCAAGCTTCAAAGTACTGAAAGGGTTGTTTCTAAGTCAAATTCTTGGATAATGAGCTGATGTCAACAAGAAGTAACCCATCGTAGGAGGGCCTTAATGTATCCCACATCTACGACATGAAACGAAGCAAATGATTTTCTGGAGGTGAAAACGATCTGATGATAGAAGGTTCAGGAATGGTGGTCATGAAAAATGGAGAGTGAAGTTATTGCAGTGGATGAGGCATTAACTGGATGGTGAATTCTTTGAATGACTTCCAGGGAAAATTTTAAGAACCCCCCCAAATTTACATGTATAATAAATGGGCGAATCTCCATGGTATATAGGAAAAATGGAAGGCGATTTTATCAATAATATGATATTTATATATAATTTTTTGGCGAATCTCTCACCGGGCATGGCAAATATTTTCTCAATTATAAAATCTTGTGCTTATTGAATACACAAATGAAATCACTACATTTCTTTAAAATATCTTTTGAAATCAAAATTACATATCGATAACCTAGTGGGTGTAGGATAAAATTCACCCATGCCATTCACAGAAAGCATGAGAAAAAACCTAATACTATATATAAAACCAAGAAAAAATAAAATTCATCACTTCTAGGGACCTCGTAACCACCCTGTCAATACAAAAGTATGTTCCTGTTTGCAATTAGAAAAATTACCCAAATTACAATCTGTTTAATCCAATTCTAGGGACCTCGTAACCACCCTGCCAATACACAAGTATGTTCCTGTTTGCTATTAGAAAAATTACCCAAATTACAATCTTTTTACTCTAGCATATGTTGGAAAGTTATAGAAGGATGACTAGTGCAATCAATCCATTCCTTTTAGCCCTGGATTTGTTTCAGTTTAAAACAGAAGTATACAAATATACTTGTCCAATGTCTATGCTTTAACCATTCACCTTAACATGTTTTTACAATATAATTTCCTAAGTCTATTTAATATCTTCATTATCATAAAAACCAACCTATATCCATCTTAACTCCACATCTACCACTCTTAGGGGGATGAAATCTATTTATCCCTCTGAGCACTTGATAGACCCAGAATTAAGATGGATCTAAGATAGAATTTCCCCTTTAAATAGTCTATGCTCACATGAATACCATGGGTCAATACCATGGGTTATCATAAACCTGGAGCTTAAAAATTACGATTAGTAATTTATAAAAATTAATAAAATTAATAGTTGATTTTTATTTTATTTTTATTTTAACCAAGCTAAAATGTTTAACATACATTAAATTACAACATCCATTTTTACTCTTGATCAAATCAAATATTTTTTCACTCTATGCTAGTTTGCATATCACGATATTTGATACCTCTCGGTGGTTAGTAGATCCAGAGTAAATATGGATCTATGTTGGTTTAATTCCCCCATTTAAATAGGCTACATTCCAAGTGAATACCATGGGTCAATACCATGTGCCATTTTGGTGAATACCATGGGTCAATACCATGTGCCATTTTTATTTTTATTAATACTAATATTAGGGTTAATAATGTTTTTTTGCATGGTATTAATAACAATCTAGTCCATGGTATTTGTCCCATAGTATAAATATAAGGTGACTTATGGAGTAAATATAAAAAAATGTTTTATTTGTTTACCATACCTCTCGTTTATTTATATTTTTATTAATTTACCATACCATTCATAAATACAAGGTGACTTATGGAGTAAATATAAAAAAATGTTTTATTTGTTTACCATACCTCTGGCTTATTTATACTTTATTAATTTACCATACCTCTTTTACAAATATGGTATTTGGCCCATAGGATTCACTTAAATAAAACCTCTTTCTTGAGCCTTCATAAATAGAACGAGGGTTATGGACTAAATATAAAAAGAGGTTTTATTTATTTACCATGTGTCTAGTTTGTTTATATTTTTATTTATTTACCATACCTTTTGAGTAAGTATAAAAAGACGTTTTATTTATTTACCATACCTCCACTTTACTTATATTTTTATTTGTTTACACCCTTGCATGTATATAAGGTGACTTATGGAGTAAATATAAAAAATGCTTTATTTATTTACCATACCTCTCATTTATTTATATTTTTATTAATTTACCATACCTCTTTTATAAATATGGTATTTGGGCCTTTGTCCCATAGGATTCACTTAAATAAAACCTATTCTTGAAAATGGGCAAATGGAAGGTTGTAACTCCTAATTTCAAGGGCTAAATTTACTTTTTTTACCCTCTCCCTTAAAATAAGGTGGGCTATTTGAGGTGATTTGTAAAAATGTACTATGATACAAAATATTCACCCACTAAAAATTTAGAACCCCTTAATTTCGCCAAAGGGCGAACATTCGCCCCTAAAATCACCCCTAATGACTTCTCTTGGACATATTGGTGATGCTGAGATGGATTGGTAGCGTTAACCCCAAAAGATGGATGGTACGGAGGACCAATGGTGATATGACTGGTCAACGGAATAACCCAACCCGACTCAATCATGGTGATGGAGTGAAAGTGTCATGTTCAAGAGCGACCTGCTACTAATGAAATTCTTCAAGTTTTCTTCCCTTTTACCCCAGTAATTTCTGACCAGTACCTATTTATTTTTTTCAAGCTTGAGGAGGACAACATATTATTGTTCTATAATTTTCCCTTCGGACAAACCTGTTGCTATGTTTTAGCGAGCCTAGCGATAGTGAAACTCATTCTTGTCTGGGTGGACAAGTTTATCACTATTGTTTTAACGAGTTTAATGACAAGGATAACTCGATACTTTTCATGTTTGGAGAGTTCTAAAAGGGACAAAAAGGAAACTCAAACAGTTCTTTTTCGTAGCATAATCCCTTAAGTCTGAAAAAGATTAAAACAATACGAAAGGGATGAGTTTTCGATAACTTTAGCGAGCCGAAAAGACAAGCGCTCAAACTTTTTAATGAGATAATCCCTCAGGTCCGAAAATTTTAAAATATACAGGAGGGATGTCACTTCCAATCACTTTAGTGAGCTGGAAAGGCCAATAGCTCGACAATCTTTTCATATTTAGTGAGTCTGAAAAGAGTTTAAAGGAGACTCATTTCTGAGGAATGAGTGGCGTTTCGGCTAGCAACTGGTTCCAGGTAATCTTGGAACTTCTCAAAACATGGTGATGTGAAGAGGATGGCTAATAAGACCACTCATCGCAACCGTTCCTCAAAAAATGTAAACAATCAAGTGGAAGCGTATGATCGGTCAAAAGAATGGAGGTGATGGAGGGAACACAACCAAGGTTCAAAAGGCAGATAGAATGGCAATCACAAAGGTTATTTACCGAAGGTGGGTTCATTTTTTAATGAGCTTGAACTCTGGGGGAACATATTCTCAAAGGCGGGTTTATTTTTTAATGAGATCAAACCTTGCAGAAACATTGCTCATTGGCAGGTTTATTTTTTAACGAGCTTGAACATTGCAGAAACATTGCTCATTGGCAGGTTTATTTTTTAACGAGCTTGAACCTTGTGGAAACATTGCTCATTTGGCAGGTTTATTTTTTTTAATGAGCCTGAAACTTGCAGAAACATTGCTCATTTGGTGGGTTTATTTTTTTTAATGAACTTGAACCTTGCGGAAACATTGCTCATGTTCCTTTTTATGTAAGCTAGGAATGACCAAACTAAAAAGCTAAAAAAAACTAGAAAGCTAAGGTACTATTGAGGTTAGGTAGGATGGTTTCGTCCATGGAACAGTTCAAACGCTTCCTTTGGTTTCATCCGTAGCATAGATGAAGGTGAATGGTGGATCAGACCAATCACCTAACCTAAGAAGTTGAAAAAACCAAAAGGCTAAAAAAATCTAAAAAGCTAAAAAATGAAATTGGTTTTTTTTTTAATTTCATAAAAAGGTTTGCATGCCCCCAGGCATCGAGAAAAGGAGAGTCTCCAGTAACCATATGGGAATCACTGTGGTTAAGTAGGATTTTTTTTGTCAGCAGTTAGACAAAAACATTTCCTTGGCTTTGTCCACCAGTTAGACAAAGGTGAGTGGTGTGTCAAACCAATCACTTAACTTACAGGGAGATTCATATGGTAGGATGGTTTCGTCAATGGTTAGTCAAAACATTTCCTTGGCTTCGTCCATAGATTGGAAAAAAGTGAATGGTGTGGGATGGCACTTCCAATCACATAAACTACAGGGAAACATATCTTTTCAGCTAGGCCCATCTGCCAAAGCAGACCAGGGTGCATGCCCCCTAAGCTTCGTTACATTCACCGGACTACTCGCTGGAATTAGGTGGATGGAGTGAAGGTTGAAGAGACACTCTTGATGCAAAGAGACCATTTAGGGATGATGTTTGACTTGGATCTATGTTTGAACTAGGAAATGAAAGCTAGTCAATAAGTTGGACAATTTGACCTTCATGCGGGAAACACATCACTCGAAAGAGTGTGGAAACAATGACTTCCATGCTGTACATAGTCATGTCCAAGGAGCAGATTGTAATCTAACGTTCCTTGGACTACCATCACGTTCAAGTGAATGGTTTTCCTTCTCAAAGTTATGGGTACTTAGGAAGGATCCCTAACGGTTGACTGGTTCCTTTTGTTGACAAATTATGTGTAACCGACATAAGCGTTGGTGAACCAAGCGCTTTCCAAGAAGTTGAGGAAAGGATACTCATTAAAGCCCCTTCATCTATGATAGTGCCAGACACGACCATTTTGTACACTTGTACTATGATCTGGAATGGTACATTAGAAGGAAGGTGGGATCTTGCTAGTCGATTCCAATCAAAGGAAGTGACTAGACTACTTGGAGGGAGTACTGAACAAACGGTTGAATTAACCCATTGAGTAGTGGGAACGGGGGGATTTTCCTCCTGTTGTAAAGGAATGGGCGGATTGCCCCCAAGTTCATCGGACTTTGAAGTAACAAAAAGAATTTGAACAATATCATTCTCATTCTCTTCGGGAATGGTATCATCTAAAGGTGGACCTTCTAAAGGCAATCCTAGGTCGAATGCCATCGCGACCTGCTGACTTTGGTCTGGTATGGACTCAGAAGATTCACTCTCAACAATAGGTGTTTTGACCGACGGTTGAGTTGTGGCAGTCATATTTTCAACTAGTAAAGGACTTGAGGTGAGTTTCTTGTATCCAGATGGAAGTCACTGCAGTGAAGCAGGAAGGTTACGCAAAACTCTTTTGGCCTCATCCAAAAAAGGACAATGAGGAAGGTGATGGTCCCCTTCACATAATCCACATGGAATTTTGAATTTTCCTTTCTGTCTAGGAACTTCATTTTCAATAGTTGATGGTGTGTTGTCAACATGATCGCCAGAGGTTGATGACACCAGACAGTGCAAACGGGGAGACCATTCTCTCAATATCCGTGGAAGGTAAGGACAATCTCAATGAAAATAGTTTCCTCTGCAAATTACACAAGGACATCTAGGAGATTTAGTGTGTGGATTTTTAGTAGATGATTCATGGTTGCCCCCTTGCTTAATTGACTTCCTCTTCTTCTTCTCCTTCCCTTTCTTCTTCTTCTCAGCTACTTGGTTACTAGTATCACTATTTTCACCAAGAGAAGAGGAGGAAGGGGAGGGAGAAACAAATGAAGTAGAAGGTGAAGGGTCAACTTTTGCTGATTCGATTGCTAAGGAATTATGGTATTTTGAATGACAGAGGTTGAGAATAGCCATACCGGTAGACCAATTGTGATTCCTGGAAGGGACAATGTGGCCATATATGGAGCACCAATATTTTCCAAAGAAGAAAATGGACTAGGATTCTCTTTAAGAGGGATTCCTTGATTGGTGGACTCCATTATCTCAACCTAAGACCAACGAAGGAACAGGGATGTTATTCTAAATTAGATAAATTTTAATGATGCTTTGACACAACTTCGCTTTTTCAATTTTTAAGAGTCGAGAAAAAGCTAAAGATGACTCTAGTCCCCTTCAATTTTTAATGAGCCTGAAGTGACAAGTGCTCAGATGGACCTTTTCTTTTACGGAGTCGAAAAGGAACGAAAGTGACTACTCTGGAAATCTAGATAGAGGGATTACCAAACCAATCGCAAAACTCTAATATACACCTTGGTGATAAATTAAAGAGAAATTACCAAGGACTTATGTACGACAGTCAATCTTCCCGAATGTTGTGTTCAGTGCATTGCGATAGATAAGGTGGCAAACACAGCTTCCTATGGATAAAGGATATAAGCTTATTGTGGTCTCCCAATATATACTCGACAGTACGGCCAGCACAGGTCCGTGCTAGCATTTGTCGTATCAAAGAGGATGAATCAACCAACCTTCGATGAAAACGATAATTACTAGATTTTATGATGCCAGAACACGTCTCTAGCCTAGACCTCTAGATGTGTTGCGTTAGGTTCCAAAGCATTGTTAAGTTCATTGAAATTTATTTTAGATTTGATCTTGTTTAGAATTTTTCCTTTCAAGGTTCACCATGTACTGTAGATGTAAAATTCCTAAATATGCAATCTAAAATGATAAACAATTGTTGTTTATTTTTAGAAATGAAAATCCTAGCTACTAGGGAAAGAAGATTACAATTCTTTCAAACAAAGAGCAAAGAGCACACACTAAATGCACTTTTCCTAAATCATTTTTCGCACACAATCTAAATGCAAATTCAAATGCATGTATTTGTTTTTCGTTCCCTTTAATATAAAGAATGCCAAAAAAGGAAAACTAAGTATAGATCTGAAATATTTTCTTCAAAGCGACATTTCGACAATTTCTTTTCAAAATGAAAGGAAGACTAAACGACACTTTTCAATTTCGAATAGAAAAATTCTTTCGACACTTCAAATATTAACAATTCAAATCAAATACATGACAAAAATTTCAATTGACTATCTAGAGAAGGAATACTTTACGACACTTCTGTTTTTGACACAAAACAACAGTTACGACACTTTTTGCACCAAAACGATAGATCGATTTAAGAAACTTTTTGACAAAGGGTTTGTAAATGATGGAAAAATACATTAAAACATTTACTAATCCTGATCAATGGAGGCTGGTCTATGTAATGTAAGGAGGCTTCGGCAATGAGATACTATTCATAAGTAGAAAAAAACATTAAACAGAGTTGAAAACAAGGACAAAAACCCAAAATTTCAAGGAGGGAAATAGGATTACTCAGTCATTGCACCTATGCTTCACAGAAATAGGGATGCATCTCACCTACTACACTCAGGAAGTGTAATGCATACTAGCTTCTAGTGACAGACAATGCAATGGGCCAAGGAGCACAACTGAGATGGGTTTTGGCTCAAATTTGCAGTTGATTTCAGTGATTGAAGCTGAGCTATTATGGATATTAAAGAGAAAAGTATAGGGGTATGATCTTTGGAGGCTATTGAGCTACCAACAGGGCATCTAGAATGTTTGTAAGTCAGATGTTCAAATCATAAACTAAACTAGAGATTGACTGAAGCAACATTCATATACTTTACAATTGCAGAGAAAGAGTAGTTCGAAGGCTATCTAGCTAACTTCAAGCTCCATCTATAGTTTATAAAACAAAAAATCAACAACAACAAAAAAACTATTTGATCCCCAGTGGAGTTGCCATTTTGTTTCTAGGAAAACTAGTGTCTTTTCGATTTGCTAGTCCCACTAGGATTGACAGCTATCCTAGAAACAAATAATCAAAGCAATTTGCGAGTTCCTCTATGTATGATAGATAAGAGAGAAGCAAAGGGACCAACCTGGATCTTCCGCTTGACTCCTTGCTTGATTTCTCTCCCCCTTGATAGAGCTTACAACTCCTCTCTTGCTTGTCCCACATAGAGAATACCTGTATAGACAAAGTAACAAAACACCATCAAAGCATCTCGATCTATTATATCATAAACAATGCAGAATCAGAAATACATTGAACATACAATGGCATTCACAAATAACAAGATTCACGAGTACATAATTGTATGGAGGAAAACTCAAAGAACTTTATTAAAATAGAATGGAGAATTACAACCCAACTGTCTAATCCAGCATCATCCTCCCAGAGTCAAAGCCCTCTTCACTTCATGAAAAGCAAGATCACCCAACAATATAATGCTCCTTCTCAAAGACAAACTATTAGCACTTCCTTACAAATTAAAAAATTCCAGCCTCTAGATCTCTCAGATGAGGGATCCATTTATAGATGTCTGTAAAGGTGTGAGTCATCTCTAAGTTTTTGATTAGTGTCATTCCACTTGTAGTTCTTGGTTCCACTTGGAGATTTCTTGGATCTCTTACTCATCCCTGGGCAAATTCAGAGAGGGAAGTGTCATAGGAGAAGTTTCTAGAATATTCCATGAGCATCCACTTAGCAAACTGTCTCAGCCATTTTTCCATTCTCGGTCATCGCACCCCATAGAAGGCCTCTTCATTATGTATCGCACCTGGCTAGTGTAGGAGTTAGTATGCATCGTGTTAGGTTCCTATACCAATAGGTGTCATATTTCATGATTGACTGTGAAAATGCCAAATATGATCATCCTTTCCATGCTGCAAAGGTTCCATATTTCCCAAAAATAGAAAAATTTAAAAAAATGTAAAGAGGGTATGCCCTAAAATAAAAATCAAAGGGCAAGAAAAATGAATTGGTCAAGAAATAAGAAAATGAACCCCAAAGAAAGACCAGGAAAGTGGCTAGTCAAAATGACACTACTGTACTACTTGTGGAAAAGAAATTCAAATCACGCAATCAGTGAATTTGTCACACTTGATGGGTGGCCCAACAACTCAATCTTGGGCAGTCCATGTTTAAATTTCTTGTTTTAGAATAGAGAATAAAGGTTTGTCCAAACAGTTCAAGCTTGGCAGATCACTAGCTAGGTAGAGAAACAAGGGTGCTCAACAGTTGAATCTGAGCCCCTGGAAGAGATAAGGGCAGACTTAGATAGGAGGGCAGTCAAAAGAAAAAAAGAGAAAGGGTTTGCTAGTTCAAATGCACCCAAACAAGATGAAGAAAAAATGCTAGGTGTAGCAGAATGGGTAGGTAATTCTGGTGTTGCAGAAGCTTGGTGATCAGCTTTAAAGTGATCTATCTCATGGGTATCCCAAACATCATGGCAAAGTAGCTACAGTTCAGTGAAGCATGACTGATTTCCCCTCTCATTTCCCCAAGAACACTTACTAACATCCCCTCAAGGACATTGGGATCTACTCAGTGGTCCTAGCTCATTTCATTTTATGAGAAATACTAAGTGAAACTTTGTGTTCACTTGTTTATAACAAGCCACATTTCTTGTGTAAAATAATCACTTCATTTCCCTTTCATTTCCCTAAAAACCTAAGTTTCTACCTTCTAAACTTAGCATTCTCCTATCATTTGTCATATTAACACTCTAACTTTATTATACAACTCCTATATGAAGTTTCCCTACCCCTACTACATATAAATAACAAAAAAAAAGCCCAAAAACATTATAAATATCCCACCCTGGCCTAATATGGCTATATTTTAATTTTCTTGGGAGTCATTGGTCCACCATGGGCCAATAACAACCCACCATGTGTTCCGTCGAGATTTGTTTGACCTTTGGTTAAACAAATAACCATAGTTCACTGCGCAATAACAGTGGGATTTAATTAATATTCGGTTAATTAAATAACCATAACCGCATACCCCGATAACTCAAAGTTTTTTAACCCTGCAATGCATGTAAAGCATTAATGTTTGGTGGGCTCCTGCGCCATAACTGCCCACCACCTCCATGTTCCATCTACCATTGGATCAGGCCCTCCCCATCCAACGGCTCTCGTTGATATCGGAGCCGCTCCGACATCTGAACATTAGCACCCGATAGAAAGCAGTTTTCCCGCCATACCCCAGGATGCGTGTCTTCAGCTCATTGCATCAGGCTCATTCTGCCAGAAACCGCCCTCGTACATAAGGCGGTGCGATAGAAACCACAAACCGCTCCCACCTCCCGCTCGCCATGTCATCCTTCCACGCCAAGGCCTGCGTCACATTTCGTCTGTTGTGTCCACCATGTCATCTGCCCATGTCAGCAACCACATCATCCGCCACGTCACCTTCCATACTCCGCTACAAGAAAAAATTACGTCATGATGACGTCAGCACAAAAAGTGCCAAAAAGGCCGAAAAAGCCCAAATTTGTCAAAAAGGCATGAAAATGATGGTTTGGTTTATTTTCTATTCGTTATACTGTGGGGACTGTGCATGTGAATTACGTCCAATTCACCACCAACGCTCCAGTCTGCCACCTAGGCGAGTTCACGCTGTAAACACGACCCCCTCAGCTCAGTCTGCAACCACATTTCGTGCCACACACCTGTAAAACAGGTATTTACTCGATAGTCACCCATAAACCCTGTTTTTATGAAATTTCTCTGTTACAATCACCTGAAGAGCTAAACTCAAGTTAAATGTGTTGTTGCTTGCAAGCCTCTGCTCCTAAAGTCACTGTTAGACCATTGTTTCCAAGAAAAACCTGCAAATCCTGTTCTCCTCTACGAACTGCCCACTAAACTGAAAGTCGAGCTCATTCTCGCCTGCAAAATTACCAAAAAACGCCTGCAAAAGGAGCGCCCTTTCCACTAATTTTTTTAGCTTCCTGACTAAACTCTGCAAACTCTATTTTTACTATGAATTTCACCCAGCAAGGCAACTTCCTGAAGAGAACCAGTCTGCAATTTCCTGAGGAAAAACCACGGCCAGTATTCTATTTTCTATTCCTACAAAAGCTCTAACTCCAAGTTAAAATATCATTTAACAAATAGAAAATGGAAGCTCCAGTGGCCTTGAATGTTGCCCCCTTGAATGCCCCACATAAGGAATTGGAATGGATACCCATTGTTGACAATGACTTCCAAATTAAGGATATGATGGGTTACGAATCTCACCTGCAAGCCTTTTGTGAAATTAGAAATAGCTATAGAAGCAGCACTGATGTCTTCGGAATTTGGGAATCCAACATGCCTATTTATTACCTCCCTTCAGTGAATGTGCTTCCTGATTTCATCCATTTATGCTGTGCAAATTATGAACCCACACAAAGAGCATTTATGGCTCCAACTGGGTCTGTGCTCTTCTATATTACTCCTCAATCCATAAATGAGATGTTGAACTTCAAGCCAACTCAGCCTCTGGCTCCTTTCACCATGAAATTCTTGCTTGACCAAGGTGAAAAACTGCCTAGCTCAGAGATAACAAGAATGGCTCAGTTGTTTAGGAAACCAAATTGCCAGCCTTATCAACATCCTCCTTATCTCCAAGTCTGGTTCAATGAGGTAGGGAGACTCATTATAGACATGATATCCTACATTTTAGGATTCAAAACCAGTGAGTATGTTGATGAAACTGTTTTGGTATTAATGTCCATATTCACTCTAGGACGGCCCCCTGCTATCAAGTATGATTATGCTACCTTCATAGAAAATAAAATCCATGAGAAATTCATGAATCTGGAGAGAGAAAGAGTGTTCAAATACACATCCTACATATATCATTTGTTGTTGTACTATCAACCTGATAGTTTCCAAGTTCCCCTTAAAAAATTGGACCTCAAAGGTGAAAGGAGGTCTGTGATTTTCTGGACCTCAGTATTCCATGAAGTCCACAACTCCCAATATACATACTGTGAGTCCATTGACCTGTTCATATATCCAGCCACCTACTTGTTGATAACAACTCCTCCTGCGAGGCTCTCTGCTGAAATGCAGAAAATCCTACATCTCTCAAAGGAATATAGTATTGGTGACTGGTATTTTTACCAAAACCACACAATGATCAGGATTTACGGCTGTCAATTAACTTCCTACAAATTGCCGAAGTATGTCTCTATGAGACTCTTTGCCCTATAATACTACCGGCAATTTAGCAGTTCAGATTTGACTCATTTCTACGCTGCTAGGAAAAAAGCACAGCTCAAGATAAGACATCAATTGGGCCCTTTTATCTTCAATAAAAGGGAAGAAGCTTGGGAGGAAGCAGATAAGATATTAAAAGATCAACTTATGCTAAAACAAAGCTTTCATTCGTCACCATATGACCCTGAACATTTCATAAGTTTTAGAAGAGTCAAAAACAAACTTACAGGATATGTGTACCATAAAATCCCTGAAATTGAACAATATGCTAATCAACAGGAATGGGTAGAAGGCACACTAGTTGAGGAGCTTACTGATGAAGCAAAATTAGAAAAAGAAATGAAATATCTTGACCTGGACTCTTTTGGACAGGTGCCTTTCACATTGCCTCAACACCTTGGAGCGGGCACATCATCTGCCACAACTTCACAACAACCTGCCCAAGAGAGTACTCCATCTGCAGGTACATCCAAAGGCAAGGAAGTGCAGCATTCACAGCAGCAGGATACAATGGTAGACCGTCCAGATACAGCCAAGGAGCAAAGTCAAGTGCAAGGCCCTTCAACACAAGCAAAGGTAACTAAAATCCCTGTGTTACAAACTCCTCTCAATGAAGAAAGAGCCAAGAAAAGGGATAGGCAGGAAGAGACACCTACAGGTGGATCCACAGAACAGCAAGGAGAAAAGAGGCAAAGGTTGAACCCTTACTCTGAGGAAGAATTGGCAAAAGAAACAGCAAGAAACTTAGGGGGTGAGGAGACAACTGAACAACAGGCTCCTCCAATTTTGGAGACATCAACTAGCTCTTTTCAGCAAGAGCAAGAGAGGCAGCATGGTGTGGAGGTTACATTCACCAAGCAACAGAGCAAACAAGGCTCAGATATCAAGAAAGCATTCACTGAAATAAAGGCCAGAAATGAGCCAATAAGGTTCCAGCTGTATAATCAATTGCTAAGAATGGCTCCCACCAATCAACAAAGGCTAATGGCAGCCTATGATATCCAAGAATGGAAAATGACCCTTAGTCACTTCAGGCCTACAACGCAGCAGCCACAGTCAGCTTCAAGACCAATCTGGAAGTCCTCGCTAAAGATATCCACCCAATGGACCAGATTGAGTTACATAAACAAACTGGAGAAATGGTGTACTCTACCTTGGCAGACAAAGAATTATTGGCTCACAGACTGCAGAACTCATTGCACAATACTTCTACACAATTGGAATTATAGAAGGCCTCCTCATTAGCCAAGGATAATAGAATCAAATCCTTGGAGGAAATTATTATGGAACTGGGACATGATCCCAAGGATCCCAAGGGCATACATACCTTAATAAAAAAGAAAGAAGAAGATATAGCAGCCCTCAGAAAACAACGTAAGATGCCAATTACAATGCACCCTCAGACCATAGAAGTTGCACAACACAAAGAAGAGGAGGATGTGGTAAGTTTGATAATGAGGATGAATGAAAGGCTAGCAGAAACAAAGAAAGCCTTGGAGGCAGCATTGCAAGGAAAACAGGGAGATTTGGCCTCTCAACCAGCTCAAACAGCTGCAATTCTTACAACTGCTCCTCCTACAACTACAACAACAGTCCCCCCCAGTTGTCCCAGAATCAACAATAGGTACCTCAACTACAGCAACAGTTACAGCAACAACAGTAGCAGGACAAGATGCCAGCCTGAGCATGGAAGATATGATGAAAGAAATAAAGGCTTTGGAACTCCAAATGGAAGAGTTAAAAGAAGCCAAAGAAAAACTGGCCAAGATAGAAGTAAATTATGACAAATCAAAAATAATTGTGGCTGAGTAAACAAGAGAAGTAAAGGCCCTGGAAAATAATGTAAAAGCCTTGGAGAAGGACCCTACTCTTTACAAAACTCTGGCAGAAATCAAAACTATTTTGTGGGCTAAAATTGGCCAGTCCATCACTGATCAATGGACATCAATCCAAACTATTCATGACCAGATTGAATTGATAGTGATAGCTCAATTTGAGACTCAAAAAGCCAGAGCATTATTGGCAAACAAACAAATAAACTAATTCATTTTTTTGAATACTCATACCAGAGAGCAGCTAGCAGCAATAGACATTCAGGACAGAACAGATACAATTTTGACAGTAAAAAAGGTGCTGACCATGAGGAATTTTGTACAAACTTTGGAAAGAAAGTGCCAAGAGATGCAAACAAAAATAAATGCCTTCAGAAAAAAGTTTGCAGTGTTGCAAAGCAAAGGGTTACCTAGCTTATTGACCAGCAATGGAAGACTATTGACACATCAACAGTATGCTCACAAGGTAAATACCTATGTTACCAATCAAATCACGGCATCATCAAGCAGCACAGAAGAGACAGTACCTCCCTCTAGACATAGTTTATATGACAAATTAGAAAATTTGTTCTACATTGAACATGAGATAACACATCTTTTTGAAGTCCAATCGAATTACTACAGGTATACTGAAGCTGATGAGACATTAATAAAATTACAAAGACACTAGTTGCCAATAGATCAATGGTGGCAGAGCATGCTTGAGGTTTTACCAAGGTAATTTTGGTTCTCTTTCTTTGATCATCTGCATTAAATCAAATTCCAATATACAGGTAACCTATCAAAAAACCAAAATAACAAAGGAAAGAATTCACGCAAAGAATTCATTAAGGCAAGATCAGGCACAGGTGACAGGGCCGTGACAGCAACTCAGAAACGCAAATCAAGGAGACAGCGGCTAGCCGACTTGATAAGTCAAAAACTCAAAGATAACAGACCACCTAAGGCAGCCAGTACAGCGTAGTAACTTCTGTATTCATTACGCGTTGTTTCCAACATCATTTATTGCCTTTGAAGAAGTAGATGGATAAATTTACTGCTTGATATTTTCCCTATGGGATATTTTGTAATTCTCTTTGTATAAATACCTCCTCAATATATGTACTATTGTTGGCTGGTGAATATCATTCTGGACTTGCGCTGTAATGTTGAGAAACTTTCTGAATAAAGATTGCTGGAATGCTTTGCTGGTGAACTTTCTGTTGTGGGATTAATGGCAGAAGAATATATTGCAGAATTCTCGTGTCACTTCATTGAACAATAAGTCTTTCTACCCTTGCTTTATTGTTCTTATGTTTTACATATCATCTATATATCATTTTCTGAATTGCAGGAAGAAAGGATAACCCAGAAATTACTTGAGTGTACTCTATGTTAAATTCCTGTCAATTATTATGTTTTCTTCAGGACTAGCATAGGCAAGAATTCTTGACTGCTCTTGTCTCCCTGGTTCTTTCACTCTAAATATCATAAAGGAATTCTTAATTACTCCTTGGTAATATTTATTCAATTTCCCTCTGTTAGCATATTGAAATATTATTGATTGCCTTTCATTCCCTGACTTCATTTCATCTTATTCCAGCTTGAAAATTGTTCTGTGTTTAATTATCTTGCTCTGCATTCCTCCTAGTGCCAAAGAAACCATACCAGAGGTTCATTTTCAATTGACTCCATTAACCCAATGGTCTGAACTTCTCTCATCTTGTAGTCCTTTTCTACTGAATGTCACCTTCCAAACACAAAACAAATACTTGTGCTTCATAACTAGCCTAACATATAACAAAACAAATCTAAATCGAAAAGAGATAGCCCTCTCTGGTTGCATATTGGCTAGAATCTGCAGCTAAAAGACTGGTTAGTGGTTACCTCGACCATATTCCCTTTTCTCAAGATCTTTTTGGGAACAACCTGAGTGATAACATCATTGGCAACTCCACTGGGGAACTGAATGACTGTTTGTTACTGCTATCTATTTTGTAAAGCTACAAATGGAGCCTAAAGTTAGCTAGGTAGCTTTTGAAACTGTTTTTGTTGTGCATTTACAGAAGTAAATAAAAGCTGCTTCAGTCAAACTCCAATCTAGCATTAGGATTTATACAGTTGTCTCAAAAATTCTATCAGTTTCCTTTTGTTTTCAAAAAAAGATCCTTAAGAAAAATTCAAAACTTTGCAATTCATACTTTCTTAGAAAAATATTGTAAAAAACAGCGTCCCTTAAACATTTCCAGAAAATACCAAAAACAGAACTAGAAGCTGGCTCCAAAGAAGAAAGTGTGTTACACTAGATCAAACCCTGATCCTAACCCTCCAGCTATTTTTGAAAATCCTAACTTAATCTCCAAGACCCTAAGAAGACAAGAAAGTCTAGAAAATTCTGTTGATGTAAATCTTGATATAGTTCAGCAAAGTTTGACCCAATCTCCTCCTGGGAGAGCAGCAGTCTTTTCTGTCAATACTATAGCCTCTCCGAGTTCTTCATCCACACCTCAAAGTATCCTTTCCACTCCCCCATCCACTGCACATATTTCCACTACTGTCCCTGTTGTTCCAACTATCTTATTTCTTCCTGTTGTCCCATTTATCCCTGTAAATATGGCAAACCATTATGCTCCTCTCCAACTGCCTGCAAATCTAGGGGCTATGCCTCAAGATTATCAAAGCAAAATTACATATTTTGATGGCACTGGCTCCTATACAGCCCAGAAACACACTAAGAAAATGATGGACTACTTTGAGAACTATGAAATTGATGACAACGATGTCAGAATGGAAATTTTTGTTCAAAGCTTAACTGGTGAAGTAAGGACCTGGTTCAGGGCACTTGGTCCAAACACAATTGCTAATCTGGATGCCCTGTACCAAACCTTTTTGAACAGATGGGAAAATAAGAAGCACCCATTGCTGATAGAACTCCCTGCTAAAACAGACCCCAACCCAAAGGAACCCACAGTTGAGGATGTATCAGACTTACAACCATCAAGTGACCAACCATCCACATCCTTTCCTCCAAAAGAAAATGTGAACATCTCCCCTGAAAACAATTTCAAAGCAGATTCAGGTCAGAACAACACTCATGATGAAGAGAAGGTCACTAAAAATACAGCAAAAAAGGAAAACCATGCTGCTTGCAATACAAGAATTCAAGTGGAAAAACCTTTTAACCTGGAAACAGAGATAGGCAAACTGAAAATAGCCATTCCTCTGTCTGAATTGGCTAAAGATGAAGTTTACAAAGAACAAATCAGTAGGTCACTTCAAATATCAGAGAATAGAGATGCAGTCAATGTTTTAGATGACCAACCAAAACTGATTTTTGGTCCTGAGGTAAATGGTAAAACAATAGATGGAGGAGTTTCGCCATTCTATGTGAGCTTAAATATTCATGACAAGGTGTTGCATAATGCAATGTTTGATTCCAGAGCTTCCCATAATCTGATGCCTAAGTCTATGATGGAAAGATTGGACCTAGATATCACAAGACCATACAAAGACTTGTTCTCATTTGATTCCAGCCAGGTCAGGAGTCTAGGCCTAATCAAATATTTGTGTGTATCTCTAGTACAATACCCTGCCAAGACAATCTTGATGGATGTGGTGGTAGCTGATATCCCACCTAAGTATGGAATGCTTTTGTCCAAATCTTGGGGTGAAAAAATCTAGGGATCCTTGCAGCTAGACATGTCCTATGCCACCATTTCAGTCTTTGGCCAGCCAAAGAGATTGTACCGGGAGACATTGATGAAATATGTGGTCAGCAGTCAAGAGAAACCCGGAAATTTCCCCATTTATTCCATGCATCCAGATATGGATTCATTCATCTTATATAATGCTGAAAGGTGTCCCAAAGCTGATGTCAAACTCCTAGAATCAGCAAAAGCAAAGAATATAAATGAACAATCCAGTGCTCAAGATCAAAAAATTTTTGAAGTGGTTGACGCAACAAATGAACAAAAAATACCATATGAGTTACAAAATCCAAATCTTCCCACTGAGAAAGTTTCCAAAACTCTAAGGCTAGTGGTAATCAAGAAATCTTATGGTACTTAGAGTTTGATGGGTTAGTGAACAAATTAAGAGTAGGGGCAAGCATTTGGATACACAACAAGAAAAATGACCATGCTCAAGGACATGCATATAGGCTCGATTTTAGATGTACAAACAATATGGCCGAATATGAAGCCCTTTTGCTGGGACTCAAACTGATTAGAAGTCTAGGGGCAGCCAAGATTTCAATTCTAGGGGACTCAGACTTGATTATCAAACAGATAAAGGGAAGCTTTGTTACAAATGATCTTAGGCTAAGATCTTATAGAGGGACAGCCATTGAAATATTCAATACCTTCATAGAATTTCAGCTCACCAAAATTCCAAGAAACCATAATTTGCATGCGCATAGTTTAGCAACTTTTGCCAGCACTTGTAAGCTACCATTTGAGCCCAACCACCACTTCACTGTTGAAATCAAACACAAACCTGCTATTTCGGATAATGTAAAAAATTGGCAAGTGTTTGAAAATGATACCCAAATCAATAATTTCTTGACTTTGAAGGAGGAATTTTTAAGTACCAACATAGACACAAGCACCATTGAGGATCAACAACAAATAGACAAAAGTGAACAAAGTATATCAACTGAAACAACAAATTTGATTTTGCATCCAACAACTTTTGATAACAAAAATTTACAAGAGTTGAAGCAAATGGACCTTGATGAAATGGCTAAGGGAGAATCTGAAGTAATTGAACTAAAGGATAATTTTCTGCCCACAGGCCTAACCCCTTTGTGTAGAAACTTTTTCTACAATTATCTAGCTCTGATACCATGTAGAAATTTTGAATAATTTAACACATATTCAATGGAGATTATCCTGATCATGTACTAATGCGGAAAACATACACAATACATAAGCTCCTCTACGTTGATCAAGAATATAGCAGCATCAATAACAATAAAACATCAAGAGCATTCACACATTAACACAGTATGTATCCCGGGGAAAGCATCTCGCTAAAAACCCCACACTATCTGTATATTAATGATTGAGTCATGTAACATTACACAGCATAATACTTCTCACAAGTATCTCCACTTCTGTTACACACAATACAACTCAGATCTGATCTCCAAATCTCTTCCACTGCTTGCCTGCCTCCACTGCTCAATACCTGCTCAAGAACTGATGAGAATTGCTTCCCAAACTCGATTTTCACCTGCAGAATAGTCACTCACTCTTTGTGGACGTGAGAAAAGGCTAAAATGCGGGCCAAATACGTGAGCAAACTCATTGGCATACTCAATCCTTTGATTGTGCAAGATCTGGTGCACAACTATAGTCACAACTGATAGCAATCTGATTCTCTACCACCTGTCCCTGTTGAACTGAACATGCACTGACATGCAACTGAGTTAACTGATGTATTCTTTAGTTGTATTATGAGTTAATAATTAGTTTAACAACTCATCATTAGTCTATCTGCAGTTAGACTAACTACAACTAGTTTAACTAAGTTAAACTGAACACAACTCCATCAACTGTACCTCCAGTCCACTAAACTCAACTCACTTGAGTTCTAACTGAAGTCATGCATGCAACAACTCAACTGACTCATAAGAAAAACGAATTTCCTTCTGACAGCTGCATGTGCCACTTCCGTAGCTCAAACTGAAGTGCTCCAAGAGAATAAGATTAAGTTTATAGTCCAAATATTATAGTGAGATAATAATATTTGACTTTTCTATTTTTGACAGCCAGTCTAAAAATAGACTTGATCACTCACACTGTGATCACTCACACTTTCATCAAAAATAGAAGTCCATCTATTTTCCCAACTTGATCAATCATCCATAAACATAGACATGATCCATATGTCTAAAAATAGACATAGTCTAAAAATAGACTTGCGCCAAAAATAGCCTGCGGGCCCACTTAGTGAAGGCGACTCTTTTCACTAAGCTCCATCATCTTGTTGCAATCTCAACACTCCCTCTCGACAAGATATGGATTATCAGCAACCCCTATCCTGCCTCGGTGGTACTCGAATTTGCTCCTGGTGTTGTAGGGAAAAGTATCCGACTCGGATGACCCTATCCCACTCTAAGGGTGATAGTACCTTAGCAACAACTGTAAAATAAACTACTTAAGGTTTACTTCTTTATGAAAGCAAAAGAGAATGGAGAAATGCACTAACCGTTGCCTTGCGCTTAATGTCGAATCCAAACTCTTCTCTTTGGCTGCTTGCTCCCAGCTCCTTGCTCTTTTGCTGGCCCAGCTACAATGAGATCCTGCAAAATAACAAAGAAGGAAACTACAAGAAGCATGCAATCATAACTGGTTCAAGGATTAGTGTAAACCAAACATGCAATTATCACAATATATTATTGAAACAAGAGCACATAGAAGAACCTCAATAGCTTTTATTAATGAAGAAGTAAAGGTTCTGAGAGTATTACAACCATTGAAGGCTCCAATCCAGCAACACCTCCCAGCAGAAAGAATTTCTCCTCTTCACCTCTCTCAAACAATCACCCAATAGCTCTATAGTGAAACCAACAGCATATCATTACTTTGCACCAAATTCCAGCCTCTTGAGCTCATAGGAGAGAGCTCAATATATAGATGAATTGAGAAAGGATGAGTCAGCTTGCAACTGATGTGTAGCTACCTTGTGTCCTCTCTCTCTTCAGTTAATCTTTAGTTGATCTTCAGTTCTTGAGTCCACTTGGAGAACCTTGCTTCCACTTGGAGAAACAGAGCCTCTGACTCATCACAAGGCGAAATACCTGATCCAAGTGTCATTTTTGGAAGATTCCAGAGCAATGACTCAGTGTGCCACTTGTCCCATCTCGCTCAGCGCAGGTGGCCTTTGTCCCACTTGCTTTGCAACGCAGGTACACCATGGAGCAACTGAGTTTCAGCGCAGAAACCTAGTGGAGCACCTGCTTTGATTTCAGGATTGCTTGTTTTTGAGTATTTTCAGGTGGAGAACTGATCTGAGAGCTGTTGGTTTGCTGACCTTGTTCCTCTAGGGGTAGGAACATCATGTTTAGGGAACTTTGGATCCCTTGGATTATTGACAATTCATGTCTGTTGCTGTAAGGCACAAAATTGTCTATAACAGATGCCCCCTAAAGTATGAGGTCGTTTATCGGGTGAAATGCTTTATTGAGAGGATCCGAAGTTCATTCAATCTGCTGAGAAGCGTCCTGTAATAAGATACAATACAATACATTATTTTTCATACATTTTCATGATCTAGCTGAGGCGGGCATTCCCATGCTCAGCTTTATAAATACATTTTGGTACATAGAACAGACGATTGTCTGATTGTAGACTGATAATTCTCTGCTGAAATTATCATCCTTTGAGAAGGATGATCATCTGCTGTAATGATGTACATATCAAATGTCTTTATGTCCTGAATATATATCGCAGCCCGGATGGATGAAACTAGATCCGGGGTCTTCAATCTCTTCCGATCTTCACTCGATGTACAAGTCGATCCATGTGAGAATTTTTTGAAGTCGAACATGGAAAGACATCGCTTGATTACCGGTCAATGATGTAAACCGTTAACAAGCGCGAGAGGAATCACCGATAAGGATGATGACCCTCAAGGTACGGCAGTACAATTCACATGGCGGGAAAAAAGGACTTGGCGTCGACCACCATGCAAAATCTTCTGGTCGAAGGTCATTGATGTATACCTGTCGCCGGAAGTGAGAAACTTGCCATTGAGGCATGCAAGCTTCAAAGTACTGAAGGGGGTGTTCCTAGATCAACTCCTTGGATAATGAGCTGATGTCGACAAGGAGCGATCCGTCAAAGGAGGGCCTTAATGAATCCCACATCAGTGACACGGAACGGAGCTAGTGATTGTGATGAGGTGAAAACAAACTGTGATGTATGATTCAGGGTGGCGGTCATGAAGTGGATGAAGGATAATGTATGGCAGTGGATGGGACACGGTTGACTCTTTGCAGAACCACATCTCTTGAACATATAACGACACTGATGTGATGGATTGGTAGCATTACCCCAATTGTGGATGGTGTGGCGAGGACCATGGTTATGAGACCGGTGAATGAAACAACCCAACCCGATGTGATACGGAGGACAAAGTGTCATGTTCAAGAGCGACTTGCTACCATTAATGCTGTGAGGTTCTCCCAATTTTTCCCCAGTCATTGTTGACCAGTACCTCTTTATTTTTGTCAAGCTTGAGGAGGATAACATATGCTTGTTCTATAACCTGCCCTTCGGGCAAGCCCATCGCTATGTTTTAACGAGCCTAGCGATAGGGAAACTCGTTCTCGTCTAAAGACAAGTTTGTCGCTATTTAATCATTTTAACGAGTCTAACGACAAGGAAAACTCGGTCCTTTTCATTTTTAGAGAGTCTGAAAAGGTACGGAAAGTTAACTCCAAAAATTCCTTTTTCGTCTTCTAATCCCTTAAGTCCGAAAAAGTATAAAACCATACAGAAGGGATGAATTTTCGATTTCTTTAACGAGCCGATCAAAACAAGTGCTCGATCTTTTTGTGCAATAATCCCTCAGGTCCAGAAAGATTAAAATCTAGAGGAGGGATAGCTCTTCCGGTCCTTTTAACGAGCTGGAAGGCCAAAACTCGGCAAACTTTTCATATTTTACGAGTCAGTGAAAAGAGCTCAAAGAAGACTCGTCTTTTGAGGAACGAGTGATAAATGGGGATAGCAGCAGATTCCAGGTACAGGTTGGAATTTTCCAATCACGGCAGTGTCACAAGGATGGCTAAGTGAAATCACTCTTCGAAGCTGTTCCTCAAAATGGGTAAACACACATATGGAGATGAACGATTGGCCAAAATGGACGGATGGAGGTGATGGCATATAAACACGACCAAGGGCTTTTAATATGGCTTTCAAAGGTTACTTTTCTCAATGGTTATTTACCGGTTCATTTTTCTGAGTGAGCTTGAACTGCTAGGGAAAGATTGCTCACAATTTATGTTTATTTTTTAACGAGCATGAACTCTACACAAAAACTGCTCGATTCTTGCGTTTATTTTTTAACGAGCATGAACATTGCTAAAACTGCTCAATTTATACCAGTCTTAATACAAGGAATGCTTTAGGTGAGGTAATCTTATTTAAGGAGCGATACCTCACTAATTACTCCAATTTGGCAGGTTTTAACTTTTGCCTTTCATCCCTTTTTTATGCAAGCTGGAAACGGCTAATCCTACGAGTTTAATGGGTTAGACCTACGGGTTTAAAGGGAGGACCTAAAAATTTAAAAAATAAATAGTCGTCCCGCGCTTGCACTCCAAAAGGTTTGCATGCCCCCAGGTATAAAGTATAATTTCGAGATTCTGTCCTCTTACTTATTATCCGAAAAATGGTTTTGTTTGCTGCCGCAAACTAAACTCTCTTTTCGGCGATGTCTATCATTAGGTTGCTAAGGATGGTGACTACTTGTTGCAGCAATTTCCTCTCTTTCTTTGAAGACTGCCCCTACTCTCTTTCAAAACATATTGTTTTAATGGGTGAGGCTTGACATTCAAAGATGGTGCCTACTTGCTGCCACAAATAGATCTCCTCCTTAGGAGAGCCTACTTTTTTAGACAAAGGGAGCGATTCTTCCGCTTCACATAACTTTGACAAAAGAATTTTATTCTAGAACAACCCTCTCTTCCTTTTTCGGACGGGGTACGGACTAGTCCATTCTTCTGCGGAAATTAACTTTATACCCAAGGTTTCCTCTGCCCAAGGCAGGCCAGGGTGCATGCCCCCTGGGTCCCAGTTCTTTCTTTCCGAATTACTCGCATTCATCGGGAAGTAGAACCGGGGGTGGTGGCATTCCTTGAGTGAATAAACCGTTAAGGGATGGTATTTGACTATTTGCGATGCGTGATCCTGGAAATGAAAGTTGGTCTACGAGCTTGACCATTCTTCCTTCGTGCGGAAAACACATGACTCTGAAGAGGGAGGACACTATCGCCTCCATGCAATATATATAGTCTCGTCCAAGGAGTAAGTTATAAACCAAGGGTCCCTGGACGACCATGATGTTCATATGAACTGTCTTCCCTTTCAATGTAACTGGAACATTGGGGAGAATCCCTAACGGGTGACTGGTTCCTTTATCAAAACCTGATAGATTTCTCATCTCAGGTAAAAGCGCCGGGCAACCCAGTGCTTTCCAAGCAATAGAGGAAAGGATACTCACAGATGCCCCTTCATCAATGATAGTTACAGCCATCACCATTCTGTAGATTTGGACTATGATTCTGAATGGGATACTGGCTGGTAACCGGGGTCTGCCTAGTTGATTCCAATCAAAGGATACGACTAGGTTGCTTGGTGGTGGGACCGAATATACGGCCGGATACGACCCTGACGATGTTCCTTCCTGTGATAAAGGAATCGGCGCATTGCCCTGATGTTCATCAGAGTCCGTGTTGATGAAAAGAATATGGACAGTGTCATCCTTATCCTCTTCAGTGAGGGTGTCATTTGAAGATGGGTCTTCAATGACGGAGTCATTGGAGGATGAAACCTCTGAAGGAAGAACCGGGTCAACTGTCGTTTCGACCTTTAGACTTTCGTCTGGTCTGGATTCAGTAGGTTCATTCTCAATGACTGACACTTCAGCCGACCACTTGAGCGGGTCAGCTGGATTTTCAACTATCGAGGGATTAGGCACGAGTTTTTGGTATCCAGGAGGAAGTCGTAACGGTGAAACCGGACGATCTTCCAAAACTCTCTTTGCCTCATCTAAGAATGGACATCGGTGGATGGCGTGATCGCCTCCACACAACATACAGGGTGATCTTGGTCTCCCTTTTCGTCCTTCACTCTCGCTAGTTGACGGACTGCAATCAACATGACTACCAAAGGTTGATGCTACCGGATTGTGCAACCTTGGGGACCAGTCCCTTAGTATCCGGGGAATACAAGGACAATCACGATGGAAGTGGGTCCCTTTGCAAATGACACATGGCGATTTAGGCCCGGTCGGTGCAGTGTGTGGATTTTTGTCAGATGTCTTTCGCTTGCCCCCAGTCGCCTTCGCCATAGGCCCCTTCTGCTTCTTTTCTCTCTTCTTCTTTTCCTTCTTCTCCATGGGAGGCTGACTTTTGCCGGCTCTACCTTGCGAAGATGAAGGATCAGAGGAAGTATTGTAAGAAGTGGAAGGCTGGTGGGTAGTTCTAGACTGGTCTGACTGTTGATTCGACTGCTCAGGATTAGTGGCGATCTGCACTACATTAGTTGAAAAGAGCCATACGGGTAGGCCAATTGTCAATCCTGGAAGTGACAATGTGGCCATATGAGGCGCACCAACATCTCCCCAAGAGGAGAAGGGATTTGGACTTCTGCCAAGGTTACTTCCTTGGTTGGTGGGCTCCATACTTTTTCAACTGAAAGATCAACGTGGGAATAACAGGTGATTATGTTCCGATTTAAAATAAATTTTATTAACGACGCTTTAGACGCAACTTTGCTTTTTCATGTTTTAAGAGTCGAGAAAAAGCTAAAGATGACTCTAGTCACCTTCGATGTTTTAACGAGCCCGAAGTGACAAATGCTTGGATGGACTTTTTCAGTTATAGAGTTTGAAAAAGGCCAAAAGAAACTTCTCTGGAGTTCTAGGCAGAGGGTGTGCCAAACTTTTCGCGAAACCACAGGATACGTTTTACGGTACGGGTGGTCGATCTTCGTGAATGCTGTGTTCACTGCATCGCGATCAGTAGGGCGGCCGACACGGCTTCCTATGGATAAAGGATAATTGCCTATAGGGGTCTCCCAATATATACTCGATGGTACATGGGAGCACAAGTCCGTATTAGTGCCACCGACTCTCAGGAGGAATCACCCACCTTCGTAGAGATCGACAGTCACTATGCTTAACGACGCCGGAACACGTCTCTACCTAGACCTCTATGTGTTTGCGTTATGTTACAAAGCGTTGTTATGTAAATTGGATTTATTTTAATGTTGATCTTGCTTAGCAGTTTGCCTTTAAGGATCACCACGAGATGTATATAACAAATTCCTGAATGCAGTCTAAGATGAGAAGCAAACTTTTCAATCTTTCAACTTTGAAAACCTTAACTACTGAGGGAAGAGAAAGGCAAATCTTTTCTCACAGATCATAGAGCACACACTAAATGCAATTTTTTTCTAAATCGTCAAGCAAACAGTCAAATGCAAAATGCACAATGCATGTATTTTCTTTTCCCTTTCTTAATGTGGATGGGTTACAAAAAGAAAGTCGTTATATAACTTTGATTTCGATTTAAAGCGAAAGTAAACAAGCTTGTCCAAAATCAAAAGACACCTTAAGATTTACTTGCTTAATCACTGGAAATGCATGAAATCAAACCATAATGACGAAAGTAAAATGACTAATCAGCTATGGACAGCAAACAAGCTAACTCTTTAGACCAGCGAAATGCCTAACACAGGTTCAGATCTAAGAGGCCAAAAGCAAGATTAGTTTACTCTTCGTTATGGGAAATTGTAAATGAGTAAGAAATACAAAGAACAAGTACAATTTTGTTATATAACAGAGGCAGAATGATGGCAAGTAATATTGGTTTCAGAACAGGTGCAAGACTGGTAACTGGCAGCCAAATCAATGGTGAAAACAGGCAAGAGAAAAGGAGGAAACCCCAACAGCACTAGGCAAAATTGGGCCAACGCAGGTGCTGCACAGCCAGTCTGGCTCTCAGCGCAGGTAGCCCCTTCGGGACCTGCGTTGCAAAGCAGGTAGCCTGTGTACTACCTGCTTTGGAAAACGAGAATTGCGTTTTCACAGTTTCCGGGTCATAATTTTCTCAAAAATGCACAGTTTTTGCTCAAATCAGAAACAATCAGTCAAGCACACTCAAAGGGATGATTAGGAAGGTGAAAAGCTATCACTAAGAGCTTACAAGGATCCTTGTAGACTAGCTCTTCAAATCATGAACTTGCTCAGAAATGAGCTAGAGTAGCTGCCCTCTACTTCGCTTTTGATATAGTCAAAAGCTTTTCGATTTGGTACTCTTTTGTTCAGGAAATGAATAGCAAAATACTACAAACACAATCAAACGGATACGATCCCCAATGGAGTCGCCAGTTTGTTCTAGGGAAAAGTATCCGACTTGGATGACCCTATCCCACTCTAAGGGTGATAGTACCTTAGCAACAACTGTAAAATAAACTACTTAAGGTTTACTTCTTTATGAAAGCAAAAGAGAATGGAGAAATGCACTAACCGTTGCCTTGCGCTTAATGTCGAATCCAAACTCTTCTCTTTGGCTGCTTGCTCCCAGCTCCTTGCTCTTTTGCTGGCCCAGCTACAATGAGATCCTGCAAAATAACAAAGAAGGAAACTACAAGAAGCATGCAATCATAATTGGTTCAAGGATTAGTGTAAACCAAACATGCAATTATCACAATATATTATTGAAACAAGAGCACATAGAAGAACCTCAATAGCTTTTATTAATGAAGAAGTAAAGGTTCTGAGAGTATTACAACCATTGAAGGCTCCAATCCAGCAACACCTCCCAGCAGAAAGAATTTCTCCTCTTCACCTCTCTCAAACAATCACCCAATAGCTCTATAGTGAAACCAACAGCATATCATTACTTTGCACCAAATTCCAGCCTCTTGAGCTCATAGGAGAGAGCTCAATATATAGATGAATTGAGAAAGGATGAGTCAGCTTGCAACTGATGTGTAGCTGCCTTGTGTCCTCTCTCTCTTCAGTTAATCTTTAGTTGATCTTCAGTTCTTGAGTCCACTTGGAGAACCTTGCTTCCACTTGGAGAAACAGAGCCTCTGACTCATCACAAGGCGAAATACCTGATCCAAGTGTCATTTTTGGAAGATTCCAGAGCAATGACTCAGTGTGCCACTTGTCCCATCTCGCTCAGCGCAGGTGGCCTTTGTCCCACTTGCTTTGCAACGCAGGTACACCATGGAGCAACTGCGTTTCAGCGCAGAAACCTAGTGGAGCACCTGCTTTGATTTCAGGATTGCTTGTTTTTGAGTATTTTCAGGTGGAGAACTGATCTGAGAGCTGTTGGTTTGCTGACCTTGTTCCTCTAGGGGTAGGAACATCATGTTTAGGGAACTTTGGATCCCTTGGATTATTGACAATTCATGTCTGTTGCTGTAAGGCACAAAATTGTCTATAACACCTGGTGAGAGCCTTCGTCAGAATATCAGTATCCTGATCCTCCGTTGGAATGTACGAAAGTAACATGATCCTCCGCTGCACACAATCTCTGATATGATGGTACCTGATGTCAATATGTTTAGATCTATCATGAAATACAGGATTAGCCGAGAGTTTAATGCAACTCTGGTTATCACAGTAAATCACAGTAGGATCCAAATGAGAACCGAACAAACCAACCAGGATCTTCCTCATCCATATAGCCTCGCATGTAGCCAAACTTGCTGCCATATACTCGGCCTCCGCTGAACTGAGTGCCACAGATCTCTGCTTCCTGCTGTACCAAGAAACTGCTGTCGATCCGATACTGAAGACCCCTCCTGATGTGCTCTTTCTGTCTGTTGGGCTCCCTGCCCAATCTGCATCCGTGAAGCCACATAGCTTCACCTCATCCTCCTGTCTGTACCACAAACCATATCCCGATGTGCCTCTCAAGTAGCGCAATACATGCTTGCCCGCCTTCCAGAAGAGCTTGGTAGGCTTAACCATAGCTTGTGAAAGCTGGTTAACTGCATAGCATATATCAGGTCATGTATTGACCAAATACATCAGCGACCCCACCAACTGTCGATAAACAGTGGCATCCACTTCTTCTCCCGAAGTGGCATCCTCCTTCCTCCAACCTCCAGGAAGAGGAGTATCAACAGGCTTGCAGCCATGCATGTTAAACTTCTCCAGTATCTCCCGAGCATACTTGCCCTGAGAAACAAACAGTCCACCACTGCGCTGCCATATTTCCAATCCTAGGAAATAGTGAAGGAGGCCCAAATCCTTCATCTCAAACTCTGTAGCAAGATCCTTCTTGCATGACAGTATCAACAGCTCATCACCCGTTAGAATCAAATCATCAACATACAGTACAATGATAAGCAACTTACCCTCCACCACAATCTGGTATAGGTTCGGATCCGCCTCGCTCTTGGAGAATCCAAGTCTTGTGAAATAGCTGTCTATCCGTGTGTACCAAGCACGTGGTGCTTGCTTCAACCCATACAGCGCTCTCTTGAGCCTGCACACATGCGACTCGCTGCTGAAGACTTCAAAGCCTTCGGGTTGCTTAATGTACACCTCCTCCTCAATGACTCCGTTGAGGAACGCAGTCTTCACATCCATCTGATGAATGTGCCATCCCATCTGCGCTGAGAGAGCAAGAATCGTCCGTATGGAAGAATACCTTGCGACAGGTGCAAAGGTCTCCTCATAATCGATCCCCTCAATCTGTGAAAAGCCTCGGGCAACAAATCTTGCCTTGTACTTCTCCACACTCCCTTCAGCTGCCTGCTTAACTTTGTAGATCCATCTCGAACCTACCACTGATTTCCCTTCCGGTCTAGGAACAATCTCCCATGCACTGTTTCTGACAATAGAATCATACTCTTCCACCATGGCGTCTACCCATGCGGGATCCTCCACAGCTTCCTCGAAAGAGGATGGCTCAGTCACAACGCACTTGCTCATAAGAGCCATGTATCCAGTGTACCGATCAGGTGACTGTCTCTGCCTGCGTTGGGCTGTAGGTGGTCCTACAACTTTCTCTGCATCTTGAGCCAGTCGCTCAGCTTCTGTCAAGCGCTTTCGCCCTCTGATGGTTGGCGCTGCATGAGTGGTCTCTTCCACTCCATGAACCTCGTCCTGTGGCTGATCCACGTCCTGAAGCTCATCCTTAGGAACTAATAGCTCCTCATCTGCATGCAAGTGTAGCTCCCTCTCAAGCGAACACTTCATGGCTTTCTCCTCCTGAAATTTTATATCCCGTCGCACAACAGTTTTACCACTATCTGGCAAATACACACGATAGTTGTGGGGTGTATCAGTGTACCCCACAAATATCCCAACCTCTGCAGTCGGTTCCAACTTCTTTCTGGCATCCTTCGTCACATGCATGTAAACGTTAGCACCAAAAATCCTCAAATGAGAAAGATCAGGCTTCTTACCAGAATAAGCCTCCTCGGGTGTACTCGTGCCAAGTATCCTATGAGGACAACGGTTCTGCACATAAACTGCTGTATTGCATGCTTCCGCCCACAAGTGAAGGGGTAGGCCCTGATCATGCAACATTGCCCGTGCAGCACCCACAATCGTTTTGTTCTTCCGCTCAGCTACCCCGTTCTGCTGTGGGTTATGGGGAGCTATGAGCTCTCTACGAATCCCTTCTGCCTTGCAGAAATCCTTGAACTCGTCCGAGATGTATTCACCACCATCATCGCTCCTAAGAGCCTTTACCTTCTTCCCCGACTCCTTCTCGACCAGTGCTTTGAATTCACAGAACTTTGAATATGTCTCGCTCTTCTTCTGCATGAAGAAGATCCAGCACTTACGAGAGAAATCATCAACAAAAATCACATAATACCTGTGTTTTGCTGTCGAAGCAACTGAGAAAGGTCCACACACGTCTGTGTGAATTCTCTCAAGGATCGTCGTGGCGCGACTATCCTTCTCGTGAAAGGTGGCTTTCACAAACTTCCCCAAAGTACACCCCTTGCATTGATCTGACTGCGCAAGTGTGCCTTTAGGAAGCCCTGTAGTGATCTGCTACAGTATCTTCAAGGCTCCATGGTGAAGGTGACCCAATCTCCTGTGCCACAACTCGCCATCATCCCGGCTCACCAATCCTTCTGCCTTGCCTGCCATTGCTGCGCATCCATCTACATGCAACCGATAAAGGTTCCTCACTTGAACCCCTATCTTCCGGGTCTCACCAGTTGTCTTGCTGCGCAGGAAGGCCTTTCCCTCGCTGAAAACAACATCATACCCCTTGTCTTCTAACATCGCCACTGAGATGAGATTCTTCTTCAATCCTGGAACATGCATGACTTCCTTCAATACAAAGGGTTTACCAGACTCCCTCTCAAAGGAAATGGTACCGATACCGGTCGCACTGTATCTACCATCATCGCCCATCTCGATGTGCACTCCAAGATCTTTGTCCTCCAGATCAGAGAACAAATCTCTATCTCCCGTCATGTGAAAAGACGCACCACTGTCCAGGAACCACACTGATCCCATCACACTTGAAACCAAGCATGCGATCAATGAAAAATCAAGCTCAAACTGAGAAGCTAAAGCCTCTCCCCCTGCAGATCCAGCAGCTTGCTTGTTCTTCTTCTTCTGTGGACAATTTGTGGCATAGTGTCCATGCTGGTGACAGTGAAAACACTTCACTTTGGACATATCCTGCTTCTTGCCTTTCGCACCAGAATGAGAAGCCTTCTTGCTCTTCCCTTTCTTTGCTTTGGCAGCCAAAGCACAATTCTCTTCATCAGATACCTTTGATGAAGATCCATTCTCACCTTTATTGTTATTGAGTTTATCCTTGAGCGCCAGGTCGCTCTTGCTTTGGAATAACATTTGCAATCCGTTGAAAGACATTTCAACAACACTACTGCAAATTCGATTTTCCACCAGCAACCAACTCAACTGCTTCCGATCAACCCTCGCTTGATATCCTGTAAAAATCTCTTCTACAAATCAAGCTGCTCCGATACCATGTAGAAACTTTTTCTACAATTATCTAGCTCTGATACCATGTAGAAATTTTGAATAATTTAACACATATTCAATGGAGATTATCCTGATCATGTACTAATGCGGAAAACATACACAATACATAAGCTCCTCTACGTTGATCAAGAATATAGCAGCATCAATAACAATAAAACATCAAGAGCATTCACACATTAACACAGTATGTATCCCGGGGAAAGCATCTCGCTAAAAACCCCACACTATCTGTATATTAATGATTGAGTCATGTAACATTACACAGCATAATACTTCTCACAAGTATCTCCACTTCTGTTACACACAATACAGCTCAGATCTGATCTCCAAATCTCTCCACTGCTTGCCTGCCTCCACTGCTCAATACCTGCTCAAGAACTGATGAGAATTGCTTCCCAAACTCAATTTTCACCTGCAGAATAGTCACTCACTCTTTGTGGACGTGAGCAAAGGCTAAAATGCGGGCCAAATACGTGAGCAAACTCATTGGCATACTCAATCCTTTGATTGTGCAAGATCTGGTGCCCAACTATAGTCACAACTGATAGCAATCTGATTCTCTACCACATGTCCCTGTTGAACTGAACATGCACTGACATGCAACTGAGTTAACTGATGTATTCTTTAGTTGTATTATGAGTTAATAATTAGTTTAACAACTCATCATTAGTCTATCTGCAGTTAGACTAACTACAACCAGTTTAACTAAGTTAAACTGAACACAACTCCATCAACTGTACCTCCAGTCCACTAAACTCAACTCACTTGAGTTCTAACTGAAGTCATGCATGCAACAACTCAACTGACTCATAAGAAAAACGAATTTCCTTCTAACAGCTGCATGTGCCACTTCCGTAGCTCAAACTGAAGTGCTCCAAGAGAATAAGATTAACTTTATAGTCCAAATATTATTGTGAGATAATAATATTTGACTTTTCTATTTTTGACAGCTAGTCTAAAAATAGACTTGATCACTCACACTGTGATCACTCACACTTTCATCAAAAATAGAAGTCCATCTATTTTCCCAACTTGATCAATCATCCATAAACATAGACATGATCCATATGTCTAAAAATAGACATAGTCTAAAAATAGACTTGCGCCAAAAATAGCCTGCGGGCCCACTTAGTGAAGGCGACTCTTTTCACTAAGCTCCATCATCTTGTTGCAATCTCAACACTTTGGAGGATATATTTGATTCAAATGATATTCCAAGAAAGCCAAAAATGCAACCACTAAATGCAGAAATTGAGGATTGCAACATTGGAACCACAGAAAATCCCAAAATGATAAAATTGTCCAAAGCCTTGCCTCTAGATCAAAAACTGAAATACATTGAGCTCTTTAAAGAATTTCAAGATGTCTTTGCGTGGAGCTATGAGGACCTCAAGTCCTATGATACTTCGGTTATCTAACACACAATACCTTTAAAAGAAAACCAAAAACCTTTTAAACAAAAACTGAGAAGGGTTAATCCAGTCCTCCTTCCTCTCATTGAAAAGGAAGTCAAAAGAATGTACCAAGTTGGAATAATTGCACCTATCAGGTTCTCAGAGTGGATTTCAAATCTAGTGCCCACTAGGAAGAAAACGGGAGAGATAAGACTGTGTGTTGACTTAAGGAATCTGAATAAAGTCTCTCTCAAAGACCATTACCCCTTGCCCAAAATGGATCACATTTTACAAAGGGTAGTGGGAGCCTCTAGGATCTCACTGCTAGATGGATTCTCAGGATTCAATCAGATCTTGGTCCATTCAGATGATCAAGATAAAACTGCCTTTACAACGCCTTGGGGAACCTTCAAATATGTCAAAATGCATTTTGGACTCAAAAACGCAGGGGCCACATTTGAATGAGCAATGGATATAGCCTTTGCTAAAGAAATCCATGATTTCTTAGTCATATATCTCGATGATCTCACTTCTTTTTCAAAATCAGACCAAGAACATTTAGAGCATTTGAGACAAGTGTTCCTAATTTGTAGAAAATATGGCATATCATTGAACCCAAAGAAATCATTGTTTGGCCTAGAAGAAGGAAAACTCCTAGGTCATATAATTTCAAAAGATGGCATCAGAATTGACCCAGACATAATACAACCTATCCTCCAAGTACCTCATCCAAGAAACATCAAAGAATTGCAAGATTTCCTAGGGAAGATCAATTTCCTAAGAAGATTCATTCCCAATTTGGCCGAACTAATGAGACTGTTGAATAACATGCTGAAGAAATATTCTAAAGTCAAATGGACAATAGAAGCTAAACAAGCCTTTGAGGATATCAAAATAGCTTTGACTAGAACACCTATCCTCACAAGCCCCAAGTTTGATAGAGATTTTATAATCTTTTCCTTTGCATCTGAGCACACTATTGTTGTTGTCGTATTGCAAAAAGATGACCAAGGATGTGAGAAGCCCATTGCTTTTTTCAGCAAAGCACTTAGAGATGATCCACTCAAATATCAAATTATGGAGAAACAAGCTTATGCCCTTGTAAAGGCCATCAAGGATTTCAGAGTTTATATCTTGTACTCTCATGTGATAGCCTATGTTCCAAATGCTGTGGTCAAAGACATTCTGACTCAAGAAGGAATTGAGGGTAAGAGGGGCAAATGGATAGCCAACATTTTGGAATATGACATTGAAATCAAACCAAAAAAACTGATAAAAGGACAAGGTTTAGCTAAATTGATGATTGAAACCAATTTCCAAGCCCTTGACATCAATCAACTGGATAACGAGCAGGAGATGGCGACTCCACAGATCAATCAAGCCTTTTTACAATCACCTTGGTATGCTGATATAGTTTATGTATTGTTAAACCTACAAGCTCCTCCAAGGTTATCCAGAACTAAAAAGAGATTCTTAAAAATGAAAGCTTCAAAGTTTTGTATCATAGACAATGTTTTATTTTGGAAGAATCATGAAGGTATTTTGCTGAATTGCCTAACACAGGATGAAACTAACAAAGTGCTCAAGGAATTTCATGCAGGGGACTGTGGTGGACATTTGTATTGGAAGTCAACAACTGATAAAATTCTAAGAGCTGGTTTCTATTGGCCCTCCTTGTTTGCTGATGTGAAAAAAATTGTAGTTTCTTGCCATAAATGCCAAATTTTTGAAGGCAAGAGAAAGTTGTTACCTTTACCCCTCAAACCCATTTCCACTGAAAGACCATTTCAACAATGGGGTTTAGATTTTATTGGAGAAATTCACCCTTCCTCCTCTGGCCAACACAAGTGGATTTTAACTACCATAGACTACTTCACCAAGTGGATAGAAGCCATCCCTTGCAGGCAAGCCAATGACTCAATCATCATCCAATTCCTAGAAACCAATATCCTCTCTAGATTTGGCTGTCCGGAGAAGATCATAACATACAATGCTATTGCCTTTAAATCCAAGAGAAATATCAATTTTTGCCACAAGTACCATATTACCTTATGCCACTCTACAGCCTATTAACCTCAAGGCAATGATTTAGCCAAATCATCCAATAAGAGCCTAATAAACATCATAAAGAAAGTATTGGAGGAAAATAAGAAGAATTGGCACAAAAATCTTGTTAATGCACTTTGGGCAGACATGCTATCTACAAAAAGATCTATTGGAACAAGCCCATATGAATTGGTTTATGGCATGGAGGCTCTGTTCCCTTCATCCTTGGGAATCCCTGTGATCAAATTGCTGCAAGAAATACAAGCAGAACCCAATGATATCCAAAGAAGAATCAATCAAACTATTCACTTGCAGCAGACTAGAGAGGAAGTGTATCAGAGAACTCAGGTTCTGCAAGACAGACTCAAGAAGATTTTTGACAAAAGAACAAAGGCAGAGGATTTCTTCATAGGGAACAAAGTGCTGAAGTGGGATTCTAGGAGGGAAGACAAAGGAAAACATGGCAAATTTGATTTCCTATGGAAAGGCCCTTTTGTCATTCAGGCTGTACAAGGAAATAACACCTATTTTTTGAAGAGTTTGGATGGTACAAAAGCTGAGGAAGGGCCAGTCAATGGGCGAATGCTCAAGCATTATTTTGATCCCCTTTGTTAACACAACAGGACTATATTTTGTACATAAATAGTGTATATTTCAACAATTTACTATAGCAATAAGATAAGGAATAGGATGCAGCAAATTTTGAGGGAAAAGCAAGGAATTGTGCCACCTTTTTGTGTATATTTTGAGTTTATTAGAAGAAATCAACAAGAAAACTTGGGAGCTAAGAAATGGTGATTAAATACTCAGACAAACTGTCATGTACCGAGCTGTAATTGATCAAATCAGCTTATGAGAAGGGGCATGTAGATCACAAAGGTTCAGTTTGTTTGTCTACAGCAGAAGGAAGTTTCAGATTACAACGAAAGTTGAAAGTAAGGCCATCTGACCTGTTGTTCTTGGCTTTTCACCTGGAAAAGCCATCCCCAAGTGGAGCCACTGTTAGGTTCCTATACCAATAGATGTCATATTTCATGATTACTGTGAAAATGCCAAATATGATCATCATTTCCATGCTGCAAAGGTTCCATATTTCCCAAAAACAGAAAAATTTAAAAAAAATGTAAAGAGGGTATGCCCTAAAAGAAAAATCAAAGGGCAAGAAAAACGAATTGTTCAAGAAAAAAGAAAATGAACCCCAAAGAAAGACCAGGAAAGTGGCTAGTCAAAATGCCACTACTGTACTACTTGTGGCAAAGAAATTCAAATCATGCAATCAATGAATTTTTCACACTTGATGGGTGGCCCAACAGCTCAATCTTGGGTAGTCCATGTTTAAATTTCTTGTTTTAGAATAGAGAAAAAAGGTCTATCCAAACAGTTCAAGCTTGGCAGATCACTAGCTAGGTAGAGAAACAAGGGTGCTCAACAGTTGAATCTGAGCCCTTGGAAGAGATAAGGGAAGACTTAGATAAGAGGGAAGTCAAAAGAAAAATAGAGAAAGGGTTTGCTAGTTCAAATGCACCCAAACAAGATGAAGAAAAAATGCTAGGTGTAGCAGAATAGGTAGGTAATTCTGATGTTTCAGAAGCCTGGTCATCAGCTTTAAAGTGACCTATCTCATGGGTATCCCAAACATCATGGCAAAGTAGCTACAATTCAGTGAAGCATGACTGATTTCCCCTCTCATTTCCCCAAGAACACTTACTAACATCCCCTCAAGGACATTGGGATCTGCTCAGTGGTCCTAGCTCATTTCATTTTATGAGAAATACTAAGTGAAACTTTGTGTTCACTTGTTCATAACAAGCCACATTTCTTGTGTAAAATAATCACTTCATTTCCCTTTCATTTCCCTAAAAACCTAAGTTTCTACCTTCTAAACTTAGCATTCTCCTATCATTTGTCATATTAACACCCTAACTTTATTATATAACTCCTATATGAAGTTTCCCTACCCCTACTACATATAAATAACAAAAAAAAAACCCAAAAACATTATAAATATCCCGCCCTAGCCTAATATGGCTATATTTTAATTTTCTCGGGAGTCATTGGTCCACCTGGGGCCAATAACAACCCACCATGTGTTCCACCGGGATTTGTTTGACCTTTGGTTAAACAAATAACCATAGTTCGCTGCGCAATAACAGTGGGATTTAATTAACATTCGGTTAATTAAATAACCATACCCGCATACCTCGATAACTCAAAGTTTTTTAACCCTGCAATGCATATAAAGCATTAATGTTTGGTGGGCTCCTGTGCCAAAACTTCCCACCACCTCCATGTTCCGTCAACCATTGGATCGGGCCCTCCCCATCCAACAGCTCCGACGTCTGAACATTAGCGCCCGATAGAAAGCGGTTTTCCCACCATACCCCGGGACGCGTGTTGCCAGCTCATTGCATCGGGCCTGTTCTGCCAGAAACTGCCCCCGTACATAAGGCGGTACGATAGAAACCATAAACTGGTCCCGCCTCCCACTCGCCATGTCATCTAACCATGCCAGCGCGTGCGTCACCATTTCGTCCCCCATGTCCGCCACTTCATCCGCCCATGTGAGCAACCACGTCATCTGCCACATCACCTTCAGTACTCTGCTACAGGAAAAAATTACGTCATGATGATGTCAGCACAAAAAGCGCCAAAAAGGTCAAAAAAGCCCAAATTTGTTAAAAAGGTGTGAAAGTGATGGTTTGGTTTATTTTCTATTCGTTATACTGTGGGGACTGTGCATGCGAATTACGTCCAATTCGCCACCAACGCTCCAGTCCACCACCCAGGCGAGTTCACGTTGTAAACCCGGCCCCCTCAGCTTAGTCTGCAACCACATTTCGTGCCAGATGGCTGTAAAACAGGTATTTACTCGATAGTCGCCCATAAACCCTGTTTTTATGAAATTTCTCTGTTACAATCACCTGAAGAGCTAAACTCAAGTTAAATGTGTTGTTGCTTGCAAACCTCTGCACCTAAAGTCACTATTAGACAACTGTTTCAAAGAAAAACCTGCAAATCCTGTTCTCCTCTACAAACCGCCCATCCTGTTCTCCTCTACAAACCGCCCACTAAACTGAAAGTCGAGCTCATTCCCGCCTGCAAAATTACCAAAAAAAGCCTGCAAAAGGAGCACCCTTTCCACTATTTTTTTTAGCTTCCTGACTAAACTCTGTTTTTACTATGAATTTCACCCAGCAAGGCAACTTCCTGAAGAGAACCAGTCCACAATTTCCTGAGGAAAAACCACACCCAGTATTCTATTTTCTATTGCTACAAAAGCTCTAATTCCAAGTTAAAAGGCCATTTAACAAATTGAAAATGGAAGCTCCAGTGGCCTTGAATGTTGCCCCCTTGAATGCCCCACATAAGGAATTGGAATGGATATCCCTTGCTGACAGGGACTTCCAAATTAAGGATATGATGGGTTCCAAATCTCACCTGCAAGCCTTTTGTGAAATTAGAAATAGCTACAGAAGCAGCATTAATGTCTTGGGAATTTGGGAATCCAACATGCCTATTTATTACCCCCATTCAGTGAATGTGCTCCCTGATTTCATCCATTTATGCTGTGCAAATTATGAACCCACACAAAGAGCAGTTATGGCTCCATCTGGGTCTGTGCTCTTCTACATTACTCCTTGATCCATAAATGAGATGTTGAACTTCAAGCCAACTCAGCCTCTGGCTCCTCTCACCATGAAATTCTTGCTTGACCAAGGTGCCAAACTGCCTAGCTCAGAGATAACAAGATTTGCTCAGTTGTTTATGAAACCAAATTGCTTGCTTGATCAACCTCCTCCTTATCTCCAAGTCTGGTTCAATGAGGCAGGGGGACTCATTATAGACATGATATCCTACATTTTAGGATTCAAAACCAGTGAGTATGTTGATGAAACTGTTATGGTATTAATGTCCATATTCACTCTAGGATAGCCCCCTGTTGTCAAGTATAATTATGCTACCTTCATAGCAAATAAAATCCATGAGCAATTCATGAATCTGGAGAGAGAAAGAGTGTTCAAATACACATCCTACATATATCATTTGTTGTTGTACTATCAACCTCATAGTTTCCAAGTTCCTCTTAAAAAATTGGACCTCAAAGGTGAAAGGAGGTCTGTGATTTTCTGGACTTCAGTATTCCATGAAGTCCACAACTCCCCATATACATACTGTGATTTCGTTGACCTGTTCATATATCCAGCCACCTGCTTGTTGATAACAACTCCTCCTGCCAGGCTCTCTGCTGAAATGCAGAAAATCCTACATCTCTCAAAGGAATACAGTATTGGTGACTAGTATTTTTTCCAAAACCACACAGTGATCAACATTTACGGCTGTCAATTAACTCCCTACAAACTACCAAATTATGTCCCTGTGAGACTCTTTGCCCTGGAATACTACCGACAATTTAGCAGTTCAGATTTGACTCATTTCTACGCTGCTAGGAAAAAAGCACAGTTCAAGATAAGACATCAATTGGACCCTTTTATCTTCAATAAAAGGGAAGAAGCTTGGGAGGAAGCAGATAAGATATTAAAAGATCAACTTATGCTGAAACAAAGCTTTCATTGGTCACCATATGACCCTGAACATTTCATAGGTTTTAGAAGAGTCAAAAACAAACTTACAGGATATGTGCACCACAAAATCCCTAAAATTGAACAATATGCTAATCAACAGGAATGGGTAGAAGGAACACTAGTTGAGGAGCTTACTGATGAAGCAAAATTAGAAAAAGAAATGAAAGAGCTTGAAAAAACACTTGACCTGGACTCTTTTGGACAGGTTCCTTTCACATTGCCTCAACACCTTGGAGCGGGCACATCGTCTGCCACAACTTCACAACAACCTGCCCAAGAGAGTACTCCATCTACAGGGACATCCAAAGGCAAGGAAGTGTAGCATTCAGAGCAGCAGGATACAATGGCAGACCGGCCAGATACAGCCAAGGAGCAAAGTCAAGGCAAGGCCCTTCAACACAAGCAAAGGTAACTGAAATCCCTGTGTTACAAACTCCTCTCATGAGGAAAGAGCCAAGAAAAGGGACAGGCAGGAAGAGACACCTACAGGTGGATACACAGAATAACAAGGAGAAAAGAGGCAAAGGTTGAACCCTTACTCTGAGGAAGAATTGGAAGAAGAAATAGCAAGAAACTTAGGGGGTGAGGAGACAACTGAACAGCAGACTCCTCCAATTTTGGAGACATCAACTAGCTCTTTTTAGCAAGAGCAAGAGAGGCAGGATGGTGTGGAGGTTACATCCACCAAGAAACAGAGCAAACAAGGCTCAGATATCAAGAAAGCATTCACTGAAATAAAGGCCAGAAATGAGCCAGTAAGGTTCCAGCTGTACAATCAATTGCTAAGAATGGCTCCCACCAATCAACAAAGGCTAATGGCAGCCTATGATATCCAAGAAGGGAAAATGACCCTTAGTCACTTCAGGCCTACAACACAGTAGCCAAAGTCAACTGTTGATTATATTAGGACCAATCTGGAATTCCTCGCTAAAGATATCCATCCAATGGACCAGATTGAGTTACATAAACAAACTGGAGAAGTGGTGTACTCTACCTTGGCAGACAAAGCATTATTGGCTCACAGACTATAGAACTCATTGCACAATACTTCTTCCCAATTGGAATTAGAGAATGCGTCCTCATTAGCCAAGGATAATAGAATCAAATCCTTAGAGGAAATTATTATAGAACTGGGAGATGATCCCATGGATCCCAAGGGCATACAGGCCTTAATAAAAAAGAAAGAAGAAGATATAGCAGCCCTCAAAAAACAACTTAAGCTGCCAATTACAATGCACCATCAGACCACAGAAGTTACATAGCAAAAAGAAGAGGAGGATGTGGTAAGTTTGCTAATGAGGATGAATGAAAGGCTAGTAGAAACAGAGAAAGCCTTGAAGGCAGCATTGCAAGGAAAACAGGGAGAGTTGGCCTCTCAGCCAGCTCAAACAGCTGCAATTCTTACAACTGCTCCTCCTACAACTACAACAGCAGTCCCCCATGTTGTCCCAGAATCAATAGCAGGTACCTTGACTACAGCAACAATTACGGCAACAACAGTAGCGGGACAAGATGCCAGCCTGAGCATGGAAGATATGACGAAAGAAATAAAGGCTTTGGAACTCCAAATGGCAGAGTTAAAAGAAGCCAAAGAAAAAATGGCCAAGATAGAATTAAATTATGACAAATCAAAAATAACTGTGGCTGAGAAAACAAGAGAAGTAAAGGCCCTGGAAAATAAGGTAAAAGCCTTGGAGAAAGACCTTACTCTTCACAAAACTTTGGCAGAAATCAAAACTATTTTGTGGGCTAAAATTAGCCAGTCCATCACTGATCAATGGACATCAATCCAGACTATTCATGACCAGATTGAATTGATAGCGATAGCTCAATTTGAGACTCAAAAAGCAGAGCATTATTGGAAAACAAGCCCGAACAGGCCAATAAACTAATTCATTTTTTGAATACTCATACCAGAGAGCAGCTAGCAGCACTAGACATTCAGGACAGAACAGATACAATTTTGACAGTAAAAAAGGTGCTGACCATGAGGAATTTTGTACAAACTTTGGAAAGAAAGTGCCAAGAGATGCAAACAGAAATAAATGCCTTCAGACAAAAGTTTGCAGTGTTGCAAAGCAAAGGGTTACCCAGCTTATTGACCAGCAATGGAAGACTATTGACACATCAACAATATGCTCACAGGGTAAATACCTATGTTACCAATCAAATCACAGCATCATCAAGCAGCTCAGAAGAGACAGTACCTCCCTCTGGACAGAGTTTATATGACAAATTAGAAAATTTGTTCTACATTGAACATGAGATAACACATCTTTTTGAAGTCCAGCCCAATTACTACAGGTATACTGAAGCTGATGAGACATTAATAAAATTACAAAGACACCAGTTGCCAACAGATCAATGGTGGCAGAGCATGCTTGAGGTTTTACCAAGGTAATTTTGGTTCTCTTTCTTTGATCATCTGCATTAAAGCAAATTCCAATATACGAGTCACCTATGAGAAAACCAAAATAACAAATGAAAGAATTCACGCAAAGAATGCATTAAGGCAGAATCAGGCACAGGTGACAGGGCTGTGACAACAACTCAGAAACGCAAATCAAGGAGATAGCGGCCAGCCAACATGATAAGTCAAAAAGTCAAAGATAACAGACCACCTAAGGCAGCTAGTACAGTGTAGTTACTTCTGTATTCATTACGCGTTGTTTCCAACATCATTTATTGCCTTTGAAGAAGTAGATGGATAAATTTATTGCTTGATATTTTCCCTATGGGATATTTTGTAATTCTCTTTGTATAAATACCTCCTCAATATATGTATTATTGTTGGCTGGTGAATATCATTCTGGACCTGTGCTGTAATGTTGAGAAACTTTCTGAATAAAGATTGCTAGAATGCTTTGCTGGTGAACTTTCTATTGTGGGATTAATGGCCGAAGAATATATTGCAGAATTCTCGTGTCACTTCATGGAACAATAAGTATTTTTACCCTTGCTTTATTGTTCTTATGTTTTACATATCATCTATATATCATATTCTGAATTGCAGGAAAAAACGATAACCCAGAAATTGCTTGGCTGTACTCTGTGTTCAATTCCTATCAATTATTATGTTTTCTTCAGGACTAGCATAGGCAAGAATTCTTGACTGCTCTTGTCTCCCTGGTTCTTTCACTCTAAACATCATCAAGGAATTCTTAATTTCTCCTTGGTAATGTTTATTCAATTTCCCTCTGTTAGCATAATGAAAGATTATTGATTGCCTTTCATTCCCTGACTTCATTTCATCTTATTATAGCTTGAAAATTGTTCTGTGTTTAATTATCTTGCTCTGCAGTCCTCCTAGTGCCAAAGAAACCATACCAGAGGTTCATTTTCAATTGACTCCATTAACCCAATGGTCTGAACTTCTTTTATCTTATAGTCCTATTCTACTGAATGTCACCTTCCAAACACAAAACAAATACTTGTGCTTCATAACTAGCCTAACATATAACAAAACAAATCTAAATCAAAAAGAGAGAGCCTCTCTGGTTGCAGATTGGCTAGAATCTGCAGCTAAAAGACTGGTTAGTGGTTACCTCGGCCGTATTCCCTTTTCTCAAGATCTTTTGGGGAACAACGTGAGTGATAACATATCACACCCTGACAGTGGAGCAGTCAGTATGATCTAGTTTTGGCTAGTTCTGAGTGGTTTTTTAGGTGGAACTTATGGGGAATGATGTAATCATTTGACTATGATCCTTTAGGGTATGAAACAACACTTTTAGGGGTTAAAGATCCCTTGGTTTATCGACATATAAGATTAGGCTTGCAGTGCCCAAATATTTCTATAACAGATGGTCAAGCTCAATGATCATTTAATTCCTTGAAACGAGCACTCATATTTGTGCCACTACTCAGTCCTCCTGAATATTCATGTGACTTTCTCTTATACCTGGCAGCCTCGCTATCCATCATTGGCATGTTTTTGGTTCAAACTAATGATGATCACATTCAGCATGTGGTTTACTATCTCTCGAAAGGCCTTGTTGCGCCTGAAATCTGATATTCACATGTTGAGAAACTATCCTTGTTAGTTGTTTTTGTTATCAATCGCTTCTGAGAGTACATCCTGCTACGACAAAATACTGTCATTTCCCTAGAGAATCCCATGTGACACATTATGTCTTGTTAGGTTATTAGAGGAAAATATTCCAAATGTATTGTAATCCTTCAACAATTTAACTTGGTTTTTTCCACTGCCAAGGCTAAAAGGTCCCTAATCTTCACCGAATTGTTGTCAGACCTTCCTAGAGTTGACCCAAATGAAGTAGCCCACAATCCTATGCTTGATGAATCTATCTATATTGTTGAATCTACTGATCCTTGGTATGGATACATTATTTTCTACCTCCAAACACAACATTTTCACCCAGATCTATCGTAAGACGATTGTCATCACATCCGCCACCAAGCTAAGTATTATTTAGTGTTGAACGATATTATATATCATCGTGGCACTGATTCAGTTATTCAATGTTGTCTTACACTTTTTGAGGTGGAACACGTTCTTAATAACTACCATGCTGGGGCATGTGGCGATCATCTTTCTAGAATGGCTACTACCCAGAAAATTTTGTGCGCAGGATACTACTAGCCAAACTTGTTTAAAGACTGTATTACTACAGTCCAACAGTGTCATCCTCGTCAAATATATACAAAGAAAATGTGTGTGCCCCATGCCCCTTTTCACCTATTTATTTCCATCAGTCCCTTTACTAAATGGAGAATTGACTTTGTCACTTGTAATCCCACTTCCTCTTACGGACACAATCACATTGTTTTCATTGTACACTACTTCATGAAATAGGCTAAAGCCATTCCCACTTCTGAGATGATGGAGAAATTGCTGCTTTATTCTTGTTTAATTAGGTAATATGTCATTCAAGTGTACCCCGCACGATCGTTACAGACCATGGATCCCACTTTCATAACCATATGATGTCTGAATTAACATCTTTGCTCAGTTTTTGGCAAGAACATTCTTCCTCCTATTAACCACATGTCAATGGCCAAGTGGAAGTTGTTAATGACATCCTCAAGATCATGATCCATTCATTAGTAGGAAATCATAAAATCCATTGCCATCGAATGTTTATATCCTTCTCTTTGGGCATACCAAATGTCAGTCAAAACTGCTACAAGATTCATGCCCTTTCATCTTTCCTATGACTTAGAACTAGTTGTTCCTATCAAGTACTAGATTCCCTCCCTCAAACTAGTTGTTGAACTCCTACCTAACACCATTTCCGAAGAATATTGCTTACTCTCACTAAATCAGTTAGATGAGATTCGTTGAGTTGTCGCACTAGCTCTCAAAGCACATAAGCGATGATTCAAAACCTACTATGAGAAACATGTCAAGCCTTGATCTTACCAAGAGGGTGACCTTGCTTTACTTTATGATCAAAAGCATGATCTCTTGGGGGCAAGAACCCTTCAACCATTATGGTTCAGTCCATATGTCGTTAATACGATTCTTTCTAAAGGTTCCTATGAACTTTAGGACTGCGAAGGAATCCCACTCGTCGATCCCCGTAATGGGCTCTATCTGAAAAAATATTTTTCCTAGTGTTCTATTGGGCATATTATTTGTAATTTTATGTATATAAGTTTTGCTTCTTTTGGTGTGTCTGGATTTTTTGGCTTTTAAATGGGTATTTGTCTCATACATGTCTCTTGTTTCACACATTTCTTTGTCACCCTTACCATACGTCAAATATGTGGATGGTGCCAATTGTCACACACAACAAATTGCATCAGTTGTTTGAGTTCTTTATATACCTGAATCAAAAATAATTAGTTCTTAGGGAGTTTTTCTTGGTTCTACCACCAACAATATTGATGAGTACATGTCCATTATCAAACTCCTTAATAAAACCACATCTCGTGACATCTCCAATCTGGTGGTCAGGTTAGACTCAGCTAGTCGTTATGCAATTGACTAATCACTATCACGTTCGCAATCCAATCTTGTTACGTTACTTTTTAAGGGCATGACTTTTAGAACATCTTTTGACTTTATTATTTATGAACACATTCCTAGAGAATCTAATGCATTAGCTAATTCATTGTGAAATTATGTATTGGTTTGGCACCTATCACATTCATTATAGTTACATGCATGAGTGTAAAATTTTCATAGTTAAAAATTTACAAAAATCACAAAACACATACACCATTAAATCACCAAATATATATATATATATATATATATATATATATATATATATATATATATATATATATATATATATATATATATATATATATATATATATATATATATATATATATATATATATATATATATATATATATATATATATATCATGTCTAGTATTTTTACATCAAAAATTCCCAAAACTTGGGTGTTTTAAATACAAAAATGGCTCTGCTAAGCCTCACTCTGACACTCGCTAGCCATACTCTACTCCTGTTGAGCCTATTTCTCATGATAACAAATCACTTCTCTAGCTAAAATCCTCAGAGGCACTAGAAGTTGCTCCATCACATCCACTGTGTGTCACTGCATATGGATCGATATCTCTCTCATGGGAAGAGGCGACACACCCATGCTCAAACCTTCGAGGTTCCTAGAATCCTCATGCAGAGTCTGTGTTTCATCTCCCTCTTTGGTTGTTGCCACACCCTCTACTACAACTCTAGCCCTAGGTAATTGATCACCTTACCTAGCATGGTGAGGTATACACGTAGGACGAATCTGTGCCACATCTATGTCAAAAAATTTCACCCATAAATAAAAAAATATATATAAAATTCAAAAGACAAAAAGTACTTTTGCACTTTGATCTATCCTCTTACCTTGTGGCCATTACTGAGTGTTGAGTGGCAATATCAGTTCCAAATACCCTACATATTTCATGCTAGCATATGGATAATATTGAATCATTAGGATCCAGCCACTGATCCACTCAAAGAAGTCATCCTCAAAGAAGTGTCTAATTGGTCCCCCTCTTGTACGAGATGCTAAGCCTGCCCACCATGCTTGTCTAGGATCCCTGGGACCGATTATACCAAGACTCATATGAGGCCTCATCATGAGAACCCTCTCTAGTATGAAGGACACAATCAAAGTGCCATACCCAAACTCTCTTTGGGCATGAGTCTTACATGTTGTCAACTCTTCTTTCACTTGATGGAGGACTCCCTCACACTAGTTGAAAACTTGTGGCTACAAGAAATCTAATGCCAGTAGCAACTGGGCCTTTGTGGCCACATGCTGACTCTTAGAACCTGTCGAGCGTGTGATAATCCATAGAATAGACATCATTGGTCTTGTTCTGATCCACTCTATGGAATTTTGTTTCTCACTGGCCGACTTCCATATCTACAATATGTTTGGATCAACTCCACGGTGGTCCTACGATCTTCTCTCCCTCCTATCAAGTTTACTCGTGCACCTATTCACAATAAACCAATGAGGAAATATATATCATCTCTCTCGATTGAGTGCTCATGGTCCCCAATCCAAAACACACCCTACCACTCATCCCACCGTTGGATAATCCAACTCAAGATATCCTCATGACTCTTCATCAGGTCAAGTCTAGCATACTTAAGAAGCTCACATTGTCTCAAAACTGCCAAACATGCCAGATCATTTAGCATTTGTAGGTCCTCGACATCATGATCTCTTTCTCTCCATAGACTCGTCTTGCAAGAATTATTCTTGCACAATGAAACCCTTGAATCAGTCTCTAGCTCGAAGAAAGCCCTGTTGAGAAATGGCAACAAGAAATTCTAGTTTAATTTTTCCTTGAATTAAACTGTGAATTAAAATAAAATTCTTTTCTCATAGCAATTTGAAAATAATTAATTAAGTTTAATTAACTTAATTAATTTAGGAAATTTGAATTGGAAGTCTTTTAAAAGACATGTATATGTCCTCCCTAACTAATAGGAGTTAAGGATGAGTTATGAATGAGTTGTAATTAGTTAACTCAATATATTGAGTTAATTCCAGTTAAATTAGTTCCAATCAGTTTCAGGAACTAATAGTGAGTAAACAGTCGATTCACACACTAGTGACCTAATTAGTGATACTCTAGTTAACTGAATATGTACTCATAAGAAACTCATGCATGTCAATTATGAGAAAGACCCAGTTGAAACTAGAGTGTAGGGGCAATGTACTATTTGTTTTAGATTTTTCCAAGTTGCACTGATAGTGCATGCATTCAAGAACTGATCCTTAAGGGATTGCACTATTTTTAGAGGCTTTATTTACCTTTAAATACAAGTTATCCTTCATAGGAATTAAACATTGGAATAGAGACTTGGAGAGCTTGTGAAATGGCTAAGATTTGGCCTTAAGCTTGCTTATGAGTTGGAGATTTAATTTTCTGAGTGATGGGATTGTTCTTGAGAGAACAATCATTGTAATTTCATCTTGATTTTCTCGATTAATACAAAACATATAGTGAGGTTTTGAGTTGTGGCTTTCCCCATATATTTATTGTGTTATGTGCCTTTGATTCTCTTCCTCTATCTATTACTATTTGCTCAATGTTTATGGGCTTCTGCTGTAAAGAGTAGAAGTAGATTCTTGTCTCTTGTTTTAGTATATTACATGAGCTTGTGAATCTACATGATTTTCAACATGGTATCGAAGCAAGATTTTTTTTTGGGCTGAGATTTTGCAGAGAAGTTCTGAGAATTTCTATGTAAAAATTTTAGAAAAGAATTGCATATTTGGATTCCTTGGTAAAGTATACCCAAATTCAAAAAACAAATCGGTCGAATCGGAGTTCAGATGAGCGATATATCATTGATTTAAAATCAACTCTCTAGAGGATATTTCGAAGTTTTGATTTTCTGGGTTACAGGTGAAAGTCGAATTTTCATACATACTCCAGGATCAGCAACTGGCGTTCCATGGGTTGAGGCTTGATTTTTCCTTGGAAGGAAGCTCAAATTTTATAGCCTGGAGGGATAGGATGGAGGTTGTGCTAGAAGATAATGTCTTAAAGGAATTCATTGATCAAGAAGTCCCCAAGGCAGTAGCTATGGATGCACAAAACTTTGTCGAATGGAAGAAGTATGTGGTGAAGGCAAGGAGGATAATCCTTGAGAGAGTTCAAGACTAAATTGTCTCGAGTCTCCATGCAAAGGAAAATATGCATGATATGTGGAAAACATTGATAGACTTGTATCAGAATAGCAGTGATCAAAGGAAGTTGGCACTGAAGGATACATTTCGTAAAATCAAAATGGAGAAAGGCGAGACGATTCCAAAGTACTTAACCAAGTTCACTCAATGTCAGGATGAAATTGGAAGTGTTGGAATCATAGTTTTCGAGGAGAATATGGCGAGCCTTTCTCTTCTTGGACTCCCAAAGAGTTGGCATAGTTATCAGGACTCTGTCAATGGTCAGGAGAAGCTACCAGATTGGGAACGACTATGGTCGGATTTGATGTAGGATGAGATTAGGAGGAACACTAGGGATGGCTCTTCATCAAAGATTGATGATGAAGAGAACTGTGCCTTATCTATTAAGGAAAGGAAGGGGAAAGGTAAAATTTCTTGTTCCAAATTAGATTCTTATCATGGAGGTAAGAAGAAGGACATGACAAAAGTTAATTCTTTCATTGTCACAAGATGGGTCAATTTGCTACAAATTGTCCATTGAAGAAGTCCTCAGGAGGTGCGGCAGGTGAGGCTTTGGCCTCCCAATTCGAATTGGAATTTTCCCTCATTGCATGCATGGCATCTTCAATGATGGGAAGTGTCTAGTACTTAGACAGTGGAGCTTATTTCCACATGACTGGCGACAAAGAGTTATTCAGTGAACTAGAGGAGAAATATCTCAAGATGCATATCGAGATGGGTGATGACAGTAAGTATAGTTTTACTGAGTGGTAACTATTACTTTTCAAAGGGAGCATGTGGCTCCACTCACCTTGAAGAATGTTATGCATGTACCCATATTGACGAAGAACTTGGTATCCATTGCCATGCTTGAGGATAGAGGCTACGATGTGATCTTTTCAAAATGAAAGGCATTCCTTCGATACATAGCCAGGGGTCAAGTAAAGAAGATTGGGACTCGAGTTTAGAATCTCTATAAGATAGAGGTATAGGATTGTGCTGATTTGAGTTCAAAAGAAAAAAATATGTTGAGCTGAGACATTGGCGAGTTGTGGCACAGGTGATTGGGCCACTTGCATCATGGGGCTTTGAAGATATTGCAGCAAATCTCGACCGGTCTTCCCAAAGGTACGCTTGAGTAAGTTGATACATGCAAGGGTTGTACTTTGGGAAAATAAACCAAGTCTTCCTTTGGATATAGAGATAATCGAGTAGAGTCTATTATGGAGAGAGTCCATTCAGATGTGTGTGGACCATTATTGATAGTATCCACTGCCAAACACAGGTATTATGTTATATTTGTAGATGACTATTCTTGTAAATGGTGGATATTTTTCATGTAGAGAAAGGATTAGACATTCACAAAGTTTTTTGAATTCAAAGTATTGGTTGAGAAAGAGTCGAGAAACAAGGTTAAATCTCTACGGAGTGATAACGATGGAGAATATGTCTCCAATGAGTTTAAGAACTTCTGTGCAGTAGAAGGGTTTAAACAAGAGGTGAAGGCATCTCATAACCCTCAACAAAACGGGGTTGCTGAGAGGAAGAATAGGAGCATTGTAGGGGTAGAAAGGGCGATGTTGCATGATCAACGCATACCACTACACTTGTGGGTTAATGCATGCAACACAATGGTTTATGTTCAGAACCGCATCCCACATAGGATACTTGAGAGTAAAACACCAGAGGAAGCTTATTCCTGTAAGATGCCAGATGTTGGTCACTTCAGGATTTTTGGGTCATCAGCTAATTTTCATGTGACCAAATATGCACGGAAGAAGGTTGAGCCAACAACAAAGTTGGGGAATTTTGTGGGGTACACTAGTACTCCCCACAACTATCGGGTGTACATGCAAACCAGTCGAATGACAGTGGTTCGCAGGGATGTCAAGTTTGATGAGGAGAAGGCCATGCAAGTATCCCTTAAGGGGGAGATTGAGCTACATGTGGAGGAGGATATTTTAGTCCCTAAGGTTGAGAAGCCTCAGGTCGATGTGGAGAAACCACATATAGAGGTTCCTAGAGTGGAGACATCCACTCGGGCAGATTCTTTCAGAGAGGGAAGAAAGCGTACTAGAGAGGTTGACAGATTATTGGTCTATGCACGGGAGAATGTGGGAGCACCATGTTCTTAGCACAGATAGAGGAGGTCACCAGAGAGGTACACTAGATACATGGAACTTATGGGTGTAGGTGTTGTGATAGAGCCATCTTCCTTTCAGGAAGTAGTGCAGCAGCTAGTTTGGGTTGATGCGATGGAGGAGGAGTATGACTCCATAGTTTGAAACAATGTTTGGGATTTGGTTCAAAGATTGGAGGACAAGTCAGTTGTGAGCTCCCGTTGTCTTTACAAGGTAAAGAAAGCTGTAGATGGTAGTGTGGAGAAGCATAAGGTCATATTTGTGAGCCGTGGCTTTTCACAGGTAGAGGGGATTGACTATGATGTGACCTTTGCTCCTGTTGCAAGGTACTCATCTATCAGTTCTATTTTGGAACTATCAGCATAGATGGGTTGGAAGACCCACCAGATGGATCTGAAGATTGTCTTCCTCAATGGCATGATTGAGGAAGAGGTGTACATAGAGCATCATGAAGGTTTTGAAACCTTGGACTGTGAGTCACATGTGTGTCGACTCAAGAGAGTGTTGTATGGGCTAAAGCAAGCACCCCGTGCTTGGTACATTAGGATAGATAGCTACATCACTGGGTTGGGCTTCACGAAGAGTGGATCGGATGTGAAACTATATCACATAGTGGTGGAAGGTAAGATGTTGATAATTTCACTTTACGTAGATGATCTCATACTAACAGGTGATGAAAATCTCATCAAATATTGCAAGGAGGACCTTGCAAGAGAGTTTAAGATGAAGGAAATGGGGCTCATGTATTACTTTCTTGGCATGGAGGTATGGCAAAGAGATGGGGAGTTGTTTGTATCTCATGGAAAGTATACCAATGAGATACTTAGGAGATTCCACATGGAGAGCAGTAAACCCATGGAGACTCCTCTAGCTGGTAGTTAGAGGAAGGAGGATGCTACTCCATGGGAAGTAGTTAAAGCTATTGTTTATAGGTAACTTTTGGGTTCACTCATGTACTTGGTGAACACATGACCGGATATGTGCTATGAATTTAACCAACTTAGTCAAGTGATGGTTATGCTTACCAAGCTGTATTGGAAGGCGACAAATCATGTATTGAGATACCTCAGAGGCACTACTTAGTTTGGGTTATGGTACAGACAGAAAAAGGGAGTGAAGGTTCAAGGCTTCACTAATGCAGATTGGGCAGTGGGTCCATATGAAAGGAAGAACACATCAGGAGGGATCTTTAGTATTGTGTCAGCTGCAGTTTCTTGGTACAACAAGAAACAAAGATCGGTTGCACTCAGTTCGAAAGAGGCATAGTACATGGATGCAAGTCAAGCAGCATGTGAGGCTATCTAGATGAGGAAGATCCTGGTTGGTTTGTTTGGTCAATAGATGGATCCAATAGTGATTTATTGTAATAATCATAGTTGTATCAAACTCCCTAAAGATCCAGTTTTTCATGATCGGTCCAAGCATATAGATATCTGGTATCATCATCTCATAGATTGTGTATTGAGGCAGATCATGTTGTTAGATTACATTCCCATGGAGGAGCAAGATGTTGACATCTTGACAAAAAAATTACCAAGATGTAAATTCGAGTTTCACATAGACAGGATTGAGGTAGTAGATAATCCCTTTCTTGTTGAGAGGGAGTGTTGAGAAATGGAAACATGAAATTCTAGTTTAATTTGTCCTTGAATAAACTATGAATTAAAATAGAATTATTTTCTCATATCAATTTGGAAAATTTTTAATTAAGCTTAATTAACTTAATTAATTTAGGAAATCAAAATTGGAAGTCTTTTAGAAGACATGTATATGATCTCCCTAACTTATAGGAGTTAAGGATGAGTTATGAATGAGTGGTAATTAATTAAATCAATTTATTGAGTTAAGTCCAGTTAAATTAGTTCCAATCAGTTTCAGGAACTAATAGTGAATAGTCAGTTGGGACACTAGTGACCTAATTAGTGCTACTCTAGTTAACTGAATATTTACTCATTAGAAACTCATTCATATCGATTCTGAGAAAGACCCAGTTGAGACTAGAGTGCAGGGACAATGTACTATTTGTTTAGATTTTTATGAGTTGCATTGATAGTGCATTCATTTAGGAACTGATCCTCGAGGGATTGCGCTATTTTTGGAGGATTTATTTCCCTTTAAAAACAATTTATCCTTCATAGGAATTACATATTGGAATAGAGACTGGAGAGCTTGTGAATTGGATAAGATTTGGCCTTGAGCTTGCTTATGGGTTGGAGATTGAATTTGTTGAGTGCTGGAATTGTTCTTGAGAGAACAAGCATTGCAATTTGATCTTGATTTTCTCGATTAATACAAAATAGGTAGTGGTATTTTGAGTTGTAGTTTTCCCCAGATATTTATTTTGTTATGTGCCTTTGATTCTCTTCCTCTATTGATTATTTTTTTCTCATCGTTTATGGGCTTCTACTGTAAAGAGTAGAAGTATATTCTTATATCTTGTTTTAGTAGATTACATGAGCTTGTGAATCTATAGGATTTTCTACAAGCCCTAGGGAATCAAGAAAACCAAACTCAACTTGCCCTTGGATGGTTAACGCATCCCTCCAGTGACCACAGAGTGTGCTAATGCCCCTCCCTTTCATGGGTAGAGAATTTAATGCACCCCATAGTCTGGGCGACCGCATTAGTTGGCCAAGACACCTAAAGATTGCTCAAAACTACAAAAGTGAATAGCAAACTATCTGAATTAAGTATTTAAATGCAAGTTAGGGATCAAGCCACCTACCTGGAACTGAAAGAATGTCAAATGGTCACCTAGATTGCTCGCAATAGCTTGGGAAATTTATTCTCCTTTTTCTCTCAAGAGCAATCTCCCAAAGTAAGGGCCTATCCACCTTATTATAATCACTCTAGAGGTATGACTCAATTTAGTTAGTCATCAAAATTGAATCTATTCATTCCTATTTATTGAAACATGCACCATATTGGTATTCTGTCAAATTTTACTTATTCTCTGATGATATTTTAGTGTGTTTATGTAGAGTTGACCAATTTTGACTCCGGATGATCATGTTCTTTTTTGGGACTTTTTCTCACTCTTAAACTGAGAAACCCATGTGCTATCTTCTTCCGGCTCATAAAACTCCTACGAAGAATACCTAAGAGATTCTTTTTACTTCTTTTTATCACTCCTTAAACTGAAAAAAGATATATCGAGTTTTCTTCATCTGACTCATTAAAATTTTATGAAGATCTATCGAGTTTCCTTCATCTGACTCATTAAAATTTTATGAAGATCTATCGAGTTTTTATTCATCTAACCCATTAAATTTTCACAAAGAATATCGAGTTCACTTTATCTCCTCGTACTTGTGACAAAATGAGGTTGACGTTTAGAGGTTTATCACTTTATCTGCTCAATGGACTAACTTACGAAAAATGAACTTTGTCAAGTATACTATTAACACTTTGTCACACCTGGTTTTCAATCATTGCAAAGGTACCCCTTGGAGTGTCTTTACGATATTTTTAGACTCTTGAAATATGAAAAGACCACCAATTTTACACATCTGGACCCGTTAAACTTAATCATATAGGGAAAAATTGGACGGAACAATGGCTCAATATCTATATTCTAAAGGATCTTTTCATAGCAGTCAATCCCTTGAACATGACGCCCCCTCAACAAACCTATTTTTCAATTTCTCACCAAACCTTACCATCCTATGAGTTTATACTTCATACTCTGATGTTCCATCATCTCTGTATCCTAACACTCTTTGGTGTTCATGATTCTAAGTTGCGTGGTAACCTTGATGTCGTGCCTTCTATTTTTCAAGGGGTTCATCTACTCTTTGCTTCCTGTATCAACCACACCATCATATTCTTAAAATTTCCCTCTTTTTGTTTGACCCATTGCTCTGATCTATCACCAAAACAATCATTCTTGTCTCGTTTCATGTCTACTAATGTAGGACACCTTATTGCCAACCTTTTAACAGATCTATTCCTATCAACTTCAATACTCTACCTATGAAGCAGATCTAGAAACATATCAGTACCTTGGAACTTGCAGTCCTCAGTGGAAAGTTACCCTGTGTTTGATTGGGGGTTTTCACTATTGGCTCCCAATGATTCTACAAGTGTTTGACAACAACACACTTTTCACACAAGCTAGTTTGTACTAGACATCTTGGAGACCATCATCCTTATTGGTGGCCATCCTTGTGTTTGTTAACAGTTTTCATTATTAACTGGTAATCAAATGATTTCTCACATGTTTGACTTCAACTCCTTTATTCATATGTGCAGAAATAGGTCGTTCAGAGAGGCGGAAACACGGACCTTGGGTAAAGGCTTACATCACTCAACCTTGTTTCCTCTCCCAAGCTACATATATTGTTTTCAGAAACAACTCTTTAGATTGATCATATTATGAATTAACTTCCACATTGTGCCTATTGGTGGACATAACAGTCATACCTCTTCTGAGAAATAATTTTGATATATCTATTGAGCATGGGAATGCCCGACTCAGGACAAATTTATATATTTCTAACATATATTGATGTTTTTAGGTCTATTGCAGTTCCAAAGCTCCAATCCTCTCTCTCTCTCTCTCTTATATAAATTATTTGAGCCATCGTCTCCGTCTCTAACCTCACAATTTAGGGGGAATATGTTATACACAAAATGATGTCCTCATGAGCTCAGAGGAGAAGTACACTTTGACTGGAAGAAAACACTAGGTTATATGCCCATTTGTCATGGTAACGCACCCCAGAAACAATCAAAATGAGCTATATTTCTCCTCATGACTTCGCAAAGGGAATTATTCCCTAGGTTAACACTATGTTTTTCCTAAAGGGTAGTGTTACTGGATATTTATGAGATTCTAAAGGTCAAAAATGAGTTGACTGATTGAAACACCGCTTTTCACTCAAATGTCAACTCGAAAAGTAGGAAACATCCACCTCAGGCCTAACTAAGAACATTATCATTCCTAATAGAGCTTCACGGGAATGTAAAGAGCAATAAAGTGAGGCAACATCCAAGATTTTTCTTAATTGGAACTCATGAATGAATTTGCAAGGAGAGAGCCTCTCCTCATATAGAAATTAAAGGCTTAGCCATTGTAATAAGGATCAAAAATTTTGAGATCAGTATTTTTATGTTGTCGAAGAGTTGAGAGAGAGAGAGGGAAAGGTGTTGGAAATAATACTGAGAGGGGGGGGGTGAATCAGTATTATCATATTAATAAAACTTTTTCATTTCCATAATCAGATTCATATATGCTACTTCCACAACTTCTTATGATTAAGTTAATCGATCTTCAATGAGTGCATTAGAACATTATCAACCATATTATCAGTTAACAGATGCAGTAACATAAAGTAGATCATCACACATAAGGCACACACATGAACACAATGATGTAAGGTGGAAACCCAATGCGGGAGAAAAACCACCTGCTGCAAGTCATCTCAATCTTCTTCTTAATAAGAAAATTCTTTTACAATATTTGTACTGGTGCAGCCTTATACCAGTACAGGAGCTACAACCCCCTTTGCTCTTGTACTAGCCGATCCATTTACTAGTACGCAGGCTACTACCTGCTACAATGCTCCAAAGATTTCCTTTAGCTCTTGTACTAGCTTAGATACTAGTACGTAGGCGCCGGCCTACAATCTTCTCTCCTTCAAGTACCACGTTTCATCAATTTTCATACTGGGTACACTGAAGCACAACCCATAAACTGAAAGGCCACATTTCATCCAATTTTCATACTGGACCCAACAACAACATTGAAGCTCAAACAACCTTCTGAAACACCCAATCAACTGAAGTAACCAGATCAACAATAATAGTACCAAACCCAGAACACAACAATGATAAACAAAGATTTTAAGAGAAGGAAGCACCCTGCTCAACTGCTAGCCTGAGTCCGGACTCTCCCTGCTCAACTGCTAGCCTGAGTCCCGGACTCACCCTGCTCAACTGCTGGCCTGAGTCCCTGGACGCATCCTGCTCAACTGCTGGCCTGTGTCCCGGACGCACTCCGCTCAACTGCTAGCCTGAGTCCGTCGCACTGAGTCTACTGAACTGCCTGCGTCCCGGCGCACCTGAACCCTTCTACGCCTGCGTCCGGCGCACCTGAAACTCTTCGCTCCTGCATCCCGGATGCACCTGAACCCTTACTGCACCTGCGTCCCTCCGAGCATAGATGATTTCAAGACTTCAGAAGTAACCCAGACAATCAGATCCACAGATCTGAACATGCGCCGAAGAGATCTCGGTCCATCAGTAGATTCGCCTTGTTTAGATCTAGACCAGATCTAGCCCTCATAAGATATTTAACCCAAGACTTGCCAAATCCAAATGATCTCCTTTGCTTTATATAGGCAAGCTCCTCCTCAAAACATGGAACAATACCACGAGCCGACACCATAGAAACACAAAACCGTCGGCTAGATACCACACAAGAAACCCCCACGTGCTTTTTATTGCTTTGAAATGTGTGCACTGGGTGGACACACCCCCTGAACGGCTGGCCTGCGTACCTGGACGCAGTTTCTGCATGGTGTACCTGCGGGTACGCACCTTCTGAACTGGCTTCCTGCGTCCTTCATAATTTTTCAATAAAATGAGAGCTGATCATCAACTTCTGCTGCTGACTTGAAGAATAGTGAACTACCACCTGAATGGGTTGCCATCAAGGACAACACTTTAGCCATAATGCCAACAATCTCCCCCTTTGGACTTGATGGCAAAGCTTACTAAGAACTTGCCATTTGATTCCTTTGAGCTGTCCTGCATCTATGTATTATGTTACATCCGATATCTCTCCTGAATGTATATAAGTGAGATGGTCTTCTATGAGGGGGGTTGCCATCAAGTACAACACATGCATCATAATGCCAACAATCTCCCCCTTTGGACTTGATGGCAACAACACCAGATCACTCTCCCCTTTGACATCAAGGGCAAAGGGGTATGCTCCCCCTAAGAACATGCTCCCTTTGACTATAAACCAGATCTGCTGAAGTCTCTGAATGAGCTCCCCCTTTGAATATGACATGGTGCTCCAATCTGATAATGGTCTTTCTGAGAACAAGCTGAGATGTCTGCTCTGCTATATAGTGCTGTTCATGCTCAAGCTCCCCCTGATTGTAAGCAACGTCTGCAAAAAGATTTTCTACAAGAAGAACATGACTCTATAAAATACATACATCCATCACCCATCACAATAAGGATCATCCATCCAACCAAGTGGGAATACATCAGAAATATGAAAACCAAATACATTACATCTTCATCCTATGCATAGTGGGGGGACATAGGCCGTTACATGACCTCAAGAGATGACGATAATAGATAGACTATTACAACATGAGTCTTGCTACGACCTTCCAAACATCTAAAGATCATGACAAACAACAGCACTGTATAATCTGCTCCATAGTATCTGTCAACATCAACTCATAACCGTCCAGATCTACATGAATCAAGAGCCATCAAATGAAATCATCAGCATGAATCAACATATGTATGAATAATCATCCCTGTATCCAGCCAACAATCCTCATCCATTTGTGCCAAGAAAGAAATCATGCATCTTGCTTATGTCAACATCATCATGAAATGCATATGAGTAACTCATCATCATCATGTCTCCAACAATGCGACTTTGAATAATCATCCACGAAATCAGCCAACCTCATCCATATATGTCCCAAGGATAATAGAGACTTCATGCAAGCATCATTAGAGAATCAACCATACATCTGATCATGTGACCAACTCATAATAGCAAGATGAATCATAAGCATTGTCATCAAGGACCATAATGCCAACAATGAATTTAGGACATATGCTCCCCCTGAACCAGTGCCATCTGTTAAATCTGATCATGCATATCAAGAAGAATCAGCCAATAAATGCTTTGAGACAGGTACGCACTTCATCTTCTGCTGCGCTGCGTCCTGTTGCTGCAGGGACGCACCCAAAAACACTATCGCGCTGCGCACTTTTACTTCAGGGACGCACCTGATCCTCAGTCGCTCTGCGTCCCCACGCAGATCTTCAGTTACTGAACTGCGTCCTGGACGCACCTGGACTTGGTCTGGCCTGCGTCCGCACGCAGGTCTCCTGTTACTGCACTGCGTCCTGTACTTTCAGCTTCCTCTGATTCTGGTATGTCTGTACATTGTACTGTGCCATCCTTTTCTAACTGTACTTCCTTTTTCCTCCATATCTTCAAGCGTGATGATGACATTTTCTCCTTTTGATATGGTGCCCAAACTTTGTTCCTGCATTCCTTGGCTATATGTCCAAGCTTGTTACATGCATAACATCTTACATGTTTCATATTCCTCCTGTAACAATCAGTAGCTTTGTGACCAAACATATTGCAAGCAAAGCAATATCCATAAAAGTACCTTGATTGAGATGACCTTTCTGCATAATGGTCTTGAACTCTTCTTCTTCTACATCTAGCTGCAACATGTCCAAGATTATGACATACATAACGTTCAACATTATTCATAGGAGGAGTAAAGGATCTTCTTTGAGGAATCTCTTTCCTTGGTTGATGATGAGATTGATCTTTCACTTCTTCGTTGATCACTTTAGATTTCCTTTTAGAGTTTCTTGCCTCACCTTGTGAACTAGATTCACCTTCAACATATTCATGGAAACCAAGACCAGTGTTTATAGCAGGGGACCTTTGACTACTAAGAATATCATCCAATACTTTAGAGCTATCTTGAAATCGTAAAAGCTTATCTTTTTCTTCTAGTTTACCTTTCAAGATATTTACCTCAACCTGAAGCTGTTCTTCCTTTTCAAGAGATTTCTTTTTCAAAACTTCTTCAGCTTTCCTTCCTTCTTCCATTTGTTCCCTTAGTTTGAGAATCTCCTTTTCTTGTTCTTCATTCAGATCCTGCTGCATTTGACGAACTCGGAAGGCACATTCTAGTTGAGATTTTAAGCTGATGACTTCTTTTTCTTGTTTTTCAATAGCTTGGAGAAGGTCTGCATTCTGCTTCTTTGATTCTTCAAGATCTCCTTTTAGTGAGAGGATTGTAGCTTCAAGATTTTCATAATAACTGGATCGATCTCTGAGCTCCTTGATTGTTTTGTTCTTTTCAATGACTTCATTCTTTAGAGATGTTGCTTCATCCTGCAACTTTTGATACCTTTCCTTGCATAACTTGAGGGCACCATTCTTTACGTCAAAACGTTTTTCTTGTTCAATAATTTTGTTTGTCAACCTGTTAAGTTCTGCCTCTATTTGACATCTTTCTTGCTCACCCATAAGAGCAAGTTCAGTAGTCTCACTATCACTTTCATCTCTTTCACAAGGAAATATAGCTGGAACATCAGATGATAACACATTCATACCTGATAATGATTCTGAATCTGAGTCTGAATCTGAAGAGCTTCTTATGCCTAATCCCCAATCGATTCTTCCACTATCATAGTTCTTCTGAGATGACTTCTTTTTCTTATGAGCTTTCTTCTTAAGCTTCTTTCCCATTGTTCCACGGATCTCCTTCAAGCGATCAAGCTTCTATCAAAGGACCTGCTCTGATACCAATTGTTGGAAATAATACTGAGAGGGGGGGGGTGAATCAGTATTATCATATTAATAAAACTTTTTCATTTCCATAATCAGATTCATATATGCTACTTCCACAACTTCTTGTGATTAAGTTAATCGATCTTCAATGAGTGCATTAGAACATTATCAACCATATTATCAGTTAACAGATGCAGTAACATAAAGTAGATCATCACACATAAGGCACACACATGAACACAATGATGTAAGGTGGAAACCCAATGCGGGAGAAAAACCACCTGCTGCAAGTCATCTCAATCTTCTTCTTAATAAGAAAATTCTTTTACAATATTTGTACTGGTGCAGCCTTATACCAGTACAGGAGCTACAACCCCCTTTGCTCTTGTACTAGCCGATCCATTTACTAGTACGCAGGCTACTACCTGCTACAATGCTCCAAAGATTTCCTTTAGCTCTTGTACTAGCTTAGATACTAGTACGTAGGCGCCGGCCTACAATCTTCTCTCCTTCAAGTACCACGTTTCATCAATTTTCATACTGGGTACACTGAAGCACAACCCATAAACTGAAAGGCCACATTTCATCCAATTTTCATACTGGACCCAACAACAACATTGAAGCTCAAACAACCTTCTGAAACACCCAATCAACTGAAGTAACCAGATCAACAATAATAGTACCAAACCCAGAACACAACAATGATAAACAAAGATTTTAAGAGAAGGAAGCACCCTGCTCAACTGCTAGCCTGAGTCCGGACTCTCCCTGCTCAACTGCTAGCCTGAGTCCCGGACTCACCCTGCTCAACTGCTGGCCTGAGTCCCTGGACGCATCCTGCTCAACTGCTGGCCTACGTCCCGGACGCACTCCGCTCAACTGCTAGCCTGAGTCCGTCGCACTGAGTCTACTGAACTGCCTGCGTCCCGGCGCACCTGAACCCTTCTACGCCTGCGTCCGGCGCACCTGAAACTCTTCGCTCCTGCATCCCGGACGCACCTGAACCCTTACTGCACCTACGTCCCTCCGGGCATAGATGATTTCAAGACTTCAGAAGTAACCCAGACAATCAGATCCACAGATCTGAACATGCGCCGAAGAGATCTCGGTCCATCAGTAGATTCGCCTTGTTTAGATCTAGACCAGATCTAGCCCTCATAAGATATTTAACCAAAGACTTGCCAAATCCAAATGATCTCCTTTGCTTTATATAGGCAAGCTCCTCCTCAAAACATGGAACAATATCACGAGCCGACACCATAGAAACACAAAACCGTCGGCTAGATACCACACAAGAAACCCCCACGTGCTTTTTATTGCTTTGAAATGTGTGCACTGGGTGGACGCACCCCCTGAACGGCTGGCCTGCGTCCCTGGACGCAGTTTCTGCATGGTGTACCTGCGGGTACGCACCTTCTGAACTGGCTTCCTACGTCCTTCATAATTTTTCAATAAAATGAGAGTTGATCATCAACTTCTGCTGCTGACTTGAAGAATAGTGAACTACCACCTGAATGGGTTGCCATCAAGGACAACACTTTAGCCATAATGCCAACAATCTCCCCTTTGGACTTGATGGCAAAGCTTACTAAGAACTTGCCATTTGATTCCTTTGAGCTGTCCTGCATCTATGTATTATGTTACATCTTATATCTCTCCTGAATGTATATAAGTGAGATGGTCTTCTATGAGGGGGGTTGCCATCAAGTACAACACATGCATCATAATGCCAACAATCTCCCCCTTTGGACTTGATGGCAACAACACCAGATCACTCTCCCCCTTTGACATCAAGGGCAAAGGGGTATGCTCCCCCTAAGAACATGCTCCCTTTGACTATAAACCAGATCTGCTGAAGTCTCTGAATGAGCTCCCCCTTTGAATATGACATGGTGCTCCAATCTGATAATGGTCTTTCTGAGAACAAGCTGAGATGTCTGCTCTGCTATATAGTGCTGTTCATGCTCAAGCTCCCCCTGATTGTAAGCAAGGTCTGCAAAAAGATTTTCTACAAGAAGAACATGACTCTATAAAATACATACATCCATCACCCATCACAATAAGGATCATCCATCCAACCAAGTGGGAATACATCAGAAATATGAAAACCAAATACATTACATCTTCATCCTATGCATAGTGGGGGGACATAGGCCGTTACATGACCTGAAGAGATGACGATAATAGATAGACTATTACAACATGAGTCTTGCTACGACCTTCCAAACATCTAAAGATCATGACAAACAACAGCACTGTATAATCTGCTCCATAGTATCTGTCAACATCAACTCATAACCATCCAGATCTACATGAATCAAGAGCCATCAAATGAAATCATCAGCATCAATCAACATATGTATGAATAATCATCCCTGTATCCAGCCAACAATCCTCATCCATTTGTGCCAAGAAAGAAATCATGCATCTTGCTTATGTCAACATCATCATGAAATGCATATGAGTAACTCATCATCATCATGTCTCCAACAATGCGACTTTGAATAATCATCCACGAAATCAGCCAACCTCATCCATATATGTGCCAAGGATAATAAAGACTTCATGCAAGCATCATTAGAGAATCAACCATACATCTGATCATGTGACCAACTCATAATAGCAAGATGAATCATAAGCATTGTCATCAAGGACCATAATGCCAACAATGAATTTAGGACATATGCTCCCCCTGAACCAGTGCCATCTGTTAAATCTGATCATGCATATCAAGAAGAATCAGCCAATAAATGCTTTGAGACAGGTACGCACTTCATCTTCTGCTGTGCTGCGTCCTGTTGCTGCAGGGACGCACCCAAAAACACTATCGCGCCGCGCACTTTTACTTCAGGGACGCACCTGATCCTCAGTCGCTCTGCGTCCCCACGCAGATCTTCAGTTACTGAACTGCGTCCTGGACGCACCTGGACTTGGTCTGGCCTGCGTCCGCACGCAGGTCTCCTGTTACTGCACTGCGTCCTGTACTTTCAGCTTCCTCTGATTCTGGTATGTCTGTACATTGTATTGTGCCATCCTTTTCTAACTGTACTTCCTTTTTCCTCCATATCTTCAAGTGTGATGATGACATTTTCTCCTTTTGATATGGTGCCCAAACTTTGTTCCTGCATTCCTTGGCTATATGTCCAAGCTTGTTACATGCATAACATCTTACATGTTTCATATTCCTCCTGTAACAATCAGTAGCTTTGTGACCAAACATATTGCAAGCAAAGCAATATCCATAAAAGTACCTTGATTGAGATGACCTTTCTGCATAATGGTCTTGAACTCTTCTTCTTCTACATCTAGCTGCAACATGTCCAAGATTATGACATACATAACGTTCAACATTATTCATAGGAGGAGTAAATGATCTTCTTTGAGGAATCTCTTTCCTTGGTTGATGATGAGATTGATCTTTCACTTCTTCGTTGATCACTTTAGATTTCCTTTTAGAGTTTCTTGCCTCACCTTGTGAACTAGATTCACCTTCAACATATTCATGGAAACCAAGACCAGTGTTTATAGCAAGGGACCTTTGACTACTAAGAATATCATCCAATACTTTAGAGCTATCTTGAAATCGTAAAAGCTTATCTTTTTCTTCTAGTTTACCTTTCAAGATATTTACCTCAACCTGAAGCTGTTCTTCCTTTTCAAGAGATTTCTTTTTCAAAACTTCTTCAGCTTTCCTTCCTTCTTCCATTTGTTCCCTTAGTTTGAGAATCTCCTTTTCTTGTTCTTCATTCAGATCCTGCTGCATTTGACGAACTCGGAAGGCACATTCTAGTTGAGATTTTAAGCTGATGACTTCTTTTTCTTGTTTTTCAATAGCTTGGAGAAGGTCTGTATTCTGCTTCTTTGATTCTTCAAGATCTCCTTTTAGTGAGAGGATTGTAGCTTCAAGATTTTCATAATAACTGGATCGATCTCTGAGCTCCTTGATTGTTTTGTTCTTTTCAATGACTTCATTCTTTAGAGATGTTGCTTCATCCTGCAACTTTTGATACCTTTCCTTGCATAACTTGAGGGCACCATTCTTTACGTCAAAACGTTTTTCTTGTTCAATAATTTTGTTTGTCAACCTGTTAAGTTCTGCCTCTATTTGACATCTTTCTTGCTCACCCATAAGAGCAAGTTCAGTAGTCTCACTATCACTTTCATCTCTTTCACAAGGAAATATAGCTGGAACATCAGATGATAACACATTCATACCTGATAATGATTCTGAATCTGATTCTGAATCTGAAGAGCTTCTTATGCCTAATCCCCAATCGATTCTTCCACTATCATAGTTCTTCTGAGATGACTTCTTTTTCTTATGAGCTTTCTTCTTAAGCTTCTTTCCCATTGTTCCACGGATCTCCTTCAAGCGATCAAGCTTCTATCAAAGGACCTGCTCTGATACCAATTGTTGGAAATAATACTGAGAGGGGGGGGGTGAATCAGTATTATCATATTAATAAAACTTTTTCATTTCCATAATCAGATTCATATATGCTACTTCCACAACTTCTTGTGATTAAGTTAATCGATCTTCAATGAGTGCATTAGAACATTATCAACCATATTATCAGTTAACAGATGCAGTAACATAAAGTAGATCATCACACATAAGGCACACACATGAACACAATGATGTAAGGTGGAAACCCAATGCGGGAGAAAAACCACCTGCTGCAAGTCATCTCAATCTTCTTCTTAATAAGAAAATTCTTTTACAATATTTGTACTGGTGCAGCCTTATACCAGTACAGGAGCTACAACCCCCTTTGCTCTTGTACTAGCCGATCCATTTACTAGTACGCAGGCTACTACCTGCTACAATGCTCCAAAGATTTCCTTTAGCTCTCGTACTAGCTTAGATACTAGTACGTAGGCGCCGGCCTACAATCTTCTCTCCTTCAAGTACCACGTTTCATCAATTTTCATACTGGGTACACTGAAGCACAACCCATAAACTGAAAGGCCACATTTCATCCAATTTTCATACTGGACCCAACAACAACATTGAAGCTCAAACAACCTTCTGAAACACCCAATCAACTGAAGTAACCAGATCAACAATAATAGTACCAAACCCAGAACACAACAATGATAAACAAAGATTTTAAGAGAAGGAAGCACCCTGCTCAACTGCTAGCCTGAGTCCGGACTCTCCCTGCTCAACTGCTAGCCTGAGTCCCGGACTCACCCTGCTCAACTGCTGGCCTGAGTCCCTGGACGCATCCTGCTCAACTGCTGGCCTACGTCCCGGACGCACTCCGCTCAACTGCTAGCCTGAGTCCGTCGCACTGAGTCTACTGAACTGCCTGCGTCCCGGCACACCTGAACCCTTCTACGCCTGCGTCCGGCGCACCTGAAACTCTTCGCTCCTGCATCCCGGACGCACCTGAACCCTTACTGCACCTACGTCCCTCCAGGCATAGATGATTTCAAGACTTCAGAAGTAACCCAGACAATCAGATCCACAGATCTGAACATGCGCCGAAGAGATCTCGGTCCATCAGTAGATTCGCCTTGTTTAGATCTAGACCAGATCTAGCCCTCATAAGATATTTAACCAAAGACTTGCCAAATCCAAATGATCTCCTTTGCTTTATATAGGCAATCTCCTCCTCAAAACATGGAACAATACCACGAGCCGACACCATAGAAACACAAAACCGTCGGCTAGATACCACACAAGAAACCCCCACGTGCTTTTTATTGCTTTGAAATGTGTGCACTGGGTGGACGCACCCCCTGAACGGCTGGCCTGCGTCCCTGGACGCAGTTTCTGCATGGTGTACCTGCGGGTACGCACCTTCTGAACTGGCTTCCTGCGTCCTTCATAATTTTTCAATAAAATGAGAGTTGATCATCAACTTCTGCTGCTGACTTGAAGAATAGTGAACTACCACCTGAATGGGTTGCCATCAAGGACAACACTTTAGCCATAATGCCAACAATCTCCCCCTTTGGACTTGATGGCAAAGCTTACTAAGAACTTGCCATTTGATTCCTTTGAGCTGTCCTGCATCTATGTATTATGTTACATCTTATATCTCTCCTGAATGTATATAAGTGAGATGGTCTTCTATGAGGGGGGTTGCCATCAAGTACAACACATGCATCATAATGCCAACAATCTCCCCTTTGGACTTGATGGCAACAACACCAGATCACTCTCCCCCTTTGACATCAAGGGCAAAGGGGTATGCTCCCCCTAAGAACATGCTCCCTTTGACTATAAACCAGATCTGCTGAAGTCTCTGAATGAGCTCCCCCTTTGAATATGACATGGTGCTCCAATCTGATAATGGTCTTTCTGAGAACAAGCTGAGATGTCTGCTCTGCTATATAGTGCTGTTCATGCTCAAGCTCCCCCTGATTGTAAGCAAGGTCTGCAAAAAGATTTTCTACAAGAAGAACATGACTCTATAAAATACATACATCCATCACCATCACAATAAGGATCATCCATCCAACCAAGTGGGAATACATCAGAAATATCAAAACCAAATACATTACATCTTCATCCTATGCATAGTGGGGGGACATAGGCCGTTACATGACCTGAAGAGATGACGATAATAGATAGACTATTACAACATGAGTCTTGCTACGACCTTCCAAACATCTAAAGATCATGACAAACAACAGCACTGTATAATCTGCTCCATAGTATTTGTCAACATCAACTCATAACCATCCAGATCTACATGAATCAAGAGCCATCAAATGAAATCATCAGCATCAATCAACATATGTATGAATAATCATCCCTGTATCCAGCCAACAATCCTCATCCATTTGTGCCAAGAAAGAAATCATGCATCTTGCTTATGTCAACATCATCATGAAATGCATATGAGTAACTCATCATCATCATGTCTCCAACAATGCGACTTTGAATAATCATCCACGAAATCAGCCAACCTCATCCATATATGTGCCAAGGATAATAAAGACTTCATGCAAGCATCATTATAGAATCAACCATACATCTGATCATGTGACCAACTCATAATAGCAAGATGAATCATAAGCATTGTCATCAAGGACCATAATGCCAACAATGAATTTAGGACATATGCTCCCCCTGAACCAGTGCCATATGTTAAATCTGATCATGCATATCAAGAAGAATCAGCCAATAAATGCTTTGAGACAGGTACGCACTTCATCTTCTGCTGCGCTGCGTCCTGTTGCTGCAGGGACGCACCCAAAAACACTATCGTGCCGCGCACTTTTACTTCAGGGACGCACCTGATCCTCAGTCGCTCTGCGTCCCCACGCAGATCTTCAGTTACTGAACTGCGTCCTGGACGCACCTGGACTTGGTCTGGCCTGCGTCCGCACGCAGGTCTCCTGTTACTGCACTACGTCCTGTACTTTCAGCTTCCTCTGATTCTGGTATGTCTGTACATTGTACTGTGCCATCCTTTTCTAACTGTACTTCCTTTTTCCTCCATATCTTCAAGCGTGATGATGACATTTTCTCCTTTTGATATGGTGCCCAAACTTTGTTCCTGCATTCCTTGGCTATATGTCCAAGCTTGTTACATGCATAACATCTTACATGTTTCATATTCCTCCTGTAACAATCAGTAGCTTTGTGACCAAACATATTGCAAGCAAAGCAATATCCATAAAAGTACCTTGATTGAGATGACCTTTCTGCATAATGGTCTTGAACTCTTCTTCTTCTACATCTAGCTGCAACATGTCCAAGATTATGACATACATAACGTTCAACATTATTCATAGGAGGAGTAAAGGATCTTCTTTGAGGAATCTCTTTCCTTGGTTGATGATGAGATTGATCTTTCACTTCTTCGTTGATCACTTTAGATTTCCTTTTAGAGTTTCTTGCCTCACCTTGTGAACTAGATTCACCTTCAACATATTCATGGAAACCAAGACCAGTGTTTATAGCAGGGGACCTTTGACTACTAAGAATATCATCCAATACTTTAGAGCTATCTTGAAATCGTAAATGCTTATCTTTTTCTTCTAGTTTACCTTTCAAGATATTTACCTCAACCTGAAGCTGTTCTTCCTTTTCAAGAGATTTCTTTTTCAAAACTTCTTCAGCTTTCCTTCCTTCTTCCATTTGTTCCCTTAGTTTGAGAATCTCCTTTTCTTGTTCTTCATTCAGATCCTGCTGCATTTGACGAACTCGGAAGGCACATTCTAGTTGAGATTTTAAGCTGATGACTTCTTTTTCTTGTTTTTCAATAGCTTGGAGAAGGTCTGTATTCTGCTTCTTTGATTCTTCAAGATCTCCTTTTAGTGAGAGGATTGTAGCTTCAAGATTTTCATAATAACTAGATCGATCTCTGAGCTCCTTGATTGTTTTGTTCTTTTCAATGACTTCATTCTTTAGAGATGTTGCTTCATCCTGCAACTTTTGATACCTTTCCTTGCATAACTTGAGGGCACCATTCTTTACGTCAAAACGTTTTTCTTGTTCAATAATTTTGTTTGTCAACCTGTTAAGTTCTGCCTCTATTTGACATCTTTCTTGCTCACCCATAAGAGCAAGTTCAGTAGTCTCACTATCACTTTCATCTCTTTCACAAGGAAATATAGCTGGAACATCAGATGATAACACATTCATACCTGATAATGATTCTGAATCTGATTCTGAATCTGAAGAGCTTCTTATGCCTAATCCCCAATCGATTCTTCCACTATCATAGTTCTTCTGAGATGACTTCTTTTTCTTATGAGCTTTCTTCTTAAGCTTCTTTCCCATTGTTCCACGGATCTCCTTCAAGCGATCAAGCTTCTATCAAAGGACCTGCTCTGATACCAATTGTTGGAAATAATACTGAGAGGGGGGGGGTGAATCAGTATTATCATATTAATAAAACTTTTTCATTTCCATAATCAGATTCATATATGCTACTTCCACAACTTCTTATGATTAAGTTAATCGATCTTCAATGAGTGCATTAGAACATTATCAACCATATTATCAGTTAACAGATGCAGTAACATAAAGTAGATCATCACACATAAGGCACACACATGAACACAATGATGTAAGGTGGAAACCCAATGCGGGAGAAAAACCACCTGCTGCAAGTCATCTCAATCTTCTTCTTAATAAGAAAATTCTTTTACAATATTTGTACTGGTGCAGCCTTATACCAGTACAGGAGCTACAACCCCCTTTGCTCTTGTACTAGCCGATCCATTTACTAGTACGCAGGCTACTACCTGCTACAATGCTCCAAAGATTTCCTTTAGCTCTTGTACTAGCTTAGATACTAGTACGTAGGCGCCGGCCTACAATCTTCTCTCCTTCAAGTACCACGTTTCATCAATTTTCATACTGGGTACACTGAAGCACAACCCATAAACTGAAAGGCCACATTTCATCCAATTTTCATACTGGACCCAACAACAACATTGAAGCTCAAACAACCTTCTGAAACACCCAATCAACTGAAGTAACCAGATCAACAATAATAGTACCAAACCCAGAACACAACAATGATAAACAAAGATTTTAAGAGAAGGAAGCACCCTGCTCAACTGCTAGCCTGAGTCCGGACTCTCCCTGCTCAACTGCTAGCCTGAGTCCCGGACTCACCCTGCTCAACTGCTGGCCTGCGTCCCTGGACGCATCCTGCTCAACTGCTGGCCTGCGTCCCGGACGCACTCCGCTCAACTGCTAGCCTGAGTCCGTCGCATTGAGTCTACTGAACTGCCTGTGTCCCGGCGCACCTGAACCCTTCTTCGCCTGCGTCTGGCGCACCTGAAACTCTTCGCTCCTGCATCCCAGACGCACCTGAACCCTTACTGCACCTGCGTCCCTCCGGGCATAGATGATTTCAAGACTTCAGAAGTAACCCAGACAATCAGATCCACAGATCTGAACATGCGCCGAAGAGATCTCGGTCCATCAGTAGATTCGCCTTGTTTAGATCTAGACCAGATCTAGCCCTCATAAGATATTTAACCCAAGACTTGCCAAATCCAAATGATCTCCTTTGCTTTATATAGGCAAGCTCCTCCTCAAAACATGGAACAATACCACGAGCCGACACCATAGAAACACAAAACCGTCGGCTAGATACCACACAAGAAACCCCCACGTGCTTTTTATTGCTTTGAAATGTGTGCACTGGGTGGACGCACCCCCTGAACAGTTGGCCTGCGTCCCTGGACGCAGTTTCTGCATGGTGTACCTGCAGGTACGCACCTTCTGAACTGGCTTCCAGCGTCCTTCATAATTTTTCAATAAAATGAGAGTTGATCATCAACTTCTGCTGCTGACTTGAAGAATAGTGAACTACCACCTGAATGGGTTGCCATCAAGGACAACACTTTAGCCATAATGCCAACAAAAGGATCCAAGGAGCTAAGGGAATACTTGATTCAACAATCATGGTTGTAATCATTCTTCTCTCTTATGATAATATAAATCTTCTCTTTTTTGCCTACTTGATGATGTTGAAAACTCCTTTCTATATATGTTGATGCGGATTTGAAACTAATGATTATCTTAGATTCATGTTAGCTTTATGTATTCCTATATGTTAATGTTGTTAATTTTTAAGATGTATATGATGTGAAGGTTACTTCTTGTCTTGTCTATGTGAAGGTTCTCCTCTAGGAGCACGTGAAGTGGTCCTCCCTTTACCACACTGAGATCTCCATTGAAACTTCACTAGAGACTGAAAAGTAATCCTTCCCTTTCACTTTGTAGATTATGAGAGTAAAATGAATATGTGCATGTATCTTTGAACATTTTCAGGTCACCTAATTATGTCTTCCTTGGGTCTTGGGAGACCCGAGAGGGTTTTTTTGTCTAGAATCACACGTGCATTAATCCCTATAACAGGTAGATAATGTTGTTGCAGTACATTTCAATAGAGGAACAAGATGTTTATATTTTTAAAAAGCTCTTGTCAAGAGGGAATTTTGAGTTCCATAGGTGTAGAATAGGGGTGGTTGATAATCCATTTCTTGTTGGGAGGGAGTGTTGAAAAATGCAGCAAGAAATTCTCAATTTGATTTTTCCTTGATTAAATTGAGAAAAATTGAATTTCCACATCAAAAGACAAATTGGATGATGTTAACTTGTGTGACATGGCTTGTGTCACCCATTTTACTTAGTAAATTTGAGTTGGAGGAGTTGATTTTAGTTATGCATGTGTGATTTCTAATTTGTAGCATTCAATGTTTGTTATCTGAAGTTGTTTTCAGTTAAACTAGTTCTAACTTTTGGAGGAAGAAGTGGAAGGTTAGTTAAGCAATGGGACTTTAGTCAAACTCAATGATCATCCAACTAACTGATAAATCAAAGAAAAACAACCAGTGCATGCAGATAATTCGAGTTACCTAGTTGAGGCGGAGATTCCAGTGCAGTGTAACATTAGTTGTAGACTAGTCTTTAGTGTACAGTTGTTGCAAGCAATTAGATGATCATCCGAAATGAATTGTACAATTCAATTAAGGTAATTTCCTAACTAATAGGGGATAATTCTTCAAGGAATAGTGCAAGGAAATATGAGCTCAAGGCAAGGGAAAATTTGACTAATTATGGATTAGAGGCCTTCAGTGAGCAAAGAGATAGGTTGTGCACTTGTAGGGTGAGCTCAGTTGAGAAAATATATTGTAAAACATCTCTATTGAAATCGATTAATTCAAGAGGCATTGGGGTTTTTAGAAAATTTCTTTCGCCGAATAAAAATACTTGTTGCGTGTGTGTTATTCCTTCTTGCATGTCTGAAATTTTTGTTCTAAATTGTGAAATAATGTTCACAAAGTAGTAGTGTATATCTATGACTTGTGAATTTTACTAAAAGTTAATGAGAAATTGAGAATTTACAACCTAATTTATACAACAAAATGGTGTTAGAGTTAAACATCTATACAAGCTAGAGGTGGATGCATGCACTGCATTGAGTAGCAAGGCAGAATGATGCTTAGGAGATTGTGCCTAGAATTGATGGCAAATACGTTATTGGCTCCAAGTGAGTATATAAGGTGAAACATGCACCTGATGGAACTGTTGAGAAGTAAAAGGCTAGATTTGTGGCCAATGGCTTCTCACAAGTGGAGGGATTTGATTATGAGCATAAATTTTCCCCTGTGGAAATATAGTCATCTATCAGGACCATACTTGCATTGCCAGCATAGTTTTGGTGGAGGATCCAACAAATGGATGTTAAGATTTCCTTCCTCAATGGAGTGGTCAAGGAATAGATCTACGTTGAGAATCCTAAGGGATTCAAGACATTTCACAGGAAGACATATGTGTGTAGACTCAGGAGAACCATTTATGGTCTCAACTGGGCACCTCATTCTTAGTACATGCATAAATTCCTACCTCAATGGATTGGGCTTCACTAAGAGTGAACCAGATGCTAATCTCTACTACTTTTTGGTAGATGGAATTCTGCTCATCTTAGTCCTGTATGTAGATGGTTGATCCAGTCTTGCAAGGAGGACCTTTCAAGAGAGTTCGATATGAAGGATATGGGTTTGACACACTACTTTCTTAGCTTGGAGGTGTGGCAGGGAGATGGAGGGTTATTTTTTGGTCAGGGAATGTACACCTTTGAAATCCTTCATAGATTCCATATGCAGGATTACAAACCCATGGAAACTCCTATAGCAACTAACTGGAGGAAAGAGGATGCTTCTATGGGAGAGGCAGTAGATGGCATTATCTACAGGAAGTTAGTGAGGTCCTTGATGTAGTTAGTGAACACAAGGTCCAATATTTGTTTTGTAGTTAGTCAACTTAATCAATTTATGGTGAAGCCTACCAAGATTCACTGGAAAGCAACAAAACATGTTCTCAGATACCTTAGAGGAATAATAGATTGGGGTTTATGGTACAAAAAGATAGATGTAGTGAATCTCCAAGGCTTCACAGATGCATATTGGGCAGGGAGTCCCTCACATAGAAATATCACATCGAGTGTTATCTTCAAGGTTGGTTTAACAATAATTTATTGGTATAACATGAAACAAATATCTGTAGCACTAAGATTAGTAGAGGCTGAGTATATGGCAGCTAATCAAGCAACATGAGGGGCCATTTTGATGAGGAAGATCCTAGTGAGCCTCTTTAGTCTAGGGATGGAAACTACATTTATCCACTCTGAAAATCATAGTTGTATAGAACTGTATGAAAATCCAACGTTTCATGATAGGTCCAAGTATATAGACATCAAGGACCATCACCTAAGAGTTTGTGTGTAGAGGAAGATCATCATGTTGCAGCACATTCCCACAGAGGAGTAGGATGCAAACGTTTTGACAAAGGATTTGTCAAGAAGCAATTTCAAGTTCCATAGGAGTAGGATAGGGGTTGTTCACAACCCTTTTCTTACTAATAGGGAGTCTTAAATTGTAGCAAGAAAAGGCTTCATTTGAATTGTGCCTTAGTGAAATGGAGAAATTCAAATTTCCACATCAGCAGGATGACTTGAGTTGTAGTTAGCAAGAGAAACATGGCCAAGTCAGTTAGTTAAGTTAGTCAATTCAAGTTTGTGGGAAGGAAGTCGAGTTGTGCATGCATTGATTGCTAAGATCTAATAATATAGTGGAGTTGTTGGGTGCAACCCAACTTGTCCTAGAGCTTGGCAAAGTCTTCGCATTTTGTAAGGGGTCAAAGGGTTTTGGGTCCATAATTGCTTGTTTTAAGGAGTCCATGGTATTGGGACCATGGTATTTTGATCATGTAAGACTAGAATGTAATAGTATATATAGGGTAAGATAATAAGAAGATATATCAATCAATTTTGATCTAGATAAGTGTTATGGGTGAATTATTGTTATCTGTAAATTGGTAGCAAAGGGGAGGATCTACAACTAAGTGTTCAGAGGCCTAGAGAAGAGTCTCCAGCTAAGTGCACAAACAACCTGTATCTTAGTGCGCAAGCCAATGACTGGTTGTTGTTCAAAGATTTATGATATTAAGTAAAAATTATTGTGGATGTAGCCCTACACTGGGGTGAACCACGTTAGTTTGGTGTTTTGATGTGTATATTTTCTTATTATCTATTGTAGACTAGCAGTTATTACACTTGAATTTTACTTCAGCACACTGATGGTTTATGCTTTTATATGGCATGTTTAAGTGATTAATATAATGTGACGAAGTAATTTATAAATTCTAAGAATAAGATTACATAATAATACCACATCTCTTAATCCTTCAAGGCTACAGAAACCTAGTTTTGCATCCTCCCATAGTCACTTCAGGTGAGACTACGATCTTCTTGTAGGTCATTGTCGAAAGGTCCAGTGATCAAGGGTTTTGTTGGTGCGTAGTATAGATTGAACCTAAGTCATCCAAAATCAAGATGACAAATGGTTCCATTGCTGGGACCGAGATCTATTTGACGGATATGTGGATGTGGTACCTGTCGAAGAAAGAGATTCAAGACTAGATAAACTTGAAAGAGCGAGAATTTGCGGATCAAGAAAATAAAAAACCTCATCTGACATTTGTTGCTTGGTTATAGAAGTATATTTTTATAGTTCAATGCAAAATTTTCTTCCACTATTTTCCTGTTGAGCTGTATAAGTGGATATCAAGGTTGACCGAAAGGAAGAATTGTTTTAAGGGTGAACAACATATGGTGTGGACTCCTAAACTGATACAATGACTTAAGAGCATTGATAATAGGATATCAAGGGTTGTCGATTTTTGGATTGATAGCAACTTAGGAGGATTCATTACTGAGTTTGTCGTAGATTCGACCATGTCCTACAATGAAGCAGAATGATGATTCTTCAAAGGACCGCAAGGTAAGTATTTAAAATCTCTAAAACTTTGGATTAAGATTCTTCTATGTGAAAAGGGAGTTTTACAAATGCAATGAGATTGTTAGTTTACTTATGTTTGGAAGAAGAGAGAATAAATCTGAGCAAGAGATCAGAGTAACATGAAGTGGAAAGAGATATAGAGTAGATACCAGAAATAGATCTCGTGGACAAGACCCAAAGACCTTTGTAGAGACTGATTATAGTCCTCTTTTGAGTGGATATGAAAGTGAAAGAGAAGAAAGCCACCCTAATAACCCCCAGGTAACTTCATAGTATTCACCCTCCCAGCCTGAGAGTTTGTAGAAGCCAGAATCTAGTAATAGCCAGGGTGTTTTTGGCTTTCCCCCTCACCCTACCCCTCCTACCCCCCATCCCCCTCCCCTTACTTATTGCCCTCCCCCTCCAAGAAGAAGTATGGCTGACGATATTAAGCTACCCATTTTTAAAGAAATTAGATTAGAGGATCCATACTAGTTTTTGTTTTTATGTGAAGTTTTATGGACAGCGAAGAAAATTGAAGATAAGAATATAAAGAAAGCACAACTCGTTACAACACTTCGGGATAGAGCATTGACATGGTATATGAAGTATTCAAATAATCATAAAAAAACGATTTGCAGATATTAAAAAACATTGATAAGAGAGTTTAAGAAGCCAAAGTCTGAGTTGCAGTGCATAACCGATTTGAAAGAGATCAAATAGAAACATATTGAGTCTATTTGGGAGTTTTATCAGAGATTTAAGGTGTTATTGGATCAAGTAAGCTTGGACATAGCTCCGCAGCAACATCAAGAATGGTTTATAGTTGGCTACTACCGCATATCAGATTTCCATTAATGCAACAAAATATATAAAGTCAAGTCGAAGCTCTACAGATTGCAATGAAATTGGAAACTTCATCTATAGGAGATACTAATGCAGGCATGCAACATATTCAGAATTAGTTTCCAAACCTAGCCGTACAAATACAAGACATCAAGAAAAGAAAAGAAGTTAGAGAAGAAGTATGGTGTACAAAGAGCAGATCGGAGGGCCATTCTAAAGAACCATGCCCTATCTTTAGGGATTACATGGTTCGTGGGGCACCAAATCCCTTGAATCCAAGATCCAATGTGTGGTGCAAAATATGTAAGGCTAGAGGCCAACATTGTTTAGAAGAATAAATTTTGGTCTTACGAACTAATGATGGATTGTGGTGCCGACGCTTATAGAATACATGTACATATCTGAAATCTGATAGTCATGCCTGATAAACAATAGAGGCATATAACAAGACATGAATCCATGGTATAGGCACATCTATCTATCAAGAAAAGGATCATTTGCATAGATCCTCGGCATGGATGCAGCCATCCGACTAAAGGGGTCATATGAAATAGACCCACGACATGGGTGCAAACAATCCACATAGATAGGATCAAAATGAAAATACCCATAGTATGGTCGTAGCCATTCAATTGAGCAGGATCAAAATGATACCCACGACATGGTCACAACCATCTGTTTGAAGAATCATGTATATAAACATGAATGACTCATCACTTCTCGCAACCTATAATTTTGTGATCTAAGCCCAGCGTATTGCACTCCAACACGACCTAATCAAAGTACAAATTCTAACATGTGAATAGACGTGTTGAAGTCGAACATGCTAGAATATCACTTGATTATCGGCCAATGATGTGAAATTTTAACAAGCGCGAGAGAAACCACCCATGATGTCAATGGCTCTCAAGGTACTATCAGTACAATTCATGAAGTGTGAATAAGGAACTGAAGTTGAACACCTATGAAATTACTTGATCAAGGGCCAATGATGAGAACGTGTCGTCGAGTGTGAAGAACTTTCCATTAAGGCATGCAAGCTCTAAGGTACTGGAAGGGAGTTTCTAGATCAACTTCCTGGATAATGAGCTGAAGTCAACAAGAAGTGATCTGTTGAAGGAAGGTCATAATGAATGCTTCATCATCAACACGAAATGGGAAACATAATGAATGAGAGTAATCCAAGATGGTGACATACTATCAGACAATGTATAGGTTGGAAGACTTCTCTTGAACATGTGGATGACACGACTCTGGATTTTGGCAGCATTTGACATCATAGGATCAGAGGTCATGGTGACGTGGCAGAGATCATATGAGAGGTTTGAAAATGGATAACCCAAAACTAGGGAGGCAAGTGATAGAGCGAGGATGTCCCAAAACCCAACATGAACAACAGATGAGTGTCAATGTTTAAGAGTGACATGCTGCCTCAAGTGCATAAAACAACTACTGAAATACTTCCAATTTTCCCCCACCATTTATGTCGAGTACCCCAGTTATTTCTACACAAGCTTGATGGGGATAGCACATGCTTGCAACATAAGTCCATCTTTCGGATGGATCCATCCTAGTAAGTTTTACGAGCCCTAGGAATGAGTAGCTCGGTCTCGTCATAATGACAAGTCCTATGTCGTTTACTCTTTTAATGAGTCTAAAAAAGGTGAAACTTGGAATATTGTTCATGTTTAGAGAGTTTGAAAAAGACACAAAAAAGAAAACTCCAAGGGTCCATTTTCGTAAAATTGTCTGTCGAACCCAAAAAGGTAGAAAACAGTATCCAAGAGAACCTCCTAGTCATGTTTGACTAAGGTGTACCTTTTTCGTAAATAGTTTATCCCATCCCAAAAAAGGGGTAAATGTATGTTGGGTAAATGACGTTTCGCAACCTTTAACGATTTCAAAACAACAAGAGATCAACAATATTTTCATATTTTGAGAGTTAGAAAAGAGCTCAAAGATGACTCCCTGCTTTTATTTACTTTAACGACTCTAAAAGGGAAAAATACTCAGCAATATTTTCATATTTTGTGAGTCAAAAAAGAGCTTAAAGGTGACTCATCCTAGATGAAAAAGTGGTATAAAGGGTAGCAACTAGTTCCGGCAATGATGGGACTGCTCAAAAGCATGTAATGGTCATGAGGTTGGCTAACAAAACCACACATTGTTGCAATTCCTCTAGAAAGGAAAAACAACCAAGTGAAAGCATATGATTGGCCAAAGAGATGGTGGAGATGGAATGAAACAACCAAGGCTCATCTAGAAGAAATTAACTGATAAAAATGACAATCACAAGATGTAAAGTGGGCATGGGTTCATTTTTACACAAGCTTGAACCATGGGGAACTCTACTTCGATTTAGTTTCATGTTTACACAAGCTTGAAATGAAAAACTATGCTTGGATTTGGTTTCATGTTTACACAAGCTTGAAATGAAAAACTATGCTTGGATGAAAAAATGGCATGCCCCCAGCATGATGAGAGCTGAGGCACATGGCCCCCAAACTTCATTTCATTCACTAAAGTAGACATCAGGTTGCTAAAAGGTGGATGGAATGAAGTTTCATTTTTGAGATCAAGGAAAGACTCGACTAGAATTTGATGAGATCTTAATCAAATACTCGATTTGGAAAAGGGAGTTGTTTCATTTTTTAATGAGGTTGACACAGTAAATGAATTATCCTCAAGACTCCTTGTTTCATTTTTTAAGGATCTTGACACAAGACCAGGAACCATGCTCTGACACTTTGTTTCATTTTTTAATGAGGTTGACACAAGACCAGGAACTATCCTCCTGACATATGTTTCCTTTTTTAACAAGGTTGATACAAGAAGAAACTATCCTCAGAATCATCTATTCATGGACCATAAAAGAACATGGCTCCCAAGAGGTCCTCACTAAATGAGAGAATCATGCTCTGGGAGGAATACATGTGAACCAATACCAATGACAGATCGGATTCCAATTCCCCTAGGACTCCCCTGAACAACTAGGATAGGAGGGCCACTCTTTGACTCATGAGAATCTGAGGAGATGAGAAGAACATGAGAAGTATGATAACTACTCTCTTCGAAAAAGAGTGAACAACTGAAGGCGGAGCCAATTCGACACTATTTTTGACCAAAGGTTGGTCGGGAATAGACACAAGATAGTCATGCTCAGGAAGAGCGGGATGGGAAAGAGATGAATCCAAATCAATCTCTTCACCAACTAGGAGAGGATTAGAAGAAAGTCTCTGATAACCAACAGGGAGTTGGGGTTGAGGAGTTGTAAGGTTTTCCAAAACTTTAGAAGCTTTATCCATAAGAGGACAAAGATAAAGAAGATTCTCTCCTTCACATAACCTACAGGAGAATTTAATTTTTCCCTTCTTCTTACAGTCACTAATTGATGGTGTAGCATCGACATGATATCCAGAGGTTGATGGGGATGGTCGATCCAGATTTTGAGACCATACCTCTAAGACTCTGGGAATACCAGGACAATCTTAAAGGAGATGGTAACCCTTCCATAGCCTGTAAGGGAGTTTTACCTTTCGTGGAGGATCAGATGGTTTTTCTACAAGAGGTACATTTGGAGTACTAGCCACACGGTTGGCCTCTTTCTTATCCGACTTCTTCTTCTTCATCTTCTTATTCTTCTTCTTAGCCTCCTGGTTACTGGATTTCAAACTTTCGCCAGGCACAGTAGAAGAGGAAGATGAAGAAATAGGGGAATAAGGTGAGAGGTCAACCTTAGAATCAACATGATCTAGTTCAAAAGGCTAGACAAGTGGTGGGACACTCAAGACCACCAAGGTCGAAAATAACCAGATAGGTAAAGCAATGGTTAACCCAAGGAGGGACAATGTTGCCATATAAGGAGCACCAGCATTTCCAAAAGAAGGAAAAAGACCAGAATTCCCATCTGAGGGGAATCCTTGACTAGTAGACTCTAGGAATGTTGCCATTGGAATCGAACTTTAAATAAATGCTAAGGAATATAACTTTAACAAGGAATGTTGCATGGGCAGTTAAATTTAAGACACTGAAACAAAACTTTCCCTTTTCATATTTTAAGAGTTGATAAAAGAGCGAAAGGTGACTCTAGTCGCTTTCAGAGTTAACAAGCTCTAAAGGACAAGTGCTCCATGATCTTTTAAATTTAAAGAGTCAAAACGATCGAAATGAATACTCAGGATAATCTAGGCAAAAGGATTACCAGGTAACTGTGAATTGCATAATACCTCCCAGTGAACCGAAAAGTACGAGCAGGAAATCTCCCCTAATGTTGTGTTTGGTGTATCATGTTTACAAGGCATAAGACTCGACTTCCTATGGATAAATGATTGAAACATATAAGGGTCTCCCTTTACATATGCAATAGTAAGGGGAGCACAAGTATGTATTGGCGTTATCTAATGCCAAAGAAAACAATAGCTACTAGGTTTAAAGACACTGAAACATGTCTCTAGCCTAGGCCAATAAATGTGATTTTTAAGTTTCAATGCTTCCATAGGTTAATTCAATAAATTTTAATGGTTGATCTTGAATTAGGTTTCAATTCCAAGGCCCTACCCTTGTCATCTAAAAACTCTTATATGCAGCTATATGAGAAAAGAAATATTTCTTCGATGAAAGTTAACACTAATTGAGGGATAGAGAGCACACAATCAATGCACCAATCAAAGAATGAAATATTTCACTAATACATGTCCTAAATGCACTTAATATTCCCTTAACAACAAAATAAGTTTCATTTCATTTCCAATTCTTATGATGATGCAATTATATCTTCTCAATGACGATACTAATGCAATAATTCACTTAAGAAAACTAAAATGATGTTCTTCTTTTCATAAAATGCAAAATGAATCTTTCACATAAAGCACTTTAATGAAAATTTTCACAATTCCAAGAAAACAACCATCGATCAAATCCAAAGCATGATAAATGAAACTAAAAGCAACTTCTTCCTTGAATCACACAAAAATTCTTCAATCGACAAACCAAGCAATGTAATCTATGCTCAAAAAGAGAAAAGAGACACTTGAAATAAGAGACCAAACAAGACTCTTTCACTCATTCAATTGAAAATGAAGCAATGAATATGTTGCGACTAAAAGATGGATTAAATGAAGCAACAAATCAGAAACTTGACACAATGAGTAAACAAACAAATGAACGGTAATTGACCTAGATGCCCTAGCATCATAGAAACCATCCAAAAAACTCAAAAATCAAGCAATGAAACTTCAAGCCAATCAATCAATAAAAACTAGCAAACAAAGCATTTTAGTCACTTCTAGGCGAAATAAGAGAGTCTGAGAGTCAAGACACACTGGCACTGGAATGGGAGAAATTTTGATTTTTTCTTTACTCAGAGACCGACACACTTTTTGGGCTGAAACTAGCACTGATCAGCATGACTGACACAGCTGGCTAGGCTACAACTAGCATTGATAGGCCTGATCGATGCGACTGTTGGGCCAAAAAGAGCGTTGATCGAGGGATTCAAAGAAAAAATAAAAAAGAACTTCACGCTGGGCTAGAATTAGCACATCAGAGGGTGGGCTAGTGCCTATATGACTTCAAATAGGTCAATACAGATCCAAAAGACTATAAATAAACAAACTAAGCACACAAGTAGAAAAAACAGAGTGATGAAAAGGAGATGTATTTCCCTAGTGGAGTCGGAAATTTGTTGTGTAGGTAAATCCTCTCTGCAGATAGAGATGATCCCTCTAGCCTAAGAGAGTGGGTCTAGCTACAAACAAGACAATCTAATGTAGATTTCCTTATATTAGATTCAAATAAGAGGTCCTATGTCTTATAACGCTGATCCACTTGATGGTGATCTTGCTTCCTTGCTCTAGCTTCCTTTTGTTCCTTTCGTTCAAATACCTTAAACAATCATGCAAGAAACAATAAAAAATGTGATAGCATAAAATTGAATTCAATCTACTTAAATGGTCAAGGATTTATAAGCTATCAAATATAATATTACACCCGATATAGGAAATAAACCATTAGTTGTATTAAAATAAACTTCAAAGAGAAATACAACCAAAGCCTTGATGTTGGAGATCTCCTTTGCGGTATCAAAGTCCTGCTACACACCTTTTCAACACTCTTTTCCTCCCCTAGCTTGACATGAAATGGCTTCCAAGCTCTAACTCTCTCTCCTCATGCTTTAGCTACCAAAGACTAGTCTTTTTTCATCTAAGACTAATCTTCTTCTATCAAAAGCTAAAGATTTGCAGAATTTTGCAGTTGGTTGTATTGTGTGTATTGTAAGAAAAAAGGGTAAGAGGAAGTGGTTTATATAGGGAGAGGAGGATAAAAATAAGATCCACTCAAGGGGGAAGAATATCTTATCTCCTTGGGAAGGTCCACTTTTAAGGGGGAAAGAACCTTATACAGAGTTCTCGGCCCTTATCCAATCAAACGAACATCTAGTGCATCACCACTAGAAATTTCTAGACGTGAAACTTTGTTTCCTTTTATAAAAAAATTCCAGAGGTAGACTGGCGTAGATATTGGGCTAACAATAGCACTGATCGAGGTGGGTCACTATGTAAACTTCTACCATTGGCACGGGTGAGACACTGGGAAAGAGCGTTGGTCTTAAAAACTAGGTTTTAAGAAGGATTCTCTGGAAATGTTCTGAAGGGAGTGGGGACTTCTTTCTTCAAACTTCAACGGATGCAAGAGCATAGGTTTCAGGGTGAAAGTATAACACAGTAGTCACTACTAGGGTTCTCCAAGATTAGAAAAAGGGAGTGATAGGACAGTGACAAATTACTGTGTATCAAATCGTTTGACCATCTAACTGAAGAATGTCCTGTACTTATGGTGAAGATGCAAGAAAAAAGGAATCAGCAGCTGACACAAAATATTCAAATTATGACCGCTGAAAGGAGGATTGATGAACCTCAAATTAGTATTATCACTAGAATTGGAGCTATGAATGGTAGTGATGAAGCGGATGAAAGGAAAGAATCTGAAAGTGCATGGGTCAGAAAGACTGTTGAGAAAGTTCTTATTTTTTATATTTAGAAATAAAAAGAAGTATTTATGGAATAAAAGTGAAGTTTTATGGACATTGGAGCTTCGATCTCGAGTGCACAACCAAAGCCTGATTAGAAAAGTAACTGCAACATGTCATCCGCTTCAATATAGAACCAAGATCGACACATGATCGAGCTCTGATACAAGACCAAGATTCAAATAATCATGTAGGTATCTTAAAAAAAAATTGTAGACTTGTATGAAATTGTTAAGAGATAAAAAGGTTGTAGAAGGGCTTAAGGAGTTGATAAATTCTTGTGCATCCAAAGAAACACCGTGGAGTGAGATGTGCTCAATCAATAATTTGCATCGATAGAAGAGAACCGGAAGAGAAATGAGGCTTAGTGCGCAAATAGGAGAATATGAGATGGATAAAATTATTCTGGATCTAGGATTTGATGCTAATGTCTTTATGAATAAGAAATGGGAATTAATGGGTAAGCCAAAGCTATAATGGTCACCTATTCAATTAAGGATGGAAAATCAGCAAAATATCTTCCCTCTAGGAAGGCTACTATGTCTCATAGTGGATATTGAAGGAGTTCGCACTACTGCTGATTTTGAAGTAATAGAGTTTGTCGATGATAGTAGCCCTTATCTTGCATTGCTTGGAATTGACTGGAAATTTGACAATATGGCCATAATTAATCTGAAGAAGAGACAAATGATATTTGAAGGAAACAATATGAAAGTAATTTTTCCCTTGGATCCATCAGAACGAGTAAGATATACATAACCAGTCAAAGAAGAATACTGCATAGCTGACATAAACAACATCTATGAAATGGAAGTGAAGGAACGAGATTGTTTTAACCCTATTGAAAAAGGCAAGTTGAGTTGGGAGCATGATAGTTCTTGTACCTCAGACTCAGAAGAAGAGTTGGAGAGTTGGTAGAATAGGTTGCATGAAGGATCCACAAGGCGATGTGCAAGAATTTCTATATCAGTTCGATGTATGATATCTGAGGTATGTAACCTTCCTTCTCATGATGGATTAGGTGATGTAAATACTTTTCTTAATGATTATGAAGAAAAAGTTCCAAAAAATCAAAGGTTGTCAGCCTTGGATATAACCTTGAAAGCTACCCCTGATAGATAGTGGAATGCACACAAGAAGAATATAGGAGGTTGGCGAGAATGTCAAAGACTAATGGGGATAAGGTTTAGACAGGTAGATACAAAGATTGAGATAAAATATGATGGCGAAGCTAATCCTAGGAAGCATATCGAGCTATGAACTACAACATGGAAGGAGATTCCACAAAAAGAATAGGTACATGGATTCATTCATAGATTAGAGAAAATCCATAAGAACTAGTACCTAGAAACAAAGCTTTGACATCAGCATGAACTAGGCAGACATGGTTGATAGCTTCATATTAACATTCAACTTTGAGGAAGATTTCCCATACTTAGATTTGGCCCTTCAGACATTCAAGAAAAGTATATTTGAGAATGTAATCCCATTGACATGGAAACATCATGATTGGGTTGCGTAGATAAAAATGCATTGGAGTGCTATAAACTTATTGTAAATTAAGAAGAACATCCTCGTGAAATCAACACAGCAGGGTCAGAAGGATATCGCGAAGTAACTAGATTTGAGCTAGAAATACAAAACATAGTGAAGCCACTAAAGACCAAGAAGGTGAACATAGGATCAGAGAAGGAGCCTAAGTTTGCAACAATAGGATATTACTGGGAATAGGAGACAATCAGTGAAGTTACAAATTTACTTCATGAATATCAAGAATTGTTTCCCACCAAGTTTTCAGAGATGTAGGGTATAATAGGAGATCTAGGAGTCATGAAGGTTCCCCTTAACCCTGATGCAAATCCAGTCAAACAAAGACCTTACAGGATGAACCTAAATTAGAAGGAGAAAGTGAAAGTAGAGCTTGATAAGATGATAATAGTAGGAATTATTGAACCTATAGAAGAATTAGAATGTGTGAGTCCTATGGTGGTTAAAGAGAAGAAGAATCAAGGAGAAATTAGGATCTGTGTTTATCTGAGAAAGTTAAATGATGCATGTTTACATGATACATTTCCTACCCCTTTCACAGATGAAGTGCTAGACAATGTAGGAGGTTAGGAAGCTTACTTATTTATAGATGGATTCTTATGACATCATCAAATTAGGATTGCACCTGAATATAGACATAAGACCACATTTGATATAGAATGGGGCTCATATCAAATTTACATAATAATGCCTTTTGGATTAAAAAATTCCCCTGCTATATTTTCTAGGATGGTGGTCACAGCTTTTAAGGAATACATCCACACATTTTTAGAGGTATGTTTTCCTGATTGGATAATATTTGGATTGTTAAACAAACATGTTGGAAGTTTAAGACTTATGCTTAACACATGTAGACAATATCATATCTCTTTGCACCTAAATAAGTGCATATTTTGTGTGCCTATCGGCATATTGTTGGGACATATTGTCTGTAAGCAAGGACTAACGATGAACCCTACTAATATTGATGTCATTGTGAAATTGCCTCCACCTAAGGCAGCAAGACAAATTCACACTACATTGGGACATACTAGGTATTACAGGAAGTTCATCAAAGGGCATGCTTAGATCACTATGCCTATGGAGAAATTTTTGAAGAAGGATGTAAATTTTTAGTGGAATAAAGAATGTTAGAGGAGCCTCAACATATTGAAGGAAAAAATGGTACCTGCACCTATAATAGTGTTCCTTGATTGGAATAAGGGATTCCATGTCCATGTGAATGCCTCTTGTATAGATCTAGGAGTGGTATTGGCAAAACCTGGTGTAGGAGAGATTGATCATCCTATAGCTTTTGCGAGTAGAAATTTATCTAAAGCATAAAAGAATTACACCACTACAGAAAGGGAAGGAATGGCCATGGTGTATGCTTTGTAGAAGTTTAGACACTATTTATTGGGGTCACACTTTAAAATGTTTATAGATCATTCTGCATGGAATTATTTCGTTAATAAGCATGTCTTAGGAACAAATATTTGTAGATGTTTACTATTATTCCAGAAATATGACTTTGAGATCATTGTTAAACTAGGGAGACTGAATGCAAGACCTGACCATCTGTCAAGACTAGGAACAGGGGAATAACCAACCAACATAGAGCATAATATCCCTGATAGTTATTTGCAATCAGAGTGGCAGATGAACATTTCACAGATATCACTCATTTTTTTACGATAGGAATGGCTCCTTTAGAGTATGCTACACAAAAAAGGAAAGAATTAGTGCTTAAGGCAACTGACTTTTCATTAATAGCAAGATATTTATATAAGATGGGACCAAATGAGATACTACACAGATATGTTCCTAAACATGAAAGAGAGATGATTCTAGCATAGGCTCATGGGAGCACAATTGGTGGACACTTTTCAAGAAAATCTATTGCGCAAAATATTTTGAGAGTAGGATTCTGGTGGCCTATTCTACATAAATATGCGAAGGAGTACTATTGAGCATGTGATATGTGTCAAAGAACATGGAAGCCTTCCAGAAAAGATGAGATGCAATTCGTACCACAAGTTACATTGCATACCTTTGATAAGTGGGCTATTGATTTTGTTGGACCTATCAACCCACCTGGAAAGAGGACTCATGCAAGATACATAATTACAATCACTAATTACTTGACAAGATGGGCTGAAGCACAACTAGTAAGAAACTGCAATGCAAGGACTATTGTGAAGTTTATTTTTGAGTAAATATTGTCTAGATTTGGATGTCCAAATATTTTGATAAGTGGCCAAGGTTCACACTTCCTAAATAAGACTATTGAAGCATGGACTCAATCTTTCTAGGTTTATCACCAAAAGAGTACCCCTTATCACCCTCGGACCAATGGAAGAGTAGAAACATTTAATAAGATTTTTGAGAATGCACTTACTAAAGTATGCAATGTGAATAGAGGTGACTAGGACCTTAGAATTCTAGCAGTGTTATGGGCTTATAGGACCATGTGTAAAAATTTTACAGGTTAGACACCCTTCAAGTTATTTTATGGGAAAGAAGCTATGATTTTCATGGAGTACATCATGCCTAGCTTGATTATTGCAACTTTTATAGATATGGTAGACTCTAATATAATGGAGGAAATAATATCGTAGTTGCTTGCTTTGGAGGAAGAGAGATTTATAGTAGGATTCCATCAGTAGGTACAGAAAGCAAGAGAAAAGGCCTGACATGATAGACATATTAAGCAGAAGAAGTTCCAAGTAGGAGACCTTTTTCTCCTTTATGAGAGTATGTTTGTAAAATTTCTAGGAAAATTCAAGGTGCATTGGTTCAACCCATACATTATCAAGCATATTAGTGATGGAGGCATAGTTCAATTAGTAAAGTTAAGTGGAGAATTGTTTCAAGGAAGAGTAAATGGTAGAAAATTTAAGTTATACAGGGATAACCCTACCGCTACAACTTCGCTCTAAGGAAAGGAGAAAAGTCTTAGTGCCACCTGGAGTTGAAAGTGGGCATTGGACTATAAACTACATTGCAGAGAGAGCTTCGACGTAAGAAGTTACTTCGCTACATTTTGTATTATGTCAAAGTTCATAGGAGCCTCAATGTAAGAAGCGTTGCTTCGTTACAATATGGGATGCGTCGAATTTCGTCAAGAAAATATGACCATTAAAAAGGAAAGTTGTCATTGAAACACGCAGAGTGATGCATTTATGAGGATAGATTGCACAAATCTAGTAATAGATATGCAATTAATGAACACAATCTAAGCTAATGATGGGGTTAAAAATTCATATTTGTTATAAAAATTTGTGTCTCACCCAGATTTAGAACTTTGTTTTCCTGAGAGTTAGAATATTGCTATTGCGAAGAAGTTGTTGAAATATTCACTAACATATGATGCTTGAAGAATTTATTCATATATTTCGTGAGAAGGGCTTAGCTAGATTCATGGAAGCATCACCTGATATGCTTGCAGCAACATCTCCACCTGCAGCAACATCATCACGCACGTAATGGAGATCTCCGTGAAATAAAATGACCAGAGAGCAGAGAACAAAGAAGAAACAAGAAAAGAGACCTGTTGAGCCTCAGAAAGAGCCCAAACATGTGAGAGATAGTGAGGAAGAAGCAGAGAAAGTGCAAATGGAAATGGATGGCACAGTGTTTCCATCACCTCTCCCATAGTATATTCCATCAAGGAAACCAGATGTAAAACAAATGACAAAGTCGAAGGACGTAAAGTATGTCACCTTATCACATTTATTGATGGAGTCAGTGTGATTTACTGGAGAAAACCATGGAAAGATTCCGCAGTTGAAGCTTGTGGACAATGATTTCAGTGACAGAAAGAAATATCCACAGTTCGCACTAGACAAATACTTAAAACAAGTGCACTACCCAGAGAGTGGTGTGACAAGGTTACAACCACAGCAGTGGGTGGTTGGATTAGCACAGTTGGGCTTGTTGAATATGTTGAATGTATCGCACTTCGCAAGAAGTCTAGGAAGCACATCTTGTGTGAAACAACTGCTCGTGATGGTGCAAAATGGATGCACGTGGATGGGGAAGAGGATCCATATCGATCCATTGCTAATATGGAGAATCAAAAGACTATCTTATCAAGGGATGAACCCTGTAGAGGCGTTTGTTGGGAAATACTAGGACAGAGCCATATCATAAAACATGAAGAAGAGGTTTGTACTAACGAACGGGAAGTGAGGTTATGATATCAACTCGATCGATGGCCAAGGAGTTCTCTTTGCAACACATATATTGGATAGAAAAATCATGAAGAAGCGTCAAGCTAATGAATTCCTTACACCGGTGGTTTCATTAGTTGCGTAATGCGCTAATGGGGTTCAGTACAATTGGGCCACATATCTATGCAAAGAGTTTCTGAACGAATTCTATGAGGCTCAGGAGAAAGGTACTTTGTTTCACTGCACATGGTTAATTCTAATAATTGTGATGCTTGCATGGAGAGAGCCAGAAGATTTGCAGTTCCATCTACTACCCTTAGATGTTCGTGAGGTCACGCGATATGCCTCTTTGTGGTATACCACTGAACCGGTGTGAGCACTGGATAACATAATGTCTTTTGTTTTATACAATATGGACTTACACATGTTGGTGAACCAGCACTCTCGCCTTTCACCGACACTATACGAGTAGTATAGCTCTTTCGTGAAGTTTAAGGCTGACTTCCACAAAATTTACATATAGGCTCGCAAGGACACAATGAATACATGGAATCCTCTGCCATATTTAGTGACAAAAGATGATCTCCTATCATAGATACAAAAGTGGCCTGCAAATTGGATCATTGCATTGTAGACACAAATAGAGGATACTCTGACAAAGGAGGACATGACACAACATGGGGAAGCGAGTGGGAAGGATAAGGATGAGCAAGAGTCAGAACAAGAGGAGAAATATGATGAGGGTCTCTAGGCTCCTCCTAGAGGTGATGAAAATAATAGAGAGTCCGAAAAGAGATAGATAAATCTAGATGTCACAGAGAAGAGGAAGGCACACGACGAAGCTACCACAAGAAGAAAAAAGAAGCAGAAGGCAAACAAGACAAAGGACATAATGCCATTGGTCCTCACTGATGGGGACTTGGACTAGATTAGGGAAAAAATTCAAGAAGAAACAATAGAATCATGGAACAAGCTAGAGGATCGCTACACCACACTTCTAACAAGTGTCACAGAGTGCATTACAAAACTGAAGACATTGGCACAAACAGTCAGATAGCCAGTGCAGGCAGAAGAGAAGCTTGGAGAGGAAGTACTAGTAGAGCCTACACTTGGAGCACGAATAGCACCAATACCTGCCAGAGCCCTGAATTTTGACTCTGCCAAGGTACAAAAAAAGGGAAAAGGGTGGAGGTACATGAACATGAACATCAACGTAGTGCCACTTTAGAGATTACACAAGCAACATCAAGATATCATAGATGAGATGAAGTAGCACAACCAACTCACTTCCAAGTTAAACATTTAGGTAAAGAGAGAGGCATTCGCTGAAGTAGAAGCTTGACCAAGTGATATAGGAGAGGGATCAGGCAGTACAGCAGCAGTAAAAGCTAAAGGAGGTGATCGAAGAAACATGCCACGAGGTTCCAGACATTGATGTCCAAGAAGAGGAACGAATGGAGGACAAGGTCACGAAGCCCAACCTTGTAGTAAAAGGATACAAGGATAAGATTGTAGACGTACAATTTACATATGATATGAAGATCATCGAGCTACAGATGAAGCTACATCTAACCACACCAAAGGAAGTGTGAGAGCAGAGGGAGGCCGACCTGAAGGTTGTAGTGGTTGGCATCTCCACAGTAGTAGCAAATTGTGGGAAGCTATTGGATGAGAGCTTACAAATTTGGACTTCACTGTAGGAATATCCAAATGCATAGAAACTACAAGGGGATATTCAATAGAAGAAACAATAACTGGAGGAGATTTAGGAAACTATGAGAACCTTACCAATCTCACAGAAGCTCGCAAAGGTCAATGAGGGAAATTCCCTCCAGAAGAAGATAGAGGAGTTGAGGAAGGAAGAAAAGACTCTGACAGAGATAACTCAGCCATGGCAGGATGAGGCTCTTCGACTGTCCCAAGCAGTGCATTAGAAGCTTCAACAACTTCGACAGAGAGAATAGGCAGTGATGTAGAAGGCTATGGGACCGATAACAAAAGCACTGTTGGAGGAAGTGCGCAACAAAAAGAAGAAAGTCACAAACATTATGCAACAGTTCAAAAACACCTACAACAACATTGCAATGAATATCAGAGGCAAATCAGCTATGTGACTTGGGAGCAGTCACATGTGAGTGTTGGGGGCCTATTGGGTGTAGCCCAACTTGGCCTAGATTTTGGAAAAGATTCCACATTTTATGGGGAGAGTGCGTAGCGGAGCGCATTTTGAATATACTGCACGGTGTTGTAAAGGCATCGGGGTGGGTCAAAGCCCCTCCTTTTGTAAAAGCGTGCGATTTTGTAAGGGATCAAAGGGTTTTTAGGCCATAGTTTCTTATTTTAAGAAGTCCATGGTATTTGGACCATGGTATTTTGATGATGTAACCCTACAATGTAATAGTATATATAGGGTAAGATAATAAGAAGATATATCAATCAATTTTTATCTAGATCAGTGTTATGGGTGAATTATTGTGATCTCTAATTTGGTAGCAAAGGAGAGGTTCTGTAGCTTAGTGCGCAAGCCAAAAACTAGTTGTTGTTCAAATATTTATTATATTAAGCAACATTTATTGTGGACGTAGCCCTACAATGGGGTGAACCATGTTAATTTGGTGTTTTTATGTGTATATTTTCTTATTATCTATTGTAGAGTAGTAGTTATTACAATTTCATTTTACTTCAACACAATGATGGTTTATGGTTTTATATGGCATGTTTAAGTGATTAATATAATGTGGCGAAGTGATTTATAAATGATAAGAATAAGATAACATAATAATACCACATCTCCTAATCCTTCAAGACTACAGAAAACTGGTTTTGCATCCTCCCAAAGTCACTTTAGGTGAGAATGCGGTTTGCTTGTAGGTAATTGTCGAAAGGGCTAGTTATCAAGGGTTTTGTTGGTGCACAGTATAGGTTGAATCTGGGTCAACCCATATCAAGACAACGAAAGTTATAGTTAGTGAAACTCAGTTATCTAAGCTTTAGCCATGAATAGATCCATTAGGAGTTCAGTTGAGTAGTTGTAACTATTTTTAACTCATTGATCTCTAAGTTAACTTGTCAATTTACTAAAAATAGCCCTATTCATGTATGGAATTCAAATTTCCTAGTTGAGTGGAGGAAAAAGGAATCAATGTAAACATTAAGTTATACTAGTGAGTGTATAATGTTTGCATGTAGTAGGTGAGTGTAAGATCCCTTGACTGCCAACTAGGTATATAACTCAAGTTACCCAAAATAGGTGTTTGTTTTTTACAATAAATTTGTATATATATTCATAAGCACACCATATATATATTTATAATTAATATATGTAATTTTTTAATTAAATTATATAAATCCTTAATAAATGTTTGAAGATATAATAAAATTGTCTTAAATCCAAATATAATATTAAATGTTGAATTTTAAATCATGACATATGACTTCACACATAAAAACCATCCATGTTTCATATAAACAATGAAAATAGATCCATATTATTTCTATATGTTAACACTACTATATATAGACTTTGTATCATACTTTTGGCCTTTCATAGTACATGAAAATAAAAACATTAATGATCACAAAAATTATAAGTCTTCCAGAAATGAAGAAGAAGTCATCATATCCAAAAACATTCATTATGTGTAACATCAATTTAGAAATATTTGATACCATTATGAAACCATTAAATGATCACAACATGGGGATTCATTTCCATTTCCTCTTCTTGATAACTTATTTATTGATGTCATTGTCAAAGATTCTTACTTGTGATGGAAATCAATCTTCCTTTTCTGTAGGCTCATATATTGTTGACCCCACTAGAATACTTTATTCTTAAATCTTTTGTATTATAACTTGAATAATATTGCTAATTTCAAATCCATTTATCTTACTTCCAAATTAGTTTTCTTATTTATCCCAAATAATTAAAGTTAATCTCTTTATGTACCATACAATTTCCAATACTTAATAAATTACATACAATTTCAATTTCTTAAAATTTATAGTACTTTAAAAGCATGAAAAAAGAAGATTATGCCATTTTATCTCAAACTTAGTAAAATAAATTAAATTTAATATTCGAATAACATCATTATCAAGGATGGATACCAAAGTATGGTGTCTATAAATTATTGGCCATAATTACCAAAAACTATACTATTTGAACTAATTACCAAAATATGTACTATTTGAACTAAAGATCCTTATTGTTACCATTGCATGTTGCATGAAACAAAATCAAAGTATATATTTCCAACCTATAGAAATACTCAAAAGTATTCTTTTTAATGACAATCTAAACAAACAAAACAAAGTTTTCCTTCACACTGTCCAAACAAAATTACTCCCTGCGCAAACTCACACACTAAAATTTGGTGTCATGTAGAGTGAAACATTAAAATAATAATAAATTATTTAAGCTCGTTCCAAAATCACCTATTGGTAAAACGACCAAATATCCTAGTTTATAAAACGTTATAAAATATCACAAACCTTATCTTCTTTAAAAATTTATTAGAGACTAATATTTTCACAAAAATAAAAACTTTAAACTACATGATGCAAATGGATAAATCATCAAGTCTCATTTGCCAAGAATGCATATAAATATTACGAAGGTTATAAAATATTACCAATGTTATAAAATATTACCAAGGTTAACCTCTTTCAGAAACTATTAGAGACCAATACTTTTGGCAACAATGAAAACTTCAAACTACATATTGTAAAGGGAGGAATCATAAACTCGTATTTTCCAGACTGTATATAACATTTTATAGTAACAGTTACAAAATATTACCACACTAATTTATCTCTAACATTTTATAGTAAAAGTTACAAAATATTTCCACACTAATTTATCTCACAAATGAGTAGACTGTATATAACATTTTATAGTAACAGTTACAAAATATTACCACACTAATTTATCTCTAACATTTTATAGTAAAAGTTACAAAATATTTCCACACTAATTTATCTCACAAATGAGTAGGTATATCACGCATTAACCAAAGTAATTGTAACATACCAATATATACACCCATAAAACTAAAACATTATCCACCATTGCATTTAATGATACGACACTCTAAATTAGCACATTGACATTGGTAAAAAATATTAAGGAGAGACATATGTTTTTCTTTTCTGCAAAATGAATAAGAGTTACATTTCAAAGAATATAATTCTTTTCTGCAAAAAGAATAAATGTTATATTTCAAGAGATCTTTATTTCCTGCAAAAAGAATAAGTGCTATATTTCAAAGAAAAAGTAAGGTAGAAACAATGTGCCTGAAGTGTGAAACAAGACTTTTTCCCTTTAAGGAAACCAACTAACCTAGGATGTAGGATAAAAATATGAACATCATATCTTCCAATTATATTTTACATGACATGGTTAGTTTTTTTTTCTACTTTTTTTTTTATAGAGAATAGGTGAATTTCAAGCTTAAATTGTAATCTATCTTTTTTCGTCCCCAACAAAAAATAACAGAATAATAACTCTTCTTCAACATATGATTTCATAAATAGAAATGTACTATAAAGTAGAGAGCCACAAATTGAAAATAATAAAAGTGCATTTGTAATGGATAGAGGACATAGGGACTACAATTACAATACCATTAGTTAAAACAAAAGCATCGCTTATTGGAGCTACTATTCACAATAGTTAAAATAAAAACATATTATTGCAGTTCTCTAATTTCAACATGTGTACAAACAAAAGAAACAAATGGTAAAACATTGACTATGATCAGATCTTTTAGAACGACAAAAACTATTTAAAAGGTAAACTAGCAATAACTTCAGCCAAGAAATATATATTAAAGCAAAATATAACAAACTAGAAATTTTACCTGATAATCAATCATTCTACTTTGTTTAGCAACTCCTCTTTCCAACTCAAACAAGCCAGTCAGTTTTACCACCCAACCATATCCAAAGGAAAGATTTTTCCTTGGAACCCCTGAGCTCTATGAGCTCACAAACAGTACCAACTTCAACAATAGTGAGAAATTTTGGGCAAACTCAGGAAGATATCTTATCTTCCTCTCACACCACTTAGTCTCCATTGACTAGGATAAACTATTAAAATTTTAATTTAGGAATTGGGTAGTCATTTTGGTAGCATTTCCCTACTCTTTCTAGTCTCCCCCCCCCTCGCCCCCCCATGGGAAAAAATCCTCCCATATTTATAATCATGGAGTGGAGTGACGCCTCACCCCCTTCATGCAAAAATTGACAAATTTTTACTTTATAAAAAAATTGTATTATTCAGCACCCCCAGTAAGGTGGAACCTCTCCAAATTTTCCCCTTTTATTTTGTTTTATTTAGGTACCTAAATTATGTAATATTCATCACGCATGTGTCTACCTAAGGACTTTTTTTACTATTTATTTTTCAAAAGTAGATAATTAATATTTTTCATTAAAATAATATTTATTTTGAACGATCCTCTAAAGTAGGTAAATTGGATTTAAATTCAACTCAAACTTTAACTTAGATTAATTCACCTGGTTAATGTAAGCCCTTAAGTGATTTTTTTTAGTTTAAGAATAGGGATTCCACGCCCCTATTATGCACCTCTCTTAACTTGTTAGGACTCCACACCATTGCCCTATACTTAGGACTCCACTTCCTAGTAGAATCAAGACTCCACACCTTGATCTATTCCAAAGTTACAAGACTCCATGCCTTGATCTTTCAAAGGTTAGGACTCTACACCCTAATCTTTCCCATATATTCTCATATATTCGTCTTTGAAGCTACATGTTTTTCCTCAAGGTACTAGTTGTGAACTCATATGCATCTGATGATCTATTGGCAAGGCCTTGTTTCCCCATACATGCACATCATAAGCTCATAGATTAAAAGCATCAATAAAATTGATAATGAATTTAATTCAATCACAATTTACCTCAATGTATACATGACCTCCATAGTCATATGTGCATCCTTCTTGGTAGTAACTAAGTTCCCTGCAAAATCCTACTAAATACAAGGTCAAGCATGTATAATCATATAAATCATAAATCATCAACAAGATTATGATCTGTTAACTACTCCACATAGTAGCTTCCATTCAAATGTCACAAGCTAGCTATAAAACAAAAGGAGACGTAAATAAACATAAATTTGATACACATAGTCAATCAAATAGCCACATATAAGAGGAAACATAACCACGTATGTAATATATACAACAATGTTACTCAATCAAGTGATTGATCCAAGTCCATAACATATAAGTATGTCATATATAATCCATCAAAACTAACCCTCAATATGGGTCACAAAATTGTACTAGGAAAAATAGGATTTTACAATGAGGCTTTTTTCTTGGGAATGGCGCAAGAAAATAAGAGCTTTTCCTATTCTTTAGGAGCTAATTTCTTCAGGAATTGTGTAAGGAAATAGAATCGGGAGACCTATATTTGGCTAAGTATTCGCCATAGCAGACTCATGAGGAAGAGGTAAGTATTGTAGTGCAGGTTGAGCTTCAAGGATTAAAGTTGTCATTGTAATATGTCAATTTTATCATCTGATATAATACAAACAGAGGAGGGGTTTTTCCTATTTGGTTTCCCCATAAAAAATATTGTGTTCATTGTGATTGAATGATTGCATGCGTTTCTATTGTATGTCTTCCTTTCCGCAGATTGAGTAGAATAAATTTGGGTCTATTAATCTCAGCCTAATTTCATTAGCAACTGGAAATTTATATCTATTTCTACAAAAACCATACAAGTAGACAATATTATTTCTCTTGTAGGGTTAATATCTTACATGAGTAATTTTAATAACAAGGACCCATAAAAGATAAAGGTAAATAAAATATTTTTATGGCTAAATTATCAAACTGTCAAATGATTATCATAATAGTTTAAGAAACCATGCAAGGTTAGGGTTTCAAATATAAAGAAATAAATAACTAAAAACCATCGGTACAACACCAAAGTTCTCTTTGGAGAACTGAACTACTACCAGTTCGAATGTGCTACTCAAAGGATTCAAATACCTAGTTAGTTAATTGTTCACAAATGTAAAATATAATATGACACATTAAGCATCATATTAGGGTTTAATCATAACAACACAAAAATACACATAATAAACTAAAATAAGGGACATAAAAATAAACCCTAACATTATACATAGACAAATGTGGCCATAACACATTTTGAAAACTTTATGTATATGTTGAAGCCAGAGGAATCCTTGAAAGGTAATTTAATAAGTATTGTGATTGCGAAATAACCCAAAACTGAGATAAATAGGTTATCTTGAATACCTGAAAATGGAAAGGAGAAGTAGTCAAATAACTCACTTAATACAAAAAGAGTACTCGTGGAAATAAATAATGTATAACAATAAGAACCCTTGATATATATATATATACCTACCTCCAAAATGAATGCATATTGTGAATGCAGAAACCCTTGTTCAATACTTTGGAACAAACAAAGGAGTTTAACAATAACCATAATTTCAATTAATAATTCTTAACTGAAGCTTTAGAGAAAATGTATACACCAGTCACGAAGGAAACATTGAACTGTCCAAATACAAGTGAGTGAATGGGTTTTCTTGTCGATGGACAACGTAGTCATTGAAACAAAAATCAACCCTAATTGGTGTACATTGTATATCTACCAAGAGACAATACCAACCATTGATTCTATGGTTTATTTAAACCACTTTTGTTACTACAATAAGATAACACATGGAGATCGGTATGCATGTCATGTTTCCAAATAATCTCAAAGGTCTTCAATAGAATTATACTACATGTAAACCAAATACAAAGATTTCATAACATTAGTAAGGAATCCTTGAGACTCAAATATGTATCATGCCTATAGTAAAGGTTTTGATAGCATATGAACATATGTGGTGTTAATGAATCATTACATGATGTTAGTTAATAGAAAATAGTATAATGATGAACCATCGTTTAACCAATTGCAAAGTAAGAGACTTCATACAAGGGTATATATATAAACATAATTTGAGGATTAAGGGTAAATTAAAGAATAATGGCATTAAATGCTCACAAATATGTTGATAAAACAATAGGTGGACTCATGAATTTAGGTTTGATTCTCATATACAACCTAAGGGTATATGAAAACATTATACCCAAACTTTTATGTTTTATAATGAGAATAAAAACATACTTTGAGGATTAAGGGTAAATGAAATAATAATGGCATTAAATGCCCACAAATGTGTTGATAAAACAATAGGTGGACTCATGAATTTAGGTTTGATTCTCATATACAACCTAAGGGTATATGAAAACATTACACCCAAAATTTTATGTTTTATAATGAGAATAAAAGTATTAGTAAAGGTTTATTAGAGAAACATATATATATATATATATATATATATATATATATATATATATATATATATATATATATATATATATATATATATAGAGTATCATCTAAATACACAAATGAGGTAATAAAAAATACCGAAGATTATGATTGGAAATATTTTACAGAAGAGAAAGAAAACTTGGTGAGTCAAATGATATGCTTATTTTGAATACATCAACATCCCAATGTGTAAAATTGTAATTATAAGGGTGTAAATCTAGTTAGATGCAAGATATAGTATTAAGAAGAATAACCTTGTACTCAATAGATGATTATGGAGAAATATAAACTCTCACAAAAATTAATCACTGAGAAAGATTATAAAGTATTGCTTTATGAAAAGTAACAATTATAAAAATAGAGAGATACATAATGTAGTAATTATTCTTAGGTTATCTAATTTTTTTTAGTGTGTTTAATGAGGATCATTAAAAGTGGTATCAGAGTTGTAGGTTACATAATTGGTCCTTTTATGGGTATTATATTGAAACATTATTTTCTTTGTGACATACAAGTAATCAAACAACTATTAAGAATTTTAAGTATGACTAAGGATAACAATAAACAAAATTATGTAGGATCACCTAGGGAAGGTGAGGAGCATAATTTTGAGGTGGGAATGATGGGAGGAGAAACAAATAATACATATAATCATGAATATGAAATCCTACAAGTAGTCCATAGCTTGAAGGAATATTTAGATAGTATTAAATTCAATCAAGAAAAACTATCCAAAGCAAAGGATGAAAAAGAGGATATTAATGGTTACATACTTAGAAAATTGGAAGGAAATAGAGGCAGTAGGAAGGCTAGAAAAACCCATAGGAAAAGATATAGAAGTGAATCTACTAATAAGACATAATATATATCTTCTAGTAAAAAATAAACATTTTGGTTTGATGAAAAGGAAGAATAAAAATCTGATAGTAGTATCTCTGTGTCAAAAAAGAAAAAACTACATCTTAGTTGCAAGTGGAAGTCAAAAAGATCAGACCTCCAAACTTTGATGGAGAATATGAAGAAGGGGAAGAATATTGGCTTCTAAATATGTCAAATTATTTCAAGATCTATAATTACCCTAGACATTTAAAGGCCAAATGGACTACATAGTAGCTAACTAGTAAAGTAGCCTTATGGTGGGTGGAAAATAAAGCTATAAAGAGAATTAAAATAAAAGATCTGACATGGAAACTATTTAAAAAAGAATTTAAAAGGAAGTAATTCATTGAAATAAACTTCAACGAGAAGGCCATAGAGTTCCAAGATCTAAGGTTGGGAAAATAAACCATGGATGAATTTGTAATAAATTCATGAGTTTGTTGAGATATGTACCATACTTGAAAGAAGAAAAGGAAAAAATACAAAGATTTATTAGTTTCTTGCATTTTTCATATAAGGAGAGGATTGAATTTGACAATAAAAAAACCATGGTTGAAACTATAAGGAAGTAAAATTTGTGTTTCAACCATAACAAACAAAAGAGTGACGATTCTAAAGGTTGGTTGACCAAGAAAATGAAAAGTTCAATGTTTACAAAAAGTGATTTAAGAAACTCACCTTTTCCAATACTTTTAGAAGCAATCAAGGGGGAAACTATAGCAAAAGTGTAAATAAATAAAAAAGGACTTAGGACAAAAAGTGGGCAAGGAGCAAGAATTGGAAACAAGAATTTTGGTGAATCAACTAGGCCACCAATCAAGTGTTAGGGATGCAACACTACAAGAAAAAATGACATTGGTGAGGAGCGAAAATGTCACCATAAGCTCATTAGTGATGGTCAAAAGAGCCTTCGTCACCAAAAACTGAACGTCACCAAAAGTGGCATCGCCAAAAGTATAGGTGTTGTAGTGACATTCAAAGTCCATCACCAATAATGATTTATAATGATGGATAGTGACCGTCTCTATTTCATATGAGCAATGGTGATATACCATAGCCTCTGTCACCAAAAACTGAACATCACCAAAGGTGGCATCGCCAAAAGTATAGGTGTTGTAGTGACATTCAAAGTTCTTCACAAATAATGATTTATAATGACAAATAGCGACTGTCACCATTTCATATGAGCAATGGTGACAGACCATAGCCTCTGTCATAAAAAAAATGAACGTCACCAAAAGTACAGGTGTTATGGTGACATTAAAGGTCCGTCATGAATATTGATTATAATGACGGATAGTGACCGTCACCATTTCATATGAACAACAACGATTTATTGTGATGGATCTTTCATGGCCGTCACTATTGGTGCATATATATGGTGACATTCGTTGACCCTCACCAAAAGCCACATTGCCATAAGTATAGGTGTTGTGGTGATATTCAAGGTCCGTCACAAATAATGACTATAATGACAGACATTGACTGTCACCATTTCATATCAACAACATTGATTTATGGTTACAGACCTTTGAGGTCCATCACTATTGATGCATATATATGGTGGCATTTGTTGACTGTCACCATTTCATATTTTGGTGACAGTTGAAAAATGTCACCAAAGCTCATTGGTGATGGTCAAAATCTCATTCCATATGGATCATGTCAGGGCATGATGGAATCAAACCACCAACCTCTTGCTTGTAAAGTAGGTGCTCTTCCATTGAGTTAGCCCCCTTTAAAGAATTAGACTTTTAAAATTAGACCTTGAAACTTCATAAATTGTAAATTCTACAACTATTAATAAATTAAAGTCTCGACAATATTTTACTAAACAAGCAAAGCAACATCGAAGCTGCAGGTCCCTTCCTAATGGTTATGGAAGTTATAAAAGATGGGTGGAGGGAAAAATAATTTTGTATAAGAGAATCAATATGTTTAGTTTAATACTCAATTAGAAGTGAAAGTCTCAGACATTTATAATCTATAAATGGCCTATAACTAGCAAATGCACCAAATATTACAAAGGAAATGTCATAAGTTGATAACATATGGAAGAAGAACATTGATGAAGATAGATGCAATATGCTATAGGTTGAGTGAAAGAAAAATCTCAACATTGTTGTTGTTTGGTGTTTAGATATCTGAATGATATCTAAACTTCTGTGCAAATGTAACACGGACCTCTAGAAACCATGAATGATATATATATATATATATATATATATATATATATATATATATATATATATATATATACCCTTTACATAAACCAACATGCAATTTGGAATTTCACAAGTCCACACTCAAAACATGATAGCAACCAACAAATAAAATAAATTGACTTGGATAGAAAGCAATAGCTTCACCTTCATTCTTGAGTTGCTTCTATTTATTTGAATTTGACTCATGACATTCTTTATCTGACAAGGAATCAGAATCATCACTAGTATTAAATTCTTCCAACACGGACTTTAGATATCCCACTAACATCTGCGTTTTTGTTGCCATGCCTGAAAACCGTGGAGTTTCCTGTTGATAGTAGAATAAGATGTGTGCCTGCTACTCAAGAACACATTCCTTATTAACCATTGTTACCTGACAAAAACCAAAGAGACAACACAATATCAACGTACACAAAATCCCCTACCGAAATAAAATCATAACTTAGCAAAGAAGTCTAAAAGATGTTCTTAATTAATAAACTTTGTATTTGGAAATATTGTTTCTTTAGATTTAAAAAAGAATATGTTGTAAATCACTTCTCTCTATTTATCTAGGCAATTATATCATAGCATATGTTACACAGTAGCAATCTACAATACCTAAATTAAAAAGACAAATTTGCTCAAGAAAATAGATTTAGAACAGAGATTTGAAAACTATAAGTTTGTCATCAAAGCTTTACTTAATTTAACAACAAACTAGTTGGAGTTTGAAAATCAATATCATTCATAGGAAATGAATAGGACAATGGCCAAAGTCATTATTCATACAAATAAACCTAGAGTCACTATATCCATTGCAGATAACTGAAATTTGGGTAGTGGTCTAACAATTAGAGCTTATTTTCTGGGAAGACTCGTCAATACCATCATTGCTTTTCCATGGTTTATTATGTCTCTAGATCCAGATCAGATAGCTTTCCATTCTCAAGTTCTACCTTTAAAGTACTGATTTCTAGCTCACCCTTTAAAACACAATTCTACCACTCCATTTTATTTTGTTTTGTCAAGGGAATTGGCAGGACCTTCCCATCCTCTATTTTACATAATCAATAACCATCCATCAATGATATAAAGAATAACAGATACACAAAAAAGGCCAAAGATGTTCTTGTTGTGTACCTATGTTCTAGGACTCATCTGACCTTACTGGTGCAAAGAGCTCACCCTGAAAAAATAACATACACGTGGAATTTAGAATTTTTTTTTAAATCAAGCTCCAAGTAAACTAATCAAAATATGAACATCTTTTTAATCAATAAAATCTTTGACTTAAAATAAAAGTGGCCTAGAATTGGATGTTATATCAACCATGTCAAGTAACTAACATCGGGTGAGAAATACAATCCATGCATATTGGATTAGTGAAATAATTAATCTGGTAAAGCTGAAAAATAGATGACTTAGAGCTAAGAAACACAAATAAATGACTTAGAACTAAGACATGAGGTTACCCTTTCAACTGTGTCGTTAAATAACTCTTCTTTATGTCTCTTACCGCTAAACTTTTTTTGATACCAAGTGGAAGTGGTATTGTAACATTAACCTCTGATAGTATGTTTCCATGACTACTTCTTAAGATCCGCTCCATTACCACCCTTTGGGGCTAGATAAGATACATGAAAAAACCATCAACATGAAAATCAAATCTACTTCCTTGTAAAAAATGGGAGGAAAAAAATATCCACAAATTGAAACAGACTGTAGGATACCTCATTCCTGCAACATGATTATCTTGTCATGAACAATAAAAAATAAATCAGGAGAAATGTAATTTTAGCCACATTTTGACAATGAAATCTTTTGCATATTCTATTAACAATTGATGAAAAACATCAGCTAAAGCTTGTCAACATCAGGATTATAGTAAAACATAAATGAACTGCTCCAACACATATATAATCCTAAACATAATTATCTATACATATAAGTATTTATTGAGGACATTGCATTTTGTGAAAATATGGAAGTCAAATCTTTGAAATAACACAATTTATTGTACCACTACCTTATGAAGTCCATTCATTCGAGTATTTACGAAGTCCATTCAGGAATTTATTCAAAGTTCAAAGTTCAAACGATTAACATGTAGCCTAAAAAAAACTCAGATTTGAAAAGGAGATAACCCAAAGATGTAGAGTATATATCTCGCATTTATATATCCTAATTTCCAGACATTGAAATGACACCTTTTAGCATACTATTGTGAATTCAGTCCAAAATGCTAGAAAAAAATATTGATGGTTATTTTGCTAATGTAGAAGTTTTATACATGCATTTATTGAAATAGTTAGCTTGCAATGTCAAACATATCTAAGGATGCACATAGTACATTGCATCTTAGCGATGGTGTGTGAACTTGAGACAATAAAGTCCAACATTAATAGTTTGCCTACAATATGCACTCACAGAATAGGTGAACAATAGTATTGTAGGTATGTGTTATGAATATATGTATTACAGGACAAGAAGAGTATCGTTGGAACATTCATGTCCAACCCTTCCAATTTTTCCTATAATTTTCACTGGTCTAATAGGTGAACAATAGAACTGTAGGTGTGCATTTTGTATCACTTACCTAAATCCAACACCTTCAGCATAGAAATTTCAAAGAATATGTCCAGAATTGGTAGGTAATTTGAAAAATGAAAGAGTTGGCTTGATTGTTTTTGGAGAAGACTAGATTCTTACAGTGTTCAATGTAAATTCAGGACACTTTTCCAAGCTTAAATGGAACAAAAGGGAACCGAGCTAGTGTTGAAAATGCAACAAGATGATGGAGCTTAGAGGAAAGGAGTCACCTTCACTAAGTGGGCCCGCAGGAAAATTATGGCACAAAGTCTATTTTTAGACATATGGATCATGGTCTATGAGTTGCAGGATGCTATTTATGGATGATTGGTCATGTTGGGAAAAATAGATGGACTTCTATTTTTGGATCACAGCAGGAGTGATCAGAGTCTATTTTTAGACTGCTAGTCAAAAATAGAAAAGTCAAATGTTATTGTCTCATAATAATATTTAGACTATAAACTTTATCTTATCCTCTTGGAGCACTTCAGTTTGAGCTACAGATGTGGCACATACAGCTGTCAGAAGGAAATACACTTTCTTTGTGGGTCAGTTGAGTTATTGCATGCAGGATTTCAGTTAGAGCTCAAGCAGTTGAGTTTGGTGGAGTTGGATGTGGAGTTAATGGAGTTGTGTTCAGTTTGACTTAGTTGAACTAGTTGTATTTAGTCTAACTGGCCAATAGACTAAGTGATGAGTTGTGTGAATTAGTTATTAATTAATTCACTAATTATTAACTCATAATGCAACTGAAGAATACATCAGTTAACTCAATGCATGTACAATTCAGTGGAGACAGGTGTTAGAGGTTGAGATTGCTATCAATTGTGACTATAGTTGTGCATGCGATTTTGCACAATCAAAGGATTGAGTATGCCCATGAGAATTTCATGCCCAGTGATATAGCCTGTGCTCACGTGATTTCAAGTGTGAGTGATTTTCTCCAAGGTAAATAAAACTTGGAACGAGTTTGGATTCATTCATTCTCCTGCAGGATTGTGCAGTGGAGGCAGGCAAGCAGCAGAGGAGATTTGGAGATCAGATCTAAGTTGTATTGTGTGTAACAAGTGGAGAAAGTACTGAGTACTTGTGAGGAGTATTTTACTATGTAATGTTACATGTTCTCAATCATTAATATACAGATATTGTGGGGTTTTCAGCTGTAAGCTTTCCCCGGGTTACATACTATGTTAATGTGTGCATGTTGTTGATGTTTCATTGTTATTGATGCTGCTAAATTGATGATCAACGTAGAGGAGCTTATGTATTATGCATGTATTCCGCAATAGTGTATAATCAGGATAATCTATGTTGAATAAGTGTCATATTATTCAAAATTTCTACAGCTAGAAGGTTATTTAAAGAATCCTTACATAGCTAGGGTAAAATGTTAGCCCTTTTTTGTCAAAAAGCATAAATGTAAAAACTTTAAGAAATTCAGTGAAGAGACTGTAGAAACGTTTGCATCAAACCACTAACGTAAACAAAGCTAAGAAATATTGCTTTGTAGAAGAGATATTCATGGTCAAATTAACAAGAAAGTGACCTTTTAGCATAGTTAATGCACTAGTGCTCATGTCGTAGTGTCCCAGGGCATGCTAGGGACTACAGGGAGTGTTCATGTACATCTAGAGAAGAGGTGGGATACATCAAGTTGTAGTCAAGAGGACTACAAGTGATGAGGGGCTGATACTTGAGGTACCCAACCTCTTGGATTATACCTTGCTATGGGAGCCCCAAACAGAGAGTAGAAACACTAGTGGATGTAGGTAGAGATGGATGTGGATGAAGCAGCAGAGTGTGCTCCTGTGTAGGAGTCCCCAGGAAGTGCGAGGCTAGAAAGCTGCAATAGTGTGAGCCCTAGTTGTGGTCACAAATGAGTCCTAGATATAGTCATGAAGGGAGAACTAGATGCAGTCTTGAAGGAGCACTAGCCAAAGTTGAAAAGGAGGCCCTAGTTGCAGTAAAAGGTAGCCCTAACCGCAGTCAAAAGGAGGCTTAGCCACAACAAGAGAGAGGCCTAAGACACAGTCTAGAGAGAGGCCTAAGATGCAGTCAAGAGAGGCATAAAGATGCAATCAAGAGAGGCCAGATACACAACAAAAGGAAGGCTCTTATCCACAGCAAAGGAGGCCTTAATCCGTAGCAAGAGGGAGCCCCTTATCAGCCATCACGAATAAGCATATAGACGAAGTCAAGGAAGGTCTAAAGCAACACTTAGAGAGGCCCTAGACATAGTCAAAGGGAGGCCCTAGCCATTGCAAGAAGGATCCATAAGACAGGAAGAAAGAAGCCCTAGAAGCAACGTGGAAGTCTTATGTTTTGCTGTAGGTACAACATGTGAAAGAGAGGTTGTTTTGTGTTGTTCTTGGGTGCTCTTGGAGGGAGAAAGGCCAAAGTTTTAAGTTTAAGATCACAGCAAGAAGGGGCATTCAATTTGGGTTAAATAGGGTTGTTTTGTAGCTATTCCAATAAGATTGAAGGGTGGAAAGAGGCTGAGTATCTTGCTTGAAGCTTTAACTAAGGGATGAAACTCAACTAAAGGATGGCTTAGCTTAATAAAGTTCATGATGGCTTTGTACAATCATATACTTATGAGTGAACCCAAGTATTATTATTGGGACTTATCTTAGTGTCTTGATAGGCAGGATATAGAGGACAAATACGATCTCCTTTTCTCCATTGCATTCCTCCCACCTTGAAAATCAAAAGGGGACATAATGAATTTCATATACACATACTTAATAGATATATATTCCCAATCTCTTGCCATCTACTAGTTGCACCTTCTTGAGCTAGGCTCAAGCAATTAGTCAATCCAGAGCATGCATATCCCTACTTATTCTCCACATGCCTCTGGGTGGATCTCTCTATCCCTGTAGTTCTAGTAAAAGGGTTTGGGTATGGTAAGGGCTGTTAGCTGGTTTTTTGAACCTTTGTATTTACATCTATTTTCACCTGGTGCTATGGGGTAAAATGCATGGTGTATGGAGAATGAAAACTACCCTCAAAGGCCTTCCCGAGACCTTCGACAGACTGTAAGACTATATGCAGATGCTACCAAGTTATACACATGTTCATATACAAATATCAACTAACAAAGCATGGAAAGAGGATTACCCCAATTCTCCTTCTATATTTGTTTGGAGATCACAATGCAGCCGAGAGGAACTCCCTCAAAGTCGGCTCCAAATCAATTCCTTCACAAAGGAAGGGCAAACACAATCACTGCATATAACCTTGAAAACCAATATATGAATACACAATGAACATATATTTGCATACAACTAAACTACTCATATAAACAAGTATCGAATGAACAACTTAATGAACAATGTTACTGACACCATGGAGTAGGGAACACAACTGCAGTTCTGTATTAATAACGGAAGAGTGATTACAACCATCTATTGTATCAGTCTTCCTTTGCCCCTTCCGCTTCTCTCTCTCTCTCTCTTCTAGCTCACTTCTTCAGATATGTGACAGTTCACAATAGCTTAGTAGGCTATCCTTTCAAATGCTCTAACCCCTTTCACAATGACCCTCTCATTGCTTATATAGCAATCGAGTTAGGGTTGCCAAGTTCCTCATAGAGTTCACTAGGGCAAAAGCAATGAACTTGCCCTACTTTTCAGCTCTTTCCCATTTGCCTCCTTTTCTCAGATTAGAATTTCTCCAAATAGGTTGTTTTTGGATGTTTCCTTGCTTTTCTTGAGTAAATTTAGGGACAAATATCTAGATATTTGTGAGTCAATTCGTTGGTTTGACCCTTGGAACTTCCCTTAGTTTCACTAACGTTGTCCCCTAACTAGCAACATGCTTTAGTAGGGTCACTAACGCACCTCCAGGCTTGGTAACAAGCTTTATAAAGCAGGTTGTTAGTGTACAACCAGCGTTAGTGTGGAATCAAGGCCTGTAATTGTGGTCTTTGCTTCAGTCATCATGTCTTTCACCTCTGAGTTGATGAGGAGGTCATTTTGTTGTATAAAAAATTCCCCCTAAAGTATGAGATCAGAGGCAGAGATGATGGCCGAAATACTTTACCAAAACTGTAATTTTCTGTCAAAATCTTAGAGAGAGAGAAGCTTCGGGCGGCAAGGGAAACCTAATACAACACACACACACACACACATATATATAACTGCTAAAATCATGTCCTGAGTCGGGAATTCCCATGCTCAGTAGCTATGTCAGAGTAATTTTCTCCAAAGAGATATGACAATACTGGTCGCCGATAAGCATAATGCAGATCCAGTGTCATAATAAAATCATCCTGAAACAGTTGTCTCCAAAAAACAATATCCATAGCTTGGGAGAGGAAACAAGGTTGAATGATGCAAGCCTCTACCCAAGGTCTTGATTTCCACTTCACGTAAGAGCATAGATTGATACATGCAAATATATGCGTTGACGTCGAACATGCACGAAATCATCTGATTACCAGTCAATAATGGAGACCATTAACAAATGCGAGGAAGGCCACCGATAATGGTGATGGTCTCTGAGATGCACAGTACAAACTAGTGAGTGTGAAAGATGTCTTTGTCATCAAACACCCGTAGAATCACTTAATCAGGAGCCAATAATGAGAACCCCTAACCAAGCACAAGGCAACCTGCCACTAATGTCTGCAAGTACCAAGGCACTGAATGTGTTTCTGGGTTATCTTCCTAGATAGAGTGTTTAAGTCGATAGGAAGAAACCTATCGAAAGGTAGGAAATGATGTGTACTACATCAATCAACACGAAACGGGACAATAATGATTTTGTTTGTTGAGGAATCTTTTGAGCATTTGGGTCTAAAAAATGAAGGGCATGATGAAAGGATATGTTTGATCAGTTGATGGAGGACACAAATGGTTAACCCTTGAATAATAGAAGGCACGACAACAGTTTTAACAAGACAGCACTAGACTTATGAACACTATAGAGTGTTATGATACAGAGATGTAATTACATCAGGGTATATAGGCTAAAACTCATAGGATGGTAGGGTTCATATTGAGAGGCCGTCAAAAGGAAGGTTTATCTGAGGGAGTGCCATGTTCAAGGGAACGATTTCTACCAAACCACACTTTCTAATACGGAATACAGTTGTATTGTCCACTTTCACCGTCTGATTAATTTTATGAGTCCAAATGGGTAAACTCATCGATCTTTTCATTTTTAAAGAGTCTGAAAAGGACCGCAAAAAGAGTGGCTCTTTGCCCTATATGATTAGTTTAATGAGTCCAGACAGGAAAACTCGTCGATTTTTTCATGTTTTAAGAGTCTAAAAAGTATCATAAAAAGAACGAATCTATATCTTTTCTGTGTAATTTAAAGAGTCTAGAGTAGACAACTCAGTGGTCTTTTCATATTTAGAGAGTCTGAAAAGATCGTAAAGAGAGACTCCATGGTGGTCCCTTTGTCATAGTTGTTAATTGGGTGCGACAAAAGGTTAATAGTACCCGGATTGGTTAATTTTCTGTTAGTTAATCTATTGAACCCAGATAAAGAGAAACCTATTTTCAATAAATTTCAACCTCATTTTGTTACGAGTATGAGGCGACAGACTAAACTTTTTTTTCATCATGAATTTTTAATGAGTCATGCGACGACAAACTCAATACCTTCATTAACATTTTTAATGAGTCAAATGAAGAAAACTCAGGGCACCTTTTTTAGTTTAGTGAGTGAGAAAATGAGGGAAAAGAATGGCTCATCCCTCCTTCATATTATTAACGAGCTCGAAGGAGGAGAAAAACGCAGGGATTTTTCGATTTAAGAGCGAGAAATGGTCCCAAAAAATAAAGTGCTATGTCTGCTGCCGTATATTTTTAACGAGCCCGGTAACAAAAAATCGGGATTTTTTAGTTTAACGAGTGAGAAAAGTACCTAAAAGAATGCTCGGGTCATATTTATAAAGTTTAATGAGCCTAAAGCCAAAGCTCGGGATATTTTCAGTTTAAAGAGTGAGAAAAAAGTGCCTAAAAAGAATGTTCTCTTGGTCTTTTTCAGTTTAATGAGCTAGAAAAACATCAAAAAAGAGTTGTTCAGAGCATCGTTGTATAGATTTAACGAGCGCAATGTTGAAAACTCGGAGATGTTTCTATTTTTTAAAGAGCAATAAAATATCACAAAAAGTACTCTATTAAGAATTACATAAAATTACACAGCACATGCCTAGTGCAATACTAGACATAATACATTTTTACGTAGAGCCCATTTCTGGGCTCCTTGAGCGGGACTCCTTCTTGGCCCTGCAATTCATATGCCCCCATGGGGAGGATTGTCTTTATGACATAGGGACCTAGCCAGATGGGCTGAAGCATGCATGCCTCCAAGAGGTCATCTTTTGGATGATAGAGCAACACAAGGTCACCCTCTTGGAAAGAACAAAATTTAACCTCTTTCGCAAATTGGGATTGTACCCACTGCTTGTGAGTTTTGTGTATACCTTCACCTTTCAAAGTAATATGCACCTGGAAAGCAAGCTAGTGAGAAAGGGGAGGCTTACACTTGTCCATGTCGAAAATAGCAAGCATGGAATCCATTGGGTCAATACCTCCAATAGCTGAAAGCAAAGCTTTCCATTGCGTTGGGCATGTTTGTAATACTTCAAGCGCCTACATAGCCGATGACACTTGCATCAAATATTCTACAATGTTGTAGTGTTGGGCGGCATGTCCAGATGTATTGTGTGTTGTGCGTCGAAGTACCCCTTTTTGGGGTTGAATTACAAGGTCCTCAACCGGCCTTTCGATACGCAAATCATTGAGCGGTGGTGGGTTTTGACCTGAGGATGGTTCTGCTGTAGGAGCGATAGGAGCTCCATAAGATTTGGCTCTTGTGGTGAGTTCTAACATTTCAAATGTGTAAATGGTAGAAGATCCTTCACCAGCCGAATGATGTTGTGAACCATCGTTGCCCCCTTGTGGGGGTTGCGGTTGGTTTTCAATAAGATTTTGCTACTGTTGAGTGGGAAAAGGATTTCTAAGGACAGCAGGGGCCTTACCAAAATCCCTTTTGGCAAGGTATTCTATGCATTCCTGAAGCCACGGAAAATGCCAGGTCGTGTGGTCTTCAGCACAGAGTTTTCATGGATATCTGGTGGTTTTATCCTTTTCCTCGTCAGTAAGTGCAGCAACCTTCTATTTTAGGTTGAGCTGCTTTGTTGACTACTCTTCAGAAGGAGCAGTATTTTTCTTATTCTTCTTGTTTTTGCCACCAGATTTTTGTGTAGACTACAAAGAGTTTATCGCAGTGGCAGGAAGAGCAGTTGTATTGGTATATGGGTCCACTGCCATCTTGGAAATGTGACCACTGAGTTCTTTTACAACAGCCCTAGAGGTTACACCGAAAATCTCGTCGGCGTGCACTTCGGGGTGCTGAGTGGCAGAAGAATTCGTTACTAGGAGCATTGGGGATTATGTCGTAAAGAGTGCCAAACTATGAATATATTAGATCTAAGTGTTGTGCACGACGTATGGATTGGTCTTATATGACTGCACCACCTAGAGCGACATCTCTAGCGATTTGCAGGAGTAAGGACTTACAGAACCAGTCCATTAAGAGAAAGTCTGGGATGGGGGCTTTGACTAACCTCCACCTACATCTCCATTCATGAATATGATCGGAGATGTGGGTGGTGGTATCCTGATGAAATGAAGTGAGGAGCTTCGTCCTAGTCTCATAGCGGATGGGTAGCTGGAAGTGCTTTAGGAATTCCATCACTAAAGCGTCAAAGGTGTTTACTAATGCACGTGGTAACTCAATATACCATTTCACTGCGTTTCCAGTGAGGGTGCGGGGAAAAAGACGTAACCGAACACTATCATCCGCCATAGAATTTGAAACACACTAGAGATGGTAGGTGGTGATATGGGTGCCCAGATCCTCCCCTTGTTTTCCATCGAACATTGGGATGTCCGTTTGTATCTTATGCAGATCAGTGGCCATTGTAAGTTGTGGTAGATGGTGTCGTTTGTCAACTTGTATAAGTCAGACGTTGCCAAGAAAGGCAAAGAGTTAGGTGCCCCCGACTCAGACCATGGTGATGACGAATGACATGAGGAGCTTTGTACTCCTCCCATCGTTTGGTTCCCCATAGTGTACATGGGTTACGTGGTGTAGCAGTTGCTTTGAGGTGTGGTGTTGTAGAGTGGATTTCCATGAGGATTTTGATACTAGGGTATGAAATTGCCCCCAGTATAAACAATGCCCCCTTGAATCATTTGAATATGTGAGTAGGGTGCCCCCATGGACTGGTTGGGAACCCCTTGAGGATTCCCGCCCGACACAGAACTAACCATTTGTCCTTGATTGACAGAGGGAATGCTCATGTCAATTAGCGACTAACCATGCATGCTTGAGAATAGATGGGGAATTGTTACGTTCCCTACTGGCATGTGCATATTGGGAACCCCCCCAGGTATATGAATCTAGGGGTTTGAACTGTACATTGGCAGCTGACCATATTGTTGGTAAATGGGAACCACACCCATAGTGCTGCATTGAGTGTTATAGGGAGCACTGTATGTGGCACTTGTCGAAGGTATGCAGTTTGGCACCATAGGGGTGGAACCTGGCATCTATTGGGTTCCACTCGTAGAGGGTGTCATGTGAGTGGTTGTACCTGGGACAAATGGGATAGCGGGATTCACCATTACCACTGTTGTGGTGACTATCCACTAGGGGAGTGGTGAAGGACCAAAAGTGTCCCTAAAATTCCACAACTCGTGAGTTGTCAACTGGATAGATGAAAATGTTCCAACTACTGAAGCAGGAAGTACAGGTACCACGGGAGCCAAGACAAGTTCCAACGGATTCGTGAGCGGAGGGTTAAAGGGAGGAAGAAATCCTTCGGTAATGAAATCCTCTGGCAAACTTGAATTGTCGGTTATCCAAATAGATCCTGTGTGAGATCTAGGAGACTGATCCCCTGGAGATGGGGAATATAGTTCAGTGGAACTCGGCGGATCTTCCACAATGAGTGGAGGAAGTCCTAACAATCGTCTGGAGTGACGACGAGGGCTAGATGTAGCCACGGTGACCGTTAATTTTTATAAATAAATTTTATCGTGATATTCTTTAAAGTCTCAAATGATAGCACTTAGGTACCTAAAAAATATAAAAAAAATACACTAAATGGATCAATCAGCAAACAGAGGGAAATTACCTCGTCTGATAAGCACCAATCACCGGAGATGAAACCCAGTATCTCAATGAATAACAGATAAGGATGGCCAGATGTACAGTTATAGTTACTCTAGAACTTAGCCCAAACCTCAGATTGGGGCCCTCCCAAAAACTAAAGACAAAGTAGATCCATCCGTGTTAGGTACCAGGACAGCTCGTCCCAGTCACCTTGTGTATGTATCTATAAGTTTGGCCACTAAATATACCTCAGATCACAGACACCACCGGGGGGGACATAGTCACAGACAGCACACTGTGTGCACAGGATACCTGAGTCCCCAACTCAGTTCCAAAATCCCATAAGGAACCCCCAATACACAGAATGCCCAAAGGATTTGTAAGAGAAGGCGGGCTACCTTCAATTATAGTCCGATGTTATCTCGTATTTGGCTCCACTTTTACTAGAGTGGTCCTAGTAGTATGAGTGCAGAAGGAATTTTTCGCCCGTTAATGACACTAGTTTTGGTTTTCGACCTTGGGCAGTTCACTCACATGCTTATCCCAAGATCCTAGCCTAGCTAATGTTTGTTTTCTAAAAAGAGTTACTGATTGATTTTACCTAATTTTTATGTGTACTTGATTATTGTCTTTGGTAGGGGAGTTGACGTATGAAATATGGTGAGACTCTTGACTCAATAAATCATGCAAAAACAATGCTCTGAAAAAAATAAAAATAAAAAAATAAAAATAAAAAATAAAAAAATTCAATTTAATGCAAACAAGCTGTATTCTACATATTCATATTTTCACATATTCATAGTTTCTTCCATGCATCTATAGTCTTTCAACACATGCATAACCAAAAGATTCTTTTCCAATGTTTCATAACAACTACTTGTAACCAAAATGAAGCAACTTACAACTAGTTAAACAGAAGAATGAATACAAATTATCAGTCTTTCTTTCAGAAAAAATGTTTTTAAGAGAGAAAAACCAAAATATTTCTCCTAAAAATAAATTTCTAGGACACCAATTTTCCTGACATAATACAGTTATGGATCTTATTTCAGCCCATGAGAATATTTCCTATCCCTTTTGATCCACAGACATTGCTGAAAATCAAGGTAATGGGAGACTAACGCTCTATAACAATGGCTACAGAGAGTTAGTAGGCCCACTAACGCTCCCTGTGAACATGCAAAATGATTTATAAAGCTATGTGTAGCCTGCTAATCTGCGTTAGTGTGGGAAATATATCAAAAAGAGGGTTTCCAAGATCATTTTCTGAGATGAATGTATACAAGTAAGATGCAGCAAGATATTTGGTGGATCAGAAAATGAATGCAGAAGAATAGGGATCTCTTAGAAGGAAGAGAGAACCGAGAAGAGTCTGGGTAAATCAAGAACTAGATGTGTAGTCCCCAGCGGAGTCACCAATTCTGCTATGGGGTAAAATGCACAGTGTATGGAGAATGAAAACTACCCTCAAAGGCCTTCCCAGGACCTTCGACAGACTGTAAGATTATCTGCGGATGCTACCAAGTTATACACATGTTCATATACAAATATCAATTAACAAAGTATGGAAAGAGGATTACCTCAAATCTCCTTCTAGATTTGTTTGGAGATCACAATGCAGTCAAGAGGAACTCCCTCAAAGCTGGCTCCAAATCAATTCCTGCACAAAGGAAAGGAAAACACAATCACCGCATACATCCTTGAAAACCAATATATGAATACACAATGAACATATATTCGCATACAACTAAACTACTCATACAAACAAGTATCTAATGAACAACTTAATGAACAATATTACCGACACCATGGAGTAGGGAACACAACTATAGTTTCAGTCTTCCTTTGCCCCTTTCGCTTCTCTCTCTCTCTCTCTTCTAGCTCACTTCTTCAGATATGTGACAGTTCACAACAACTTAGTAGGCTATCATTTCAAATGCTCTGACCCCTTTCACAATGACCCTCTCATTGCTTATACAGTAATCGAGTTAAGGTTGCTAAGTTCCTCATAGATTTCACTAGGGAAAAAGCAATGAACGTGCCTTGCTTTTCAACTCTTTCCCATTTGCCTCCTTTTCTCAGATTAGAATATCTCCAAATAGGTTGTTTTTGGATGTTTCCTTGCTTTTATTGAGTAAATTTAGGGACAAATATCTAGATATTTGTGAGTCAATTCGTTGGTTTTACCCTTGGAACTTCCCTTAGTTTGACTAACATTGTCCCCTAACTAGCAACATGCTTTATTAGGGTCACTAACACACCTCCAAGCCTGGTAACAAGCTTTATAAACTAGGTTGTTAGTGTACAACCAGCGTTAGTGTGGAATCAAGGCCTTTAATTGTGGTCTTTGCCTCAGTCATCATGTCTTTCACCTCTAAGTTGATGAGGAGGTCATTTTGTTGTATAACACCTGGCCTTACCCTACTGTCATCTCTATGTATTCTCAAATTAAACCAACTACACAATCAGAAACTTTGTTCTTGTGTGTATCTCAAAATACTTTTCAAACATAAAATTACAACATATTGCCACAAGGAGACTAATCATGGTTTAACATATCAAACTTGACATCTTACATTAACAATTTCCTTTTACGTGATGCCAGTCTTCTGCCCAGGCCTTGAAACCATGCCTAAAGGGGTGTACTACATGACTGGGGGTTTGCACTGCCAATAAACTTAATTATAACTAATTATGAGAACAAGATATCATTGTTTATATACCATATTTCTTAAATTAAATATTAGCTTCCTATATGAATTACAGTTCACTGATAGACACAGAGATAGTTTCCAACAAAAAACACCCAAAAAAGCAACAAAAGTCATAGGAGACACTTATTTCACTTCTTCGGTGTTGGTCCTTGAAGACCTCCACCACCACTTCCACATTCATCCTCCTGTACCTCAAGAGTTGCAGGTACCACTCTGCCCCTGTTTCTTGAAATCTCTATAATAGGAGTCTATGTAGCCTTCTCAGAACAAGGAATCATAAGTGCATTGGCTCTGTGAGGCATCAAATCCTCACCACTTTCAACAACTTCCATCATCAAATTCCAGTGTTTAAAATGAAACCGAAAAACAAATTAGTTGTAAGAAGCTTCTCCAGATGCCAATTCTATTGCTCTGAGAGAATTTTTGGGGACAACAAAATGTTTTCCATTTTCATCAACATTTATTCCAACTCTACCATCATTTACTAGAAATGATAATGCAAAGATGTTTTCTTCTATCTGGGAAAATGATATTCTATTTAGAACCAAATTCTCTAATCTGGCTTGCTTCTATTTTAACAAAATGTTAAATATGCTTGCCATATTCTTGTCTGTTTCTAATTTTTCATTTTCCAAGGACTCTTTCACTGCTTCAGGTCGAGTGCTTTCTGTCGTCTTAGTCTGCTTTCTTTCTACTATAACATTCCTTTGCTTGGGTTCATTATCCATTGGTCCAAGAATAGTGAAAATTCCTTCCACATGCTAGAAAACAGAAGCAACTAAAAGCCCAATATTTCTCCATGATATTTCGGTTTGATCATCATTTCCCTCCAAAGACCTACTTCCATATGCCTGGTCACTATAGTTTCTTAGAATATCACTACTAATAAAATCAATTGGAGTATCACCATCATTATTTTGTGATATGATAACAGTAGCGAGGAGTGTGGATGTGAGATCAAAGAGTGTATCAGCATCTGTAACTTGCTCACAAGGTCTCTAAAAAAATTGTGAAAGCTTTCCACTTTGCTAATTATAGTCTCAAATTTGCTAGATTTTGCTTTTAAAATATTTTCTCTCTCCTCAGCAATCGAAGTCTTGAGGGGATGATAATGGTACCTTAATATACTCTAATTGTTACCACTACATGTAGTATCATCTTCTTTCTCTCTCGGGGGCTTACTGTGGCCTTGTTGTGATCCTTTTACCCCACGAGAGGAATCTTCCAGTGTCTAACTCAATGTTTCTTCCTCTTTAACTCTAGCTTGGGTACCAAGCCTTCTATCCATCCTTTCTATCACCTACTTTTGGAGTTTATAGAAATGAAAATATTCAACCAAAGCTGGAAGGAAGGGCTTGAAATTGAGATTTCTGATTGAAGAACTACAGTGAAATGGAAAGAGAGCAAGAAAAGATTTTCATGTTGCATTGAAATGAGGGAGGGCAGGGAGTTGTGATTTCCCCTACCTTGAGAAGTCTCCTTTGTAATAGAAGAGGGATGAAGGCCCACTACAGTGGATATAAAGTCCCAAGACATATGCATTATTGAATGATATGCATAGGTGCAGTGTGCCAATTATGTGTGAGGATTGGGAGAAATGACACATGTGGGAGAGTGGCCATATTATTGAAGAATTGTTTACATTGAGGAAGGACAAAATTTGAATATGGTAAGAATGTCAATTCTAATGTGGAGAGTTTTCAACACCACTTTCTCATCTACATGAGGGAGTTTACAATTTGTATATCTTTGTCTCAGTCCCATGGTGAATATATTAGTGTGAGGATCCACTGTTTCATGATCCATATGTTGGATGCTTTGCTAAACTTGATCTTTATAAGGAAATCTCTTTAGATATATAGAACGTCTCATAAATTTATTTGAACAATTACTGTCTTGCAACAATGTTTATTGATGATAAATTACTTGGTAATGTACACATGCATAGAAGATTGTGACTGATGGCATGGATAATCAGCCTTTCGGGTCGAAATGGCCACCTCTAAAGATAATATTTGGAATATCCTTTGAGCCTTTTTTTGAGATGGCATCCAAGAAGTTGGAGTGAAGACATCAAGGAACTCTATATTTTGACATATTCCAGCTGAATTGCCAAACATGGAAGAGAAACTAAATCCAAGGGTTATATATGTATTAGCCCCAATGTATGGGAAATCCAGGCTTTTAGAGGAATATTTCCAAATTTAATAATTGGATGAGGATGAATATTTCTGTTACACTATGTGTTGTTATTGATATGTTTGGAAGTTTTGGGTGAACACTTGGCCCATCTTCAAGAACATCCAATAACGTTCAAGTCCAAGATAGATTTAAAGAGATCATAATCAAATTAGTTGTCCAGCTATGAAATACAATCAAGTTTTTGAAGAGATACATCGTAGTACTATCAAAGCAAATTGTAGACCATGTTAGAAAATGGATCAAAAAGGTTTTCAGAATGTCTGCTAAAATTTGACATTTAGCATTGTCTTAACATTTTCTTATCAACATTCATGGAGGAAAAAAGTGACAAGAGATGCTTGCACAATAATGGCAACCACTAGAATGAGAAACACAATGAATTAGAAAAATGGAATTTGTTGCTATGATGACACATGGGAAGATACTTATTACTCTCAACGTGGTTGTACAGGAAAAGTAGTTTTTGCCTTTGAGTATAGTTGATGTATCGTAATGTAGCAGTTGTTTCCCTACTGCAATAAAACAAATATATATCCATCTCAAGGTGAAACAATAACACCAATATATCTTCGAATGATATGGGCTGTGTTGTGCTCAACAGCTAGGAAAGTCTCTATCGTTCACAGTGCGATGAAGCAATGGGTTTGGGTTTTTGTGCCGTGCTGTCAAAGTATATCGATACAAGTGATGAAAAACATATGTTCAATTCCCTGGAACATATCTTATTTTCATTACTTGTCCAGGATAAATTCACGGCCATAGTTGAGAAATGTAATCAAAAGAAAATAAATATGTAGTTTATTTAAACAAATGTGGCATGAGCATAAAACATATGCAGTAAATTACAAAATGCAAAAGTCAAAGTTTTGTATAAAATTTTTAAATTAAAAAAAATTCAAACAGTTGCTAGGAATTTTAACGAATTCAACTGCCCAGAACTCATCCAATGGCAATTCGAGGAGGGTCAAAGCCATCCATCAATATGAAGAGATCCACAAAATCAAATAGGGACTTTGAAGAAGGGATCCCTGATTTTTCATACCCAAATGTTCCCCGATTATTGAGCAAGGCCCTAACGAGTTAGCGGGGGTTTCCCTTTTGTTTTTGCTTCAATCTATTTTCATGCTTAGATTTTTGCTAATATGATGTCATTGGTGGACCTTAATATACGGCAATGCACCATACTCTGATTGTTACCATTGCATGTGGTAGCATCTTCGTTCTCTCTCGGGGGCTTATTGTGGCCTTATTGTGGTCCTTTTACCCCACGAGAGGAATATTGTAGTGTCTGACTCAATGTTTCTTCCTCTTTAACTCTATCTCGAGTACCAAGCTTTTTACCCATCCCTTCTATCACCTGCTTTTGGAGTTGAGAGAAATGCAAAAATTCAACCAAAGCTAGAAGGAAGGGCTTGAAATATATGTTACTAGAAACCAGAAAGGGGAAATGAAATGAGAAACGACAATGAGACGAGAAACGGAGTTTGGAGATTTTACATTCAAGAAATGAGGAGAGAGAAGGACAACACAAATATGAAACATACAACCAAGCATTTTTTTCACATTCAAGAAATGAGGAGAGAGAAAAAACAAGAAAAATATGAAACATAAAACCAAGAATTCATCATTAACATTCTTGAATACTATGGTTCATAGGTGGTTTCTCATATGTTTTAGCTACTCACATTGTCCATTCCTTAATACTTATAGTGATCAACAAAGCTTCCATTTCTGACATAAGCCATTCTTGAATACCCATGTTTGATCCTCTAGGCTCGCAAATACAATAGTGAAGAAACACTTGGCACCGAATTCAAGTTTGATTTAACCTCTGCATTTTTCGGATGAGTACATGATCCCACATACATTGTATATATTATTGGATGTGACATGGGTGGACCTCAAATTTGGGATCTATTGTATCATTTTCAACATAGTTATTGGGTTATTGTTTTCATGGTTGGGTAAAAGATGATGGAGATTGAGTTGATCTCCATTGGATATAGAGCCAAAAATAGAGGGTTGTCTCGAACTATTGGCACTTGCAGAACCATAAATACTACATGTGTTTGAAGACAAAATCTAAAAAGAAAACTTCCAAAAATTTATGTTTAATCCATTATAATAGAAAACTAATCTTTATAATAATAAAAATAATATATTTTAAAAGTATAGTTGAACTAGATATTAAATTGCTAGTTTGTGAGAAAAAAAATAACTAAATTATTTAACTACTAATTTATAAAAATATATATAAAATATCTATACACATTACTAATTTATAAAAGAGATTTGATCCCTTTAGGGTGTTGGTATATCCGAAATTAAGATGGATCTAGGCTAGTATATATTATTTACCATAATTATTGTTAAAGTGTATAATGGCTATCTCATATTTGTATTTGCATTGATTAAATGATTATTATATGTAGTCATGTTTTATATTAATTATTTTAATGCATCATATATATGGTTTTGTATAGTAAATTTATTTTTATGTTAAATTTTAATAGTTAAATTTAGATATTCTTTCTTGATATTAGTTATTTTTTATTAATTTTCATTTTATTTTGTTGGATCCATTAAAATTTGTTATCTGAGTCAATGTTTCCAATTAACAAGTGTGGTTGATCAATATAAATAAGTGAAATAAATTATTAAATTGTGATTTTTTTAATTTCTACTTAGTTAAATATTATATATAAATATCACTTGTGGTTATAACATACCAAACCATTCATTTTTAGTTGTTAAATATGATTATGTTAAAATAACTTTAAAAAAATGTTATCACCCATGGTTAGAACTTACCAAACCATTATTTTTTAGTCCCTATATTTGTTTATGTTAAAATAACTTTTGAAAAATTGTTATGGCCAATAGTTTTGTTATATTCCATGGTTTTGTACTTTATATTCATTTAATTTGCTAGTTTTTGCACATGGTTTTGTTAGATTCCATGGTTTTGTATTTAATATTTATTTAATTTATTAGTTTTTTCTCATCAATTTTCTTTCATAAATTAAAACAAGCGAGAGAGACCTTGAAGTCTTGAAAAGAAATGTCATAATCTAGGTATTTTATTCTAGGCCCCTCTTAATATATTTTTGTTTGTTAGATTTTTGTGCCAAGAGACCCTTTCCACCTGGGGAATATGTTATAATATTTGGCATTTTAACTCAATCAAAATAAAACAAAATCAAATCAAATAAAAAAATTAAAAAAAATAAAATTCTCCAGTGCATAGTTTTTTCTTGCCCATGGTTTTTTCCCATGGTACTCCTAACCCATGGTTTTTGTCCATGGTATTTTTCTGCACTGTAGCCTATTGAAAGGCTAATAACTAAAGCAACCTAGATCTATTTTAACTATGGATCGAGTGTTGAGAGGATCAAATCTCTTCACTTAAATAGGTTTGTAGAGAGAGAGAGAGTTTGATCTCTCTTGATGCGAGAGAGAGAGAGAGAGAGATCTACGATGGTTATTTATAAATGAAGAGGAGTATTTTCTTGTAGTAGTACTCCTATTTTTTTTGTACTTAAAATTTATTAAATGATGGATTTCTATTTTGTATTTTGATTTTTGAGACTTGTTTATTTTTATAAATTTACAATTATTTCTATCACTATTTTTATGTAATTATGAAACTTTCCATATTTATCATAGTTGATAGTATGTTTGTATTATAGGCATATTAATCAATAGCTTGTAGCTCTTAAGATTTATTATTGCAAATTACCTAACATAATCTCTCTTATCACCGATAAAAAAAAGTATTTATGGGATAAAACTATTAATGGGATGGATAATAGATAATTATTATTTTTTATATATTAAATTAATGTCTTCGGTTGATGATATTTAATATTATAGATAGTCTAATAGTTGATAAAAGTTTCTATAGGAAGGTTTTATCAAAATCCTTTTCCAATCATTTGAGAGGTTATAAACTAGACCAAAAAATATTGTGTCCCAATGTTTATATAAACTAATTAATTAACTAGAAAAATTAACTAAATTATTGAACTACTAATTTATAAAAATATATATAAAATATCTATATACATTACTAATTTATAAAAATATACATATAAAAACCTTATACATTTAAATTTATAATTTTATATAGAAATACACATTTTAAATATTAGATACAATCACCAAATCCACTTTTAAATAAAAGCAACACAAAAACAACAACAACAAAAATTGTAAAAACTTAACCATACATTACTACACATCAATGGCTACAATTTAACTTTTACTAATAAAATCCCTAAATAGTCAATGTTGTTAAAGATATATTAAGCACTATTGCAAGGTGTTTTCACTAGGGAGAACACCCAACCTATTTGCAACAAACTTGTTATGTTAGCACCTAAGCTATATATGGTTGACTTCTAACCATAGACTATGAAAATGCCTTCAAAAACTATCTAGAAAACCAATGCTTTTTATGATTCATGTCTACGTCCAATCCGGAAGAGATCCATATTGCAAATGAACCAAATTAACGTTTTTCATAAAACGGAGTCAAAAAACGAACCGTTTTTGGAAAACCCAGTTTCTTACATTAAAAAACGAAAACTACCGTACAAAAACACCGTTTTCCGTACCGTTCCATTTTTTATACGGTTTTTTTCATAAATGAAGACTTTCATTCTGTTTTTGGGTAATAGAGCTTGAAATTGAGATTTCTCATTATGAATTGTGAAGATAGTAAGAAAATATTTTCGTATTGCATTGACATGAGGGATGACATGGAGTTACCCTGAGAAGTCTACGTTGTTGTTTTTTCGCTGTTTTCTTGGTGTGGTATACTACCAAACTACTATTTTTGTAATTTCTGGTGTGGTATACTACCAAACTACTATAAGAGTTCAGCTTATATTTAATATAAATTTCATTGCCAATATAGTAATTGTAGGGCTAGTTCATTTGAAGCTAAATTCATAAAAAACAAAACCCAAATAACCTAATTTCAGGTGAAAAAGTTGGTAGATTGTTTGAAGCAATTGAAATGGAAGAAGGAATTAAAGGAGAGAAAGGGTACATGTGCAAGTATTTTCTTGGGCTCTTAAAAGAAGACCAAGGCTTCTGATCCTTCCATCGTGATCCAAATTTGCCCAAAGAAAATAGATCCATGTTTTGTGAGCAATCCATTGAAGAGATCCTCCTCAATCTTATTTCTCAACGCATCCAAATTAAACCATGAAACAATAACTACGAGCGAATTAGTGCAACATTTCATGTGAAAATATGAAACAAATTTGCAAATCAATTCTAAGAATGGCCATCCATCTAGAAACCCTAAAAATTGATCCAACGACTTGTACCTGTTTCCATATAGCCACAGATCAGATTGTACTGTGCCCATGGTCTTTCCTTTTTTTTTCAACTACTCAACATACATTTCATGTGAAAATATAAAACAAATTTGCAAATCAATTCTAAGAATGGCCATCGATATAGAAACCCTAAAGATTTATCCAACCACCCATACCTGTTTCCATATAGCCATATATCAGATTGTATTGTTCCCATGGTCTTTCCTTGTTTTTTCAACTACTCAACATTCATTCGAATACACTAAGGTAGGGAAGAAAACTTGTTCTGGTCTTTTCTTTTCTTTTTTCAACTACTCAATATTCATTCGAATACACTAAGGCGCGGAAGAAAACATGACATAATGGTCTTTCCTCTTTTTTCAACTACTCAAAATTCATTCGAATACACTAAGGCTAGGAAGAAAATGCGCCAAAATGGTCTTTCCTTTTTTTCAACTACTCAACATTCATTCAAATACACTAAGGCCCGGAAGAAAACACGACATAATGGTCTTTCCTCTTTTTTCAACTACTCAACATTCATTCAAATAATGGTCTTTCTTTTTTTCAACTACTCAACATTCATTCAAATACACTAAGGTGCCAAAGAAAACGCTACAGAAATTAAATTTTTAATTTGGATGATCGTTAAATTTTTTAATTATAATTATTTATTCTTTTATAAAGTTTAAAAGCATTATATTTTATGACTATATCAAAATGTATGGAATGTATATTTTATTATCTTATTGTATACTCATTTCAAAAATTATATTTTTTATTTTTCAAAATTACAAAACAACTAACCATGTTGTAAGTTGTAATTTTAAACAAATTCAGATTTGGATTTTATATAATTAAACAGAAAAACTATAAATGTTTTTTATTAATGTAGTTGAATTGAGGCTTCTATGATCCATAATAGTTGAAAGAATAACTTCGGCGTAAATCACATGTAGACAGACATTTGTCAACGTGTTTCGAACCAACTTGTCCTGGCGATGAACCACACTAGTTGGTTCGAAACGCGTTCGAAACGCGTGTCTGTCTACATGTGATTTACGCGGAAGTTATTCTTTCAATTTTTTATTAATGTTTAATTATCTAATACTAATATTATGGGTTTCCATGTTATTTAAACAAATGATATTTGGTTTTATAGTTATTATGCCAAATTTTAAAGCTAAAAATTAACTTTTAACAATGCAATCTTTTATAACCAATTTGGATGTAGTTCATTGTTACGGTAGTAAAAAATGAATCTTATGAGCTTGGTCCCACCCACACATTGGTATAGTTCCAACCAAGGAACCATTAATCTTTCTCCATGAATTGGTAATATTGTACCAAGAAGCACCATAATGTATGGCATTTCTATTTCCCACAATTGAAAAAGCACCATAAATCCTTCTACATGAGCATTTTGCTTCCATATTGTTGAACTAAACATGGAAATACTTTCTTGTGGCAACAAGAATTTCTGAAACCCTCATCCCCCCTATCACAATATATCTTAGAATCTGCCATGTTGGAGTGTAGTATCCCTAGTAAGCATATAGGAGTGTAGGGGAACACAACCTCAAAGTCAATGGGAAGCCAAGGGGGAAGGTGTGTGCATCTAAGAGGGATACCTCAATTACATAGATGTGGCTTTCTAAGCTTTTGCATTAATCAAATGTATATTTGAGGGGGAATTCAGTGATAAAAAAATGCTTGACTGAATTTTCATACATAAGGGTTGATTCTACTTTGAATTTTGATACTTTGCATTTACTCACTTTAATTTCATTACATATAACTAATAATTTGCAAGTCCTTGTCTCATTTGATCTCATTTTATTTCAATTGTGAAGTGACTAAGCCTTGAGCCCAAAATCCTCATAGCTAAGATTTAGAAAGTATGTATTGCCTCCTTTCCTCTAATTTTACTTCAATTAAATGAAGCAACTATGCCTTAGCCCCAAACCCAAACAACTAAGCTTTGCACACTACAGAATCCTCTCTCTCCCTAGTATTGCACTTGGTTTAGATATACTTTTCTTAGAAGAGAAGGAATGTCTCACTAAATACCTTACATGTTAACTTATCATATGATCCCGTTACATTTTCCAAGCATTGAGGACATTAATAAAATTTCAAAATTCAATTTCACACTCATTTGATGTAATCACCATGTTCCATCAATTTTAGGTAAACTCTACAAATAAATGTAAGTAATTATTTTGATTTTTTTAATTGATTCTAAATTAGCAAGTGAGAAAACTGCAGATGCATATTTATTTTTAAAGTACAATCATCCAAAAAAACTCATCAAAGACTAAAGATAGGTTAAAACCTTTATGGAGTGAAAAATATTGCTGGGATCCTCCAGAATAACACTACTTTCAGAAGTTGGGTTCATATTTTACCACAAATGTAAGAACGAAAGTGAGAGGCTTATTTTAACGTTTTTATAAAATGATAAATTATAAAAAAATTGAAGAAGCACACAATACAAAAATGTTTTGTATCTAGTATCATTCTAGATAGAGAAAAGTACTCATTAGGCTATCTATGACATGAGTAAGAATTGCTACCCACCTACTTTCAAAATCATCATAGACATTTAAATATTAAAAAAGGAATTGATTAGGCTGCCTATGACTAAATAAGAGTTATTCCCCACCTTTCCAAACTATCATGTACATTTAAGCTATCATATTTTATCAACATCCTTTCTATGATGCAACACGTTACAACTTTCCATTATATTTATGCATTATATGAGTTGATGTACTTGTAAGGTGCATAAATTCCAAAATAATTGTCCAAATACCCATGTTTCCACTAAATTAATTGTTTAAGGAAGAGACACCTTCTATTGTAGGAAGCATGCATCAATCAAATACTTCTCTACTCATAGTTTACAAACCCAACCAATTTTTCATACACAAACACATTCAAGACTAATCTAGAATAACAAACAATGCTCAAAACAATATTCTTCATCAAACATCTACCAATGCATAAAAAATGAGGAGACAAGAGACACATAGAATATGTGATCAACCAGGGCCAAAACCTCTCCAACATGAGAGGAAAACCCAAACGAGATCTTCTTCTTATATAGACTTCAATTGACGAATACCAAGACCATGGCCTAGACCCTTGACTCAATGACCTGTCCAAGACCAAGTCACAAGCCTGCTTGATTCAACTTCCTTATTTTTCCTTGAGTCAATGATGATCAGGCTTCTTCCTTCAATAACTCGACTATCCTTCAAATTCAAGTTCCATGGATTAGATCTATAGTTCTTGGCCCTCTTGCACAAACCCTAGAATGTACGGTTGACCAACCTTTTGAAACTTGATCTTCTTCGCTTGGATGGTATGAACTCTTATTATAATTTGGCGTGTAACCTTGCTTATCTTCTTCCTTGATTCGGCTTCTTGGACAACAACAAGATCTTCGACCTTTTCTGTAGTAGATAGTTCTTCCTTCCTTTGCACATGTGGATCTGTTAGCCCTAAAACAGACTTATAAACAACACCAAAATCTTCTCTCTTTGTTTCCTTTCTCTTGGTTGGTTATCTTCACACTTCTTATTACAGACTTACTTAACCAAATTTGCTTGTCCACAAATGGAGGATGAGCTGCCCTATATATAGTGTTTTGTCCATTAAAAACACGTGCTAGGAAGTGTTAAGGAGTGCTAGGGGAACACAAGGGAGCAATAGGTGAAAATAATGCATGCCATGGAGTGTTATGGAGTGCCAGGGAAACATAAGGGAGCACTAGTTTCAAATGCATGGAAATGAATGACTAAGAGTGTGTGACAAGGAGTGTCAGCGAGTTCTAGGTGTGGTAAGGAGGGGACAACAAGGTATGTTAGGTGGTGCCAAGAAATTCTAGAGTGTTAGGGCGACATGCCAGGGTATGCCAATGTGTGTCAGGGTGTGCCAATGGGTGTCAGGGTGTGCCAATGCATGTCAGGGAGTGTGACATAAACACAAAGGAGAACTAGTTCAAAATGCATGGAAATGAACGAATAATAGTGTATGATATGGAGTGTGAGGGAGTGACAAAGTTATATTCTAGTTAGTTCCAAGGCATGCAAGAGTTCCATGACATGTCAAGGAGTGGTACGGTATGATAGGGAGTGCTAAAGCATGCCATGGCATGCAGGGAATCCCAACATGTGCCACATAGTGCCAAGGGATTGTTAGACATCCCAAGTGCTATGCCATGTCAAGATGTAAACTATGTTGCTTAGTTGTTTTATGGCCATGGTTAGACATGAGCCTTGACTTGGTAACTTCTTAAGTGAGATGAGCTAAGATTGGGCATGAGTAGCCTAAGATGAGTTATAGGCCATTCTTAGGTGAACAAGGGATAGTATAGTTGTAGTAACTGTAACTTGGTCAAGATGTTGTAGTCAAGGTACGACTTGGTTGGTTCCCAAGTATTAAAACCAATAAGGGTAGTTATGAGGGCATGATAGCTAAGGAGTGTCAGGGCATGCCAAGGAATGAAAAGGTGTGATAACACATGCTAGACAATGTCAATGCATGTTGAGGAGTTTTGGGGAGTGTGAGGGCATCACAAGGGAGAACTAGGTCAAAGTGCATGGAAACAAACGAATAAGAGTGTCTTCCAGGTGTCCCAAGTACGAAGTGTATTAGGATAATTTCATAATAGGACTTGCAATAGGTAAGCCTACGATTACGATAAGGGGATGGAAAAAGCAATTTTAGACAAAGGGAGACTTTTGTCTAGGGACAACACTATTTTTCAATGACTTGGTTGGGTTCCAAAGTCACAAAAAAGGTAAGGCTATCTATGAGGGAATGACAACTAGGGAGTGCCAAGGTGTGCAAGGAATGCCAGAAAGTGATAGCACATGCTAGAAAGTTCTAAGGCATGTTAGTCATTCCAAGACATGCCAAGTGCTAAGGCATGCCAAGAGGTGTTAGGTGCTAGGGTGTGGCACCAACGCATGCTAGGGAGTGCCAGGGAAACACAAGGGAGGACTAGTTTCAATTGCACGTAAATGGATGAATAAGAGTGTATGATAGGGAGTGTTAGCAAGTTATGGTTGTGCTAATGAGGCATTGACAAGGTATGTTAGGTAGTGTTAGGGAAACACAAGGAAGGACTAGTTTCAATTGCATGGAAATGAATGAATAATAGTGTATGATATGGAGTGTTAGTAAGTTATGGGTGTGCTAAGGAGGTGTCTTTGGACAAATTTTGGGAGTGTTTGGAGAAAATTTTGTGTTTTGGTGCAGACTTGCAATTTTTTGTTTAGCAGCACAGCGAGCTCACGCTTTGCTTCTTCCTGAGGGCTCTAAATGATGTAAAATCGGCATTTTTGGAAAGCTTATAACCAAATCTCAAACCCCATTTTCCAACTTTCCTGGTCTGGAGCTCAGGTTTTGAGAAATTTGCAAAAAAAAGCCAAAAATCACCTTTCTGCCCCTCTCTTTCCATTTCGTTGCACACCTGGAGACACCTTGGGAGAATGGCCATATCTCAGCCAAAATTTGGTCATTTTGAGTGAAACAATACTCTAAAGACATCTACGCTCTCCCAAATTTCTAGAAAAGGCTTCTGATCTAGATTTGGACTTCAGAAAGGCACTCAAAAATGGCCTCCAACAACTCACTGTACACCTGGAAATTTCTAAGATTTTTGTAAAATTTTCACTGTGTAATTTTTTGTAATTCTTAGTTTGACTCTGGTAAAAGTAAAAAGGGTGAAGTAGATGAATTTGAGGGGTAAAATTAAATGTAAATAATGGGTGGTTAGTATTTATAAGTTTTTTTGATGTAAATTTGACCTCATTTATGAGTGATGTTGGAGTCAAAGTTTATTGTAGAAGTCGTTTTTAACTTCCCTAAACATTAGGGTTTGGTTAGAACACCTCATGGAACAGTTCCTAGAGTCATTGATTCAACCCCTAAGAGTGGGGAGATGTTTTTCTAGTCTTTATGTATCAGTTTCTCAGTGATAGAACGGGTTGGTTTTCAGAGGAGAGAACTATTGTAACTTGTACTTGGACATTTTCTGGAAATCAAAGGACACAATTTGCAACTATTATCTAGGAATTCATGTGCAATAAGTTTGTGATGTTATTTTTTCTCTGTTATAGCTTTATATGAAAGATATTAATATTCTCTTTCCATTCATCAATTATTCAATGGTTTTCCTTACATTTTATAAACAAAATTCTTTGCATAAAGCTCTGTTTTGATGGAAAAATCATTGTGTTACTTTATTTCTTGCTTAATGAATTCATGTTTCATGCTCATTAATAACTTTCGCTTCTTATAAAAACTACACTACACTGAAAAACCCTAAGATACATCACAAAAGTAATGCTACCTTTCTCCTTTTTGTATTTTTTGTTGTAACCCTTTGATCCTCTGACCTAGCTACCCGGTTTTTCTCCCTTATCCAACAACAAAACCCTAAATTTTCCAAAACCCAGTTGAACCTAGCTATCTAGCCTAAAATCATTTACATTCCAGTCATCTCTTTGTTGTGATTTCATAGAGAGATCCCTCTCTTGTTTGGTAGGACTAGCTACCAAACTAAAAGCTTGGTCTATGATTACCTCCATCGATCTCCTCATCAGCCTGGGACATTGTGGAGGATAACAGAGGGCGTGAAAACTAGGGAGTGTGAAGGTGTTCTAGTGAATGTAATGTTCCCAAGTCATGGAAAAATGTAATGCTAGTTGTAAGGTCATGACTGCGTGTGTTAGGGAATGCTAGGGCATGCTAACATGTGCCAGATAGTACGAAGACATGTCAAACAAGATAAGACGTGCCAAGTGCGAAGGCATCCCAATATGTACAAGGGTGTGAAAATGCATTCCAGGGACTATCAAGGGAACAAAAGGGAGGAGCAAGTTAAAATACAAGTAAATTAGCCCATAATAGGGTTAATAAGTCATCAATTTACCTTTTCCATGAGGGTCGTGCTAGGAAAACCAACACTAGGTGCCAATAAGTTCCAAGTGGCAAGTGTCAATGCATTCTGTGCCAAATCTTCCTCCGTTTATTCTCATATAGTTTCCAATAATTGATCTCAAATAACTTTAATATTAAACCATGCCAAACCATGCCAATTCATCTCAACGTGTTATCACTTGGAACTTTAGTTCATGTATATAAGGTTGTCCATAAGTTTTATATAAAGCTTTGAAGTCTTGTGAATAGGTTTATTAGTATATGTCAACTTGAAATTTGAAATTCAAGAGGTATTGATGTGAATTCGTGTAAAGGAAAAATCATTAGACACCCTCCATCATTGTTAGTTAAAAGCATGTCATGTCATTGGTACTTTGCGCAGTTTCGCAGCGCGGGTTTGATGTCATTGGTACTTGCGCAGTTTCGCAGCGCAGGTTTGATTGGTCAGTTTAGCTGCGAAATGATGTTTTCGTGTTTTCGCAGCGTTCTGTTTGTCAGCGATTTCGTAGCGCATCTTATCAAATTTGAACTGCCCGCGCTACGAAATCGGGGTTTCAGGGTTTTTTGTAGCGCTTTTCCTTTGAATGTCAAATCCGAGAGTATTGAGTCATAAGTCCGTTCATGATTGTTAGTTCACATCCTCTCCATGTCATGATAAACCATTATTTCGCCATAAGGTCCGAAGTCATGTATTTGAGTGTTAGTTTAGGGGATGTTACAAGAGATGGTTATATCATAATGGGTTCTTCATATTATGAAAACATGTTTGCTGTATGAGAAGCCCAAGTTCTTATTTAAACGGACTACTGCAAGCGAGCCTGCACTCCAAAGTCGAAGTTTGTTTTCGTGCTACAAGCTACCATTAGTTTCCTGTGTAAAAATATTCAAAGCAGCATGGAAAGAAAGGAACACCGATCTGGTAAGTGTGTGAGGACAGAGCCGGAGGGGTTAGATGTTAATCTCAGGTATGAAGAGGTAGCAAAGGCCTTTCGAAGTGCTGGCTGCTGGCGGTTTTGCGAAAAATTGAAGGGAGGACATGCAGAAGTGACCAAAGCTTTCGCATTAAACTTCACTGGACTGAATTCGAAGGTGGCAATGTTGGAGTTTCCGGTGTCTCCTGAAGTTATTTCCACTGTCACTGAAATTCCGAGGGGTGGCCAAGAATGGTTCAAAAACTTCAAGTTCGACATGGGTCCCTGCAAAGAGTTTTTGAAGGCACCTTATGTAGATGAAGACCTCAACAAAGCAGTCCCAAGGAGTTATATAAAAGAGAATTATGCTATGCTCTTGACATGTATCCAGAAGTACCTGACATGTGAGGGTAGGTACAATAAAGTTTACTCCTACCACTTCAAACTTCTGTTACACTTCACAGGTAAGGCTTCAATAGACATACCTTTCTATTTGTTCAGGAGCATTAGCAAAATGTGTGATAAGATTCAGTTAAAGAAAGATGGTTGTGAAACATCCCTTTTTCATCATGGTCTAGTAAAATTGCTGGTGTTGGATAGTTTACAAAAAATTGGTAAAGATTGGGATTCATTTGTGTTTATGGCCGGTTTCCCAAGCAAAACAGGCCTCACTCCATTACCTGTGAGAGAAAGAGAAGAGAGGAGTGAGGAACCCACTTTGGCTGAACTTAGAAGAGAAGTGACAGACCATAAGAAGTCTAAAACTAAATCAAAGAAATCAGAGAGGTCTGTGGCAGCTAAAGAGACACCTGAAGCATCAATGAAGAAAACTCCTAAGTCATCTAGAGTATCTGAAAAGGAAACCCCTAAGTCATCACCTAAGGAAACACCTCAGTCATCAAAGCAGAAGACTCAGAAAAGGAAAGATGAAACTAAGTCCAGTGAAGTTGAAAAGATTTCAAGGGTGAGAACTAGAGGCCAACTAAGCAAGGAGAAAGGAAAGTCAGTCCCTGTGGAAGAAAGTCCTATTTCAAAAGGTAGTTTAAATGACTTACTTGAAGCCATTGAACTAGAGCAAGATCATCCAATACAAATTGAACCACTAGAATTTGAGCGAGATCACTCGGTGCAACCAATGCATATTGATCTAACTCAGTCCTCACCTGAAAGTTCTAAAAAATCAAGGGCTTCTAAAAGGTTAAAATTTGAAGAGCCAAGTGAAGAATATGCCTTTAAGCCACGCAGACCAGTGACAAGAAGGCAAATCAAAGAAGTGGAGAAAGCTCAGAAAGAGAAAGCACCTTTAGAAATGCCTAGGACGGAGGTACTTGAAGTTTTCACTGAAATAGTTCAAGCAGCCAAAAGCAAGAACAAGGATAATAAGGTTATCATCAGTCAAAGTGGAAATGTTATTGCTATTAAGAAACAAGCTGGAGCAACAAAGGAAGAAATACCTCAGATTAAAAATGTTTTTAAGGAAAAGGCAGTAAGATATACAAGTTATAAAAAGGCTGTAATGAAAGGCAGAACAAGTTTGATTAGCCAAGCTGACTCAGTATCTGATGCATATGTGTGGACAGTGCCAGCTCTGAAGCAGGCAAAAATCATGAAACAAATGAATACAAGCTTAAGAGCAGAAAACAAGATGTTAAAGGAAGAAGTCAGCAGCTTGAAAGGGAAGCTAGGCAAACTAGCTAAATGATCCAAGGGGAAATTTGCTTTCCAAATTTTGGTATATTTTGGCTGTCATCATTTTAAAACTTGTTGAAACTTTTTGAAGTCCTTACACCTGTGTAGAATGGCTGAAGAAATCACAGAGTTAAGTTATTGTTGCTTTAAGGTTCATATGCTTAGTTTTGATTACCTACAGCAGTTTCGTAGCGCGCTACGAAACTGCTGTAGATGACTGTTTATGTAAAAAACTTGAGTTTGAATGCTGAGGTCAGCAAATCTTAAAAGGGATGGCTCGAGGCTAGCATGGAGACTATAGAAAGTCATTCAGATGTTTAAAAAGGTGCCAGGTGTAAGTATTCGAAGAAAAGGTGAAATTTTGTCTTTTGTTGAAGTTTTCACTTTATGTCCGAATTTTTAGGGTTCTGGTAGGGTTGCCGAGGTGTTGAGTGGTACACCTGTTCAGTTATGGGATGGCCAGATCATAAGTTTTCTTCCATCATACGGGACTATCAGAGGATTAAATGGCTTGAAACGTGATCTTAAATGCATGAACACTAATGGGAGGCAGAAACCGTGAACATAGGGTACAGATTCTTATTGGTTGATGAATCATCTACACATCAGGCATCCGAAGCTGCTCATCCAGTGAATGTGTTTTCAGTTTGGTTTGGATATTATTGAAGGGCTACAGGTGTCAAGTTTCAAGAACACAGCAATGTACACGAGGAGATAGACTTGAAGTTTCAATGTAATGGAGTCCTCTGTTTTCGTAGCACAATATCTTTTGTAATTAATTAGTTTGTTTAAGATATAGATAAGGTAATTAATGATAGAATTCCGAGCTCCCTTCATGCTTGTTGAGGAGTCTCAGGTAGTAGTATTTTGGTTTGCTATATATAGAAATGACTCTGATGTAAAAAAGGTTGGACATTTTATACAAAAACAGAGTTGTTTTGGGCCATTGTAAGACTTGTGACAGTAATAGTAAAACAGTGTTGATTTCTTCTCAAGATTCTCGATGGATTATTGTGTTCAAATGTAATGGTGGTGTTTTATATCATATGTTATTTTACAGCCTTGTTATAGTACAATCACTCAGAATTCATATCCTATGCTCTGACTTCCTGTGTATTTAGCAAGCTGTGGTTTTTATGGAATATGTTTGGACATGTAATGCAAAGAGCCTTGACTTCCATGAAATGACTTTGTTTCTCTTGTTCACTTAGTGTATGAGACTCCATAGCCCAATGAGAACCAGTTTGATATGTTTCCAACCAGCTTTTGCTTTCATGAATGAATAAAGAGTTAGCCATCTGTTGTAGTGAAGGATTTTTATCAAGAGTTTGTGAGAGAGCCCTCTCTGATCAAAGAGGCTAATCTTTGATCTAAAGTTAGGTTGAAAGAGTTACATGAAATCTTGCTTGGTTGCAGCCCTCAGTAGTGATTTTGTGATAACACAACGCATGCCAAACATGCTAATACTTTCCAAGTGCCAACATGTGCCAAGTGCCAATGTGCGTCATGGAGTGTGATGCATGCTATGAAGTGGAAGAGCATATCCAAGAGTGCTAAGGTGTGCTAGAGAGTGCCAATGCATGCTGAGGAGTGTTAGGGAGTACTAGGACAACACAAGGGAGCACTAGGTCAAAATGCATGGAAGTGAATGAATATAAGGGTGCATCAGGGAGTGTTAATGAGTGCTAGATATCCTACCAAGGAGGGAGTGACAAGGTATGCTAAGCATAGGTAAGGCATGCCAGGTAATATTAGGGAATTTCAAGAAGTTCTATAGTGTGTTAGTTATTTTTAGGGTGTGCTAGCATGTGCCAAATAGTGCTAAGGCATTCCAGGTGCTAAGACATGCTAGGATGTGCATGATGCCATAGTATGCCAATATGAGTCAAGAAGTTTCAAGGCAACAAAAGGAATAAAAAAGCTAAAATGCAAGGAAATGAACACATAAGAGTCAAGACTTTGTATTTTTCAAAAGGGGCATGCTAGGCACACTTATAATATGTTCCAATACATGCCAAGTTCCAATGTGTGCCAAGTTCTAATGTTTTTCAATGCAATATTTTGCCAAGGTGTTCCAGGGCATGACAACACACGATAGGGGAGTGCTATGCTATGTTGGGGCATGCCAAAGGCATCCTACTCATGGCAAGATGTTCTAGGTACAAAGATGTTCCAAGACATGCGAGGTGCCAAGGAATGTTAGTGTACTATTCCAAATCATGTTAAGGTGTGCCACGAGTGTTGAGGAGTTCTAGGTTTCTCTCATTAATAGAATTGATAGAGATTGATTATGTATTAAATAATATAGTTCCTAAACACTCTAGTGGAACTTTATTTAAAGGAAATTTGCTAGATAATAAACCTAATAGAGATGAATCATGTGTTGACTCATAGGAAAACTATATTCTTATGACTTGAGGGAAATGATACACACTAATTAATTCTTAACAAATTGACTAACTATTATAACCACTATGACCTTGGACACATAATAAAAAAGACTCCACAAAAATGGTCTTAAATCATTATCTTTTGACAAAAATATAGTAACAAGTACATAGCTTCATCAAAAACTCATTGGAATGATCAATGATGACGAACATTTTTTGACTGTCACCAAAAGTAACCAAAAAGAGCATTGGTGAGGGTCAATAAAATATCATCACTAGAAGTGTCACCAAAAACAGAATTAGTGATGGGCCTTTAACGACCCTCACCAAAAGTGTCACCAAAGAGAAAATTAGTGACGGGCCTTTAACAACAAACCTTAAAGGACCATCACTATATACACTTACAACAACGATTTTTTAAATACCATCACCATATGTGACATTGGTGATGGACCTTAAAGGTCTATCACAGAAATGGAGCATCATAAAAAACTCATTGGAATGATCAATGATGATGAAAACTTATTGACCATCACCAAAAGTAACCAAAAAAGATCATTGGTGACGGTCAATAAAATATCGTCACTAGAAGTGTCACCAAAGAGAGAATTAGTGATGGGCATTTAACGACCCTCACCAAAAGTGTCACCAAGGAGAGAATTAGTCATAAGCCTTTAACGACCCTCGCCAAATGTGTCATTGAAAATGGCTTTGGTGACAAACCTTAAAGGACCATCATTATATACACTTACAACAATTCTTTTTTAAAGACCGTCACCATATGTCACATTGGTGATGGACCTTAAAGGTCTGTCACAGGTATGACCCTCACCAATGACCCTTTTTCTTAGAGTGCAATGAGAACCATTTGTGGAGGGTATGTCCATAAGGTCTTGTGATTAAGAAAGAAATAGTGAAAAACATGCAAAACTCCTATATAGTTAATAATATTGCTTGCAATATCCCAAGGATTAGTGTGGTGCTTGATGGAAGACAAGCAAATCACCAATCCACTATAGTAGAGATCTAAGTTAATTTTTTTGAGAAAAATGTGACTATATTAATTGAACTTGGTCCTACTTTAAGTTATATTTTCCCTAATACAATTGAAAAATGTGGACTTAAAAAGGAAATTAGAGTAAATCCTGGTTAGTATAATTGGCTAGATGAGCTAAAAGAAAAGTTACTAAAATAAGTAAAGATTTTCCATTAGATATGAATGGAATGAATACTCAATTAAAGTTGAAATTTTTACGTTTAGGGTGTTATGATGTCCTTGTTGGCATGGAATGCTTAGAAACCCATAGAGTAATTTTAAATTATTTCGAAAAGTATTTCACATGCATTAATGATAAAGGGAGGCATGTACAGTCAAAGGAGTTCCAAGAGTTATTTCTGTGAGGCAAATTTATTCCTTAAAATTAAAGAAATGTGCTCGGAAGGGATGTAAAATGTTTGTAGTCCAAATTGAAGACCTTTATAGTAGTAAACATGAACCATATTTAGAGGATTGTCCTTTATTGAAAGAATATAATGATGTCTTTCTTGAAGAAATACGAGGACTTCCTCCAAGGAGGGATATAGACTTCACCATTGATCTCATTCTTGGAGAAATTTAGATATCGAAATCCCATACATAATGATAATTCTTGAGTTAATGGAGTTATAAATTTAGTTACAAGAGCTATTGGATAAGAATTATATAGAACCTAGTGTGCCACCTTGGGGTGCACCAATATTATTTGTTAAGAAGAAATATGGAACCCTTAGACTTTGTATAGATTACGGGTAGCTCAATAAAATGAACATAAGGAACAAGTATCCTTTTCCTTGTATTTATAACTTTTTTGACCAATTCAAGGGAGGTCTTGATACCATCAAATTAGAATCAAGGATAAAGATTCACAAAACAACACTCAAGACAAGATATGGACATTATGATTTTGTGGTACTTCCATTCATATTCACTAATGCACCAACCACTTTCATGTGTCTCATGAATAGTGTGCTTAGTCCATTTCTCGAAAAATTTGTCATTGTATTCATAAATGATATTCCGGTTTACTCAAAGAGTAAAGAAGAAGATGACAAACATTTAAAATTGTTCTTCAAACACTAAGAGAAAATGATCTATATGTTAAGTTTAGCAAATGCTCATTTTACCAGAAACAAATTCAATACTTAGGACATGTGATATATAAGGAAGTGATTGTTGTGGATTTAAAAAAGATAAAGGCTATCATGGAGTGACTAGTACTTAAGTATGTACTTGATATCGAGTCTTTTATGGGAATTAGGGTTATTACAAAATATTTATAGGACTTTCTAAACTGGCATACCAAATCACTTCTTTACAAAAGAAGGCAATAAATTTTGAATGAAATGAGATATGTCAAGATATCTTTGAGAAATTAAATACACTATTGACTACTACTCTAATCTTGAAACTAATTGATCCCAATAAAGACTTTGTAGTATACACAAATTCTTATAAGGAAGGTTTGGGGGGGGGGGGGGGGGGGTGTTGTAATGCAAGAAGGTCATGTAATTAACTCCAGAAAACTAAAATATCATGAGATGAATTATGCTACACATGACCTAGAACTAGTATCTATTATTCATGCTCTAAAAATGTCAAGGAACTATATCATAAGAAGGAAAATTAAGCCAAAAACTGATAATGATAGTCTCAAATATTTATTTGACCAACCAAATTTGAATGCTAGGCAAATGAGATGGTTGGCATTCCTTAGTGAATATTAATTTGAAATCATACACATTAATGGAAAAGAGAACAAATTTGGTTATGCCCTGAACAAAAAATTAAATCAGATTTGTGCCATTTCTACAGCCAATTAGCAAACAAATATGATTGAAAATATCAAATTAGTTGCAGATTTTGATAAAAGAATACATGAAAATTAAAGAAAGTTTTTAGAAATATGACCTGTTAGATGAAGAATTGAGAGATGTTTTAGTTAATGATCAATAAATTTTAATGTACAGGGATAGAATTTATTTACCTAATGGTTTAAATATGAAAATATTTGTCCTAGATGAATTTCATAAGAAGCCAACAACTACACATCCTGGTTATAAGAAGCTAATAACTATGTTAAGAAAATATTTGTATTTTCCTAACATGAAAAAATAAACATCATTATATGTGGAAAAGTGTTTGTAATGTCAACATATGATCTGAAAATGGGGCTCTTAGGCTTCTTGTCTAACTTACAAGAACCTATCCCACTTCTAAAGCTTTAAATTTTCCCAAGTCTTAATGATTAACCAATGCGGAATTAAATATGTGCTTGAAAATATGGGTGTATGCATATATTTATTCTTTACTGTTCATGTGCTTTAAAATTTGTTGTGTATGCTGATATGTAAATACATATAATAAATACTAATTCAGCAATAAACAAAACACACAAAGCATCAATTTATTGAGGAGTTCACCCAAAACTCTTAGGCTACGTCTCCGTGAGCTCTAGTCAACTCAACTAGGCTCTCTGGGATTATGGCAAAGTCATTTTTACAAGCTCTTGGCTCAACTCCACTGTTTTACATAGAAACAATGGGTTTAGACACCATTTTATCCCTAGCTCTTGAAGCTCTCAGCTTTCTGGCTCTCTGCTCTCACTTTGGCTCTTCAGCTCTGGCTCTTGCTCTTGGCTCTGGCTCTTGGCTCTGGCTCTGGCTCTTCGGCTCTAGCTCTTTAGCTCTGGCTTTGGCTCTAGCTCTTCAGCTCTGGCTTCTTGGCCCTCTACAACCTTCAGCTCTCTGGCTTTTCACTTGAACTTCAAGTGACCCCAAAGGCTCCATCAACTGCTCTGCGTAGTAGCTCTTCGACTCTCTCTGCTCTCTCGGCTCTACAATCGCTTTCAACATTCCGCTTGCTCTCAATTGAGCTCTCTACCTCCTTTGAGGTGAGCTTCTGGATTTTTGGCTACCCTAGCCGTTTCTCTGTGTGCAATCATCCTTCTATGGCTCTTTAGCTTCCCTGCGCGTTTTTTGTTCCACTGCCATCTAGCTTTGTGGCTCTATGGCTTCAAACGCATAATTGTTTGTAAAAAACAACCACCTATAGCATGCATCAATGATCAGGAGCTGTTACGAAGGGATCGTGTCTGTTTCTCTAGCAAAAACCCGATAATTGGGAAAATCCCAGTACACAGCGAATTTCTGAAAAATGCATTATTGGGCATGATTTTGGGACCTGAAAATCCATTAAATCACCCATATAACCCTCTCAGGTCCGCCATTAGGCATAATATCGCATCGCTTAAGCATATGAGCTAAATTCCCATTACACGAGAAATACATTGAAAAATCAAATTCCCGGACTTCAAAAATTATAGAATCCCACAGTATATTTCATTGGTTCCACCTTTTAATTCACTATCGCATCCCCACAGTTGATCTGGGAGATCTAGATCCAACGGTGGTGGTTCATTACGGGCGGTTCTTCGTACGGGGGTTAACCACCCGATAAGGGTGGTTTTATCTCTCCTCAGCCTGGACATGTGGCAGCCAATGAATGTGCTTAGGCAGAGCCTGGCCAAAACCTCTTACCACCTTTGGTCCTCCAAAAATCCCGCTTGTTTCAGACTTGAAATAATATGCAGTGGCATTTATAAACACCTTCAAGTCTGGCTTCATCGCATTGGCGCTTTCCCTCCGCTTTTCATTTATTTAACAAAAAGGCAAAAATACATATAAATCTTTGAGAGAACGCTTTTGGCAAAATCACATAGAAAATCATTTGTCGATGCGTTTCAAACCAACCAGTGTGGTTCATCGTTAGGAAAAGTTGAAGAACAAATCTAAGCAACAAGTTAGTGAGAAAAAGTCTCGACCAGCTTTCCCGGCTCCTTCTGGCTTTGCATTTAGAACTTCCTAGCTTTTTCCCCGCATCCCTTTGGGCAAGGATCGATGCATGTTCTTTGCCCTGTCAAATATAGCTATTGGAAGGACCTGCATTCCCTATATAACTTGTTGCTTAGATTTGTTCTTCAACTTGTCCTGGCAATGAACCACACTGGTTGGTTCAAAACGCGTCGACAAATTATTTTCTATGTGATTTGGCCGAAATCATTCCCTCAAACATGTTATGGATCACAGAAGTCTCAAATATATAACATAGAAATATATCGTTTAACGGATCTCAAAATATATCAAATATCGCCTATAGCCTTGTCGGGTCCAGCTATCGCATCGTATGTGTGTGTGTGTGTGTGTGTGTGTGTGTTTCCCCGCTCCGTTCTGTAGCTCCGATGTGAATTTGCGATGTGACTAGTCACAATCGCATATCGCATGAGCCCAAGGTCTTTCCATATGGCATCGTCGATTGTGATCCAGCGATATCGACGATCGGCTTATCGCTTAGCTAGTAGTCCTTATGCAACATCGCCTGTCTACCTTTGACCCAATCCGCCGATCCAATCATCGGAGATCGTTGATTAGGGGTCCCTTCCACCCGACCTTAAGTCCTCCTCTTTGCCTCATGCGATGAAATTTTCCTCAAATAGCCTTTTATGCCATTTTTAATGGAATTTGCCCCTTTTTCAAAGGATAAGGGGGAACTTCTTCCAGTGATAACTTCTTCATTTGAAGTCTATTTTCACCCATTCAAGTTGCATTGGATTTAGAATGAAAAGATCTCTGCAATGAGACTATTTCTAAGAGTAGCCTGTGAATTTCATTTTCCTTTGATTTATAAAGGATTTGTGCCATTTGGCACCTTTTACCTCTTACGTGAAGTCTTTTAGACTTAGAGGTTTATCCAAGATCCATTTCTGGATCACACCTTCCCACTAAAATAGATTTTGGTCTCTAAAAGACTGATATACTGATCTGAATAGTAAATGAGAGTGACTCACCCTCTTCTTTCAGCCTCCCCCTACACTTGCCTTGCATAGTGCCTCTGATCCAAAGTTTCTGACCACTTCCCTTCTTGGATGGGCTGGTCTTCCTAGGAAGAACTATCTTCCTCCTTGCCTTCCTGCAGAACTTCTACTGAACTGGTCATAAAAGGTGGTTTGAACTTCTTTGCCTTGATCATTGATCCAAGGTGGCTCAAAAAAATGTGAAGTTCATCTGCTCCACAAAACTTTCATTTGTATCTGTTTGACAAGATGTCAACAACAACTGTTAATAACAACAGAAATACAGACAACAACTAGAATGGCCTAAACTCCTGATTCAACAAAAGAAACATATTTCACAGCTTATGAACACCTCCATGTCTTACATCTGTATACAAATGATGGGCTAGATAACGAGCCCACAAAACATGCCTTTAAACAAATGACTCTTCAAGTCAAGCATGTAGAAAAGACCATTAGGACTCTTTTCAAAAGATGAAACACTTCATCATTATCTCCATTTGGAGACCAAGTTAACTTCTTCCAAGTCAACAATGCACCACATGCATGTCAAAGAAATCAACCCTGCAAGTTAATTACACATACATGTTCAAAAACAAGGAATCATCAACATCCCTGTGTTCCTTCATCTCATGCTCATGCATGCATTTCATCCTTCAACTTTCACTTAAGCACACTATAATTTCGAAGCTAAAATGAAATATAATGTAGATGCATTAATAGACATGCAATCTTAATCGGATAAGAACTCTAACCGTTTCTTACCAATCCCTTTCAAAGGTACTACCTTTGTCTACACATCAACATCATCATGTGAATCATTCTGAGACACATCGGTCATGGAATATACCTTTCCATTTCTACCATCTTCTCTTTCCACTTTCTTCAGCTTTTGTGGAAGCATTGTTGGATTCAGAGTCCAACACCTTTCAGCAAGATGCCCTTGCTTATGGTAGTAAGTGCAACACATGTGCATCCTCTTGATAGCATGATTTTCCTTATCCAATGGACCTTTGGCTTCTTGCTTCTTTTCCTTCAAAAGTTTCCTGTATGTGGCCATTCTCTTCCAACATCTAAAAACATCATGGTTATCCAACCCACAAAAGGAACATGCAATTCTTTTCCCATACTTATGTGGAAATTTACCATGCTTTGCAAAATCAAAAGGGATGTGTTTAGAACCAGATTTATTCCTGCCTCTTTCACCTTTATTGCCTTCATGAGGAGGTGAAGCAAATGAAGAAGTGGCTCCCTTTGGAACACCATCAATCTCTTCAATATTGTTAGAGTCTCCCCAACTCTTTGGTTCAAGTGTGTGCCTCTGAACACCTGCATCCTACAATTGATGTTTCAAGCTATTGCATTCCTCCTGAATACAATCTTCACACTTTGTAATGCAACTCCTTCTTGGAGCTGTTTCAATGGCCTTCATGGCAGCCTTGGAACTCTCTCCATAAGATTGTCCATAGCCAAGACCCAAATACTTAGGCCTTTCCTCAACCATTATTGGTTCAACAATACCTTGTGCATGCTTCCCCAAGCCCTTTCCTTCATAGCCCATCTTGGACATTAGCTTGGAACTTATGCCTCTAGTATGCTTTTCAAAAGAACCAATATAAGCATTATCAGAGGAATTTGAAGACAAACTGGAATGGCTTACCTCTTCTTCAAGCCGATACTTGACCAAGGCTTCTTTGGCAACAAAGAGCTATGACTCTAACTCATGCATCCTCTTTAGGTTCATATTTGTAATATGAAGTTGCCTCTCCATTTCCTACAATTTGTCAAAAAGCAACTGCTTCTCTTCATTCATGGAATTCAACTTCTCTCTAAGCATGCTAATCTTCCTTCCATCCTCATACATTTCTCTCACCATATCCATCATGGTGGACAATTCTTGCTTCATGTCTTCATCAAAGAATCTTGTGAAGAAAGCAGAATTTGAGGACTCACTTGTAGAAGTTGTCATTATGCCAATGAATTCTTCTTTCTTCTTGTCCTTGTTGGACTGAGCTATCTATAGCTTTCTCTTCACCTCTGCAAACTCAAAAAATAGTCAGTTTGCAACAAGCATACAATCAATGAGACAATTAATCCTCAACTACCCAAACACCTTTCAGACAAGCAAACTTTGCTCTGTCAATCAAGCATTCTAATATAACCTTTTTTGAAGGTGTGGTTAATCATTCTTAAGCTCTAATACCACTTGATCTGAAAATGGGGCTCTTAGGCTTCTTGTCTAACTTACAAGAACCTCTCCCACTTCCAAAGCTTTAAATTTTCCCAAGTCTTAATGATTAACCAATGCAGAATTAAATATGTGCTTGAAAATATGGGTGTATGATTATATTTATTCTTGATTGTTCATGTGATTTAAAATCTACTGTGTATGTTGATACGTAAATACATACAATAAATACTAATGCAGCAATAAACGAAACACGCAGAACAACAATTTAATTAGGAGTTCACCCAAAACTCTTGGGCTACGTCTCCATGAGCTCTAGTCAACTCAACTAGGCTCTCTGGGATTATGGAAAAGTCATTTTTACAAGCTCTTGGCTCAACTCCATTGTTTTACATAGAAATGATGGGTTTATACACCATCTTATCCCTGGATCTTGAAGCTCTCAGCTTTCTGGTTCTCTGCTCTGGCTCTGGCTCTTCGGCTCTAGCTCTGGCTCTTGGCTCTGGCTCTGGCTCTTTGGCTCTGGCTTTGGCTCTAGCTCTTTGGCTCTGGCTTCTTGACCCTCTGCAACCTTCAGCTCTCTAGCTTTTCACTTGAACTTCAAGTGACCCCAAAGGCTCCCTCAGTTGCTCTGCATAGTAGCTCTTTGGCTCTCTCTGCTCTCTCAGCTCTGCAACTGCTTTCAGCATTCAGCTTGCTCTCAATTGAGCTCTCTGCCTCCTTTGAGGTGAGCTTCCAGCTTTTTGGCTACCCCAGCCATTTCTCTGTGTGCAATCATCCTTCTATGGCTCTTTGGCTTCCCTGCGCATTGTCTGTTCGACTGCCATCTGGCTCTGTGGCTTCAAACACATCATTGTTTGTCAAAAACGCCCACCTATAGCATGCATCAATGATCAAGAGCTGTTACGAAGGGATCGTGGCTGTTTCTCTAGCAAAAACCCGAGAATTGGGAAAATCCCATTACATAGAGAATTTCTAAAAAATGCATTATCGGGCGTGATTTCGGGACCTGAAAATCCATTAAATCACCCCTATAACCCTCTTGGGTCCGCCATTAGGCGTAATATCGCATCGCTTAAGCATATGGGCTAAATTCCCAATACATGGGAAATACATTGAAAAATCAAATTCCTGAACTTCAAAAATTATAGAATCTCGCCTTATATTTCATTGAGTCCACCTTTTAAATCACTATCGCATCCCCACCATTGATCTAGGAGATGTAGATCCAATGGTGGTGGTTCATTATGGGCGGCTCTTTCGTACGGGGGTTAATCGCCCGATAAGGGTGGTTTTCTCTCTCCTCAGCTTGGACATGTGGCAGCCAATGTATGGGCTCGGGCGGAGCTCGGCCAAAACCTCTTACCGCGTTCGATCCTCCCGAAATCCCTCTTGTCTCAGACTTGAAATAATATGTAGTGGCATTTATAAACCCCTTCGAGTCTGTTCATCGCATTGGCGCTTTCCCTTTTCTTTTTATTTATTTAATGAAAAGGCGAAAATACATAGAAATTTGTCGTTGGATGAATCTCAAAATATATCAAATATTGCTATAACCTCGTCAGGTCCGGCTATTGCATAACACACACACACACACACACACATAGATATATATATATATATGTGTGTGTGTGTGTGTGTGTGTGTGTGTGTGTGTGTGTGTGTGTGTGTGTTTTCCCGCTCCATTGTGTCGAGGTCTTTCCATATGGCGTCGCCGATTGTGATCCAACAATATTGGTGATCGGCTTATCGCGCGGCCTGGTCCTTATGCAACATTGCCTGTCTACCTCTGACCCGATCCGCCGATCCGATCATTGGAGATTACTGATCGGGGGTTCCTTCCGCTGGACTTTAAGTCCTCCTCTTTTCCTCATGCAATGCGATTTTCCTCAAATAGCCTTTTATGTTGTTTTTAATGGAATTTGCCCCTTTTTCAAAGGATAAAGGGGAACTTATTCTTGCGATAACTTCTTCATCTGAAGTCCATTTTTTCCCATTCAAGTTGTGTTGGATTCAGAATGAAGAGATCTCTGCAATGGGACTATTTCTGAGAGCAGCCTGCGACTTTCATTTTCCTCTGATTTACAAAGGATTTGAGCCATTTAGCACCTTTTACCACTTATGTGAAGTCTTTTAGACTTAGAGGTTTATCCAAGATCCATTTTTGGATCAACATATTAAGGCATCCCATCAACATCCAATTGGGATGTTACAACCCTTACCCATTCGAGAATGGAAATGTGAAAACTATCAGTGGATTTCATCACTGATTTACCAAAAACTAGGAGGAAACATGATTCTATTATGGTAGTGGTAGATAAAATCAGTAAATAAACACACTTTATTCCTATAAAATCTACTTTCAAGGTCATTATCATACAAAAAATATTTATGAAGGAGATCTTTAGACTCCATGGTATGCCTAAAACTATGATTTTAGACCGTGACACAAGGTTCACTTCTAAATTTTGAAAGGGTTTATTTGAGGGCATGGGAATAAAATTAAATTTTAGCACAACCTATCATATTCAAATTGATGGTAAAAAAAATGACCAATCGATCTTAGAAGATATGCTAAGAATGCACATTAGGGATAGACCTAGTAAGTGGGAGGACTATCTCCACTTAGTTGAGTTTTCCTATGATAATGGATATCAAACTTCTTTGCAAATGAGTCCCTTTGAGGTGCTGTATGGTAGATGATGCAAAGTACCTCTAAGTTGGGCCCCTCCCGAGGATAAACTAGTTTTGGGTCTAGATATGTTAAAGGAGATGGAAGAGGTGGTTAAACATGTAAATAAAAACTTAAAGACAACTCAAGATCGATAGAATATTTATGCGGACTTGAAAAGAGTTCAAAAGGAATTTAATGTTGGGGATCATGTATACTTAAAAGTAAAACCAAAGAAAAAAAAGAAAAACAAACTTAGACTGGCAACTATTCCAATCTATCACCAAGATATTATGGACCTTTTGAGGTGTTAGCAAGGAATGGACCAATTTCCTATCAAATTTCTCTTTCAACAAATATAAAATTTCATAATGTATTTCATGTATCTTTTTTAAAGAAATATGTACATGACTCATCTCATATAAGTGATTGGAATGTTGTACAAGTAGAATGCTAGGGAGAGTTCCTAGAAAAACCTCTACATATTCTAGACCGGAGGGTAATCACACTCCATAATAGAAACATAGCTCAAGTGAAATTTTGGTGGAAGCATTTCAACCCAAAGAGAAAACTTGGGAGTTGGAGGATGATTTTAAAGAAGCATACCCATCTCTATTTTAAAGAGTTAGAATGAATTCCATAATTGAAAGTAGACATTGAGATGGTCTCAAACTCAAGATGGGGAGGATGTGGTATCCCCTGACTTGGAGTTAACAATGTAAATTTGTATACGATCAAGTGTGAATGTTTCTTTTATTTTGAGAACTTATTTGGAAATTATTTATCATTATTTTATTGTCGATATATATTAAACGAGAATTTGTAATTATTATGTTGTTAATAAAAAAAGGTATTTGGAAATTAATGTTGAATCTACACTTAGCTAAAAGAGATAAGGATGCAATTTAATTAGAAGTTAATGTTGTATATTTATTACCCATTCATTATTTCCTAGGCTTATAACATGAATTATTAGATTTTTTATTATTTATTGATCCATAACCTCCCTATAAGGTAGGGTGCTTATGATATCTCCTAACTTGGATTTTATGTTGTAAGTTTGTATATATGGTTAATTTTGTTTATGTTTTGACATTAAATACTTATTTGGAAATAATTTATTAGTGTTATAAAACTGATAATGGCTAAATGTAAATTTGTATTTATGATGATGTTATTAAAATAAAAGATCTAGAAACAGATGCTAAAGTTACACCTGGTCGAATGAGTTATGGTTGCAAGTTAATGTTGGTTATTTATTACCACTGATTAATCCTAGGCATATAATATAAATGATTAGATTATTTATGATCATGGAAATAATTTATCATTAACTTCCTTAAAATACAAGAGGTTATCTTTGAGAGTAGGGAAGTGGAGCTCATTACTAACTACCTGCCACTTGGGTGAGGTGAAGGTAGTTAGCAACTACGAATTGATTGGTAGGAGGGTAATCCAACTTTTTTCATCTTGCTAGAAAAAGAGTCACACAGAGTTGATCTGGTGAGAGGAAAGAAAGGACAAAAGTGAAACAAAAATGAAGAACTTGCAGACATAATGCTCAGGTGGAAACTTTTGAGAATAGTGTCAAAGGTTGGGTAGAGTTGGTGAGCTTTCATATCAGTTTCCAAACTAATAATATCAAGTTGGTACCCTAAACCTCTATCATGTGAATTATTTTATGTTGTGAAATAGCATTCAATTTGGTACTTATGGATATGTTCATTTAAACATGCATTTATGTATACTTTGAATACTACATGCACTCATGTATATTATAAATACTTAGTGCAAACAGATTAAGTAGTTAGCTTAAAGAAAATTGTTCTCCAGAATACACACACACACACACACATTCAATGAAAGCATATACAGTAACCTTGGCATACAAAGAAGAGCAGATGATATTTAATTGAATAGGTCCTACTTAGATTAGTATTTTAACTGTATTTAAACTAGAAATACAAATTAGTGTAAGTATGCTTGTCTAACTAATCATATAGAGTAGGATTGGAGCACAGTAAATATTTATTATGACATAGTAGTGTAAATAATATTGTAGAAATAACAATATTTAGATTCAAAAAATACTAGTTTTGATAAAAAAGGAAAAAACAAAAAGGAATATATATATATATATATATATATATATATATATATATAGAGAGAGAGAGAGAGAGAGAGAGAGAGAGAGAGAGAGAGAGAAAAGGATCATATAAGACATATAGTAGATAAACTATATAAGTATGCAAGATTGCCTAGAAGAATATCCCCTTAGGACGTTTCATGTATACACATAAAACTATTCATAGGGAAAATGAATGGAAAATACAATTGAATAGAAGTGTATGAGTATGAATAGAAAAATATTTCAAATATATAATATAAAAGAGACAAAACTGTATGAAAAGAAGAACGTGTACATATTTTAGTTACACACTGACTTGAAAAGTTACTATTAAGGAAATACAAGTATGGTCATGGAAGGCCATAATGACAATAAACATAACTTATTGTTATCGGGAAATCTAGTGTCCACTCGGAGCTACTAGTCCCACTAAGACTGGTAGCTACCTTAGAAACAAACAAACTAAAACTACTTTCGTTTTTCTTTATGAGAAGTAGATGAGAGGGGAATGAAGGACACCAACCTCAGTCTTGTGCTTGGTTCCTTGCTCGGTTCCTCTCCCTTCTGACAGATCCTTTCCGCTTCTCTTTCATCTACCCAGCTTCAAAGAGCACTTGTGGAATCAAAGCAGCATAATACTATCGAAGAACAGAGATCTACAATCATAAATAATATAGGACCAGATGTATATTGACCACACAAATGCATATATCATCAAACATACAAGAATGTGGAGGAAAACTTGAATAGCTTTATTAATGTCAAGAATAGCAGAGGATTAAAACCAATTTTTCTAACCCAGCGTCATCCTCCAGCATGAAAGCCCTTCTTTCACCTCTTGAAAAGCTTAGATCACCAAACACTATGATATTCCACCAAGAAACCAACAACACTTCCTTACAAGATACAAAATTCTAGCCTCTGGATCTCTGGGATGAGGGATCCATATATAGATGATTGCAGGGGGGTGAGTCAGCTTCTGGGATTTTGATTAGTGTCTTCTCTCTGATAGTTCTTGATTCCACTTGGAGATTGATGATATCCTACTCATCCCTGGGCGAATTCAGAGAGGCAAGTGTCATAGGAGAAGTTTCTGGAAGATTTTATGATCATCCACCTTGTAAACTGTCTTTTCCATTTGTCCACTCTCGTCCATTGCACCCTATAGAAGGGATTTTTAGTATGCATCGCACCCTTTACACTGGGCAGGTGGGATGCATCGCACCCTTAGCACTGAGCAACCTGTATGGTCCAGTTTTGACCAGTTCTAAGTAGCTTCCTGTGGGGAACTTCTGGGAGATGATGTAATCAGCTGACCTTGTTCTTTTAGGGAGTGGAACAACACTTTTAGGGACTTAGGAGCCCTTGTTTTATGGACATGTATGATTGGGGTTGCAGTGCCCAAAAATGTCTATAACAGTTGCCCCCTAAAGCATGAGGTCATTAATCTTTTGATGTCGGGTGAAATTATTTATCATGGGGATCCGAAGTTTTTTCGAGTTGGAAGGCGACCTATAATAAGATACAATACAATACATTATCTTCATAATATTTTTCATGATCTAGCTGAGGCGGGCATTCCCATGCTCAACTTTATAAATTCATTTTCATGTACATAAGGCAGACAACCGTCTGTGCGGGAGACTGATGATTCTGATAGAGTCATCATCCTTTGATTCGGATGATTATCTGTGCAGCAACAATGTACATTTGATGTCTTTATTTTCCTGAATATATCGCAGCCTGGATGGATGAAACTAGATCCGTGGTCTTCAAACTCGTCCAATCTTCACTCGGAGTACAAGTAGATCCATGTGAAAGATGTTCTGAAGTCGAACATGGAAAGACATCGCCTGATTACCAGCGAATGATGTAAGTTGTTAACAAGTGTGAGAGGAATCACCGATAATGATGATGACCCTCAAGGTACTACAGTACAATTCACATGGTGTGAAAAAGGACTTGGTGTCGAACACCACGCAAAATATTTCAGTCGAAGGCCATTGATGTAAACCTGTCGCCGGAAGTGAGAAACTTGCCATTGAGGTATGCAAGCTTCAAAGTACTGAAAGGGTTGTTCCTAAGTCGACTTCTTGGATAATGAGCTGATGTCGACAAGAAGTGACCCGTTGTAGGAAGGCCTTAATGAATCCCACATCTACGACACGGAATGGAGTAAATGATTTTTGGAGGTGAAAATGATCTAACGATACAGGGTTCAGGGTGGCGGTCATGAAAGAATGGAGCGTGAATGTATTACAGCGGATGAGACACAAGTGAATTTTCTGAGCGACTCCTCTTGAACATACCAGCGACACTGACATGGATTGGTAGCATTAACCCCAAATATGGATCGTGTGATGGACCAATGGTGATATGACCGGTGAACGGAACAACCCAACCCGACTCGGATGCGGAGTGAAAGTGTCATGTTCAAGAGCGACTTGCTACCAATAAAGTTTCTTCAAGTTTTCTTCCCAATTTTTCCCCAGTCATTGCTGACCAGTACCTCTTTATTTTTGTCAAGCTTGAGGAGGATAACATATGCTTGTTCTATAATTTTCCCTTTGGGCAAACCCATCGCTATGTTTTAACGAGCCTAGCGACAGTGAAACTTGTTCTTGTTTGTATGGACAAGTTTTTCGCTATTCAATTTTAACAAGTTTAATGACAAAGATAACTCGGTCCTTTTCAATTTTAGAGAGTCTGAAAGGGACGTAAAGGAAACTCCAATAATCATTTTTCGTCATATAATCCCTTAAGTCCAAAAAAATATAAAAAAATACGAAAGGGATGAATATTCGGTAATTTTAACGAGCCGAACAAAACAAGCGCTTGATCTTTTTGTGTAATAATCCCTCAGGTCCAAAAAGATTAAAATCTAGAGGAGGGATAGCACTTCGGATAACTTTAATGAGCTGGAGAGGCCAATTGCTCAGCAATATTTTCATATTTTACGAGTCAGATGAAAAGAGCTTAAAGGAGACTCGTTTTTTGAGGAACGAGTGATAATTTCAGGTAGCAGCTGATTCCAGGTAAGGTTTGGAATTTTCCAATCACGACAGTGTCACAAGGATGGCTAACAGGATCACTCTTCACAGTTGTTCCTCAAAAAGGGTAAACAACCAAATGGAGGTGAATAATAAGCTAAAACAGAGTGGAGGTGATGGTAAGAACACGACGAGGGCTCAAAAGCTGATGATAATGCATTCACAATGGTTATTTACCGGAAATTGGTTCATTTTTTGATGAGCTTAAACTCTGGGGGAATGTTTGCTCATTGCTAAGGTTTAATTTTTTAACGAGCTTGAAATTCGCATAAAAAATGCTCGTACCAGTCATATAATAAGGATGTCTCATCGATAGGTTCAACTTTTAGGGAGCTTGCACGATTCGAAACTTTGCTCCGGATCCTTTCATAATGAAAGCTAGGAATGACCAATCCTACGAATTTAAAGGGTCGAGAAACTACAAACTAAGAAAATAAATGGTCGCTCTTCGCTTGCATGCCCCCAGGCATAGCGAATTAGAGTTTCCAGGTTACCATATGAAAGCTCTCCATCCGCGTTGCAAACAAAATGCTTCCTTGGCGATGTCTACCGAAATAGACAAAGGTGAGTGGCGCAGTCGCCTCCACCCACATAACTTTGACGAGGGAATCTTATTCCAGTCTAATCCCATTTTCCTAAATGGACAGGTGTGTCAGACTAGTCATATATCCTCCGCGGAAACCTACCCCATACCCAAGGTTTTCCTGTCGAAACAGACCAGGGTGCATGCCCCCTGGGTTTCAGTCATGTCCTCCCGAATCACTCGCACTCTTCAGGTGGACGGACTGGAGATTGATGAGACATTCCTTGCGCAAAAAGACCATTTAGGGATGGCATTTGACTATTAGCTATGTCTGAGCCGGGGAATGAAAGCTGGTCTACGAGCTTGACCAATCGATCCTCATGCGGAAAACACATTACTCTAAAGAGTGAGGAGACAATGGCTCCCACGCTATAAATATAGTCGCGTCCAAGGAGTAGATTATAATCTAGAGGTCCTCAGACTACCATTACGTTCATGTAAACAGTTTTCCTTCTCAACGTTATGGGCACATTGGGAAGGATCCCTAACGGTTGACTGGTTCCTTTGTCGAAGCCTGTTAGATTTCTCATTTCAGGCAGAAGCAATGGCGAACCAAGCGCTTCCCAAGCAGTTGAGGAAAGGATACTCACAGTTCTTTGAACAATGGAGGTGGAATGATGGAAAGGAAGGGAGTTTCGACAGTGGTATACTGATCATAGATAACAAAACTCATGAATAAAGCTGAAGAGAGTGAACACAGAAACCAAAATCTGAGAGCAAAAGAGGTCTTGTTTGATCAGCACACCTATAACACAGGTAAAGTGCGATGCAGTGCACGTACTGCACACGGGAGGTGCAATGCATCCAGATTCCCAAGAGGAGAAGGTGCGATGGTCCAGGGACGAGACTTCAACTGGGTTCTGGGTCACGGTTTGCAGCTCAGTTCAGGGATTTAGGCCGAGCAAGTGATGTTCAATAAATATAAATCACAGGGGTTGATCTAATGAGGCTACTAGAGCCACCACTAGGGAAATTAGGAGGTTTGCAAATCGATTGTTTAGTTTATAAACAAAACCCGGAGATAGACTGAAGCAGCATTGATCTACTTTGCACTTGCATAGCAAATGCAGTTCGAAGGCTAGCTGGCTCGACTTCATGCTCCGTCTATAAGTTTATAAAACAAACAAATATAGACAAACAAACAATCTATTCACTCCCTAGTGGAGACGCCATTTTGTTATCGGGAAATCTAGTGTCCACTCGGAGCTGCTAGTCCCACTAAGACTGGTAGCTATCTTAGAAACAAACAAACTAAAACTACTTTCATTTTCCTTTATGAGAAGTAGATGAGAGGGGAATGAAGGACACCAACCTCAGTCTTGCACTTGGTTCCTTGCTCGGTTCCTCTCCCTTCTGACAGATCCTTACCGCTTCTTCTTCGTCTACCCACCTTCAAAGAGCACCTATGAAATCAAAGCAGCATAATACTATCGAAGAAAAGAGATCTACAATCATAAATAATATAGGACCAGATGTATATTGACCACACAAATGCATATATCATCAAACATACAAGAATGTGGAGGAAAACTTGAATAGATTTATTAATATCAAGAATAGCAAAGAGGATTACAACCAATTTGTCTGACCCAGTGTCATCCTCCAGCATGAAAGCCCTTCTTTCACCTCATGAAAAGCTTAGATCACCAAACACTATGATATTCCACCAAGAAACCAACAACACTTCCTTACAAGATACAAAATTCTAGCCTCTGGATCTCTGGGATGAGGGATCCATACATAGATGATTGCAGGGGGGTGAGTTAGCTTCTGGGATTTTGATTAGTGTCTTCTCTCTGATAGTTCTTGATTCTACTTGGAGATTGATGATCTCCTACTCATCCCTGGGCGAATTCAGAGAGGCAAGTGTCATAGTAGAAGTTTCTAGAAGATTTTATGGTCATCCACGTCACAAACTATCTCTACCATTTGTCCACTCTCACCCATTGCACTCTACAGAAGGGTTTTTCAGTATGCATCGCACCCTTTACACTGGGTAGGTGGGATGCATTGCACTCTACAGAAGGGTTTTTCAGTATGCATCGCACCCTTTACACTGGGTAGGTGGGATGCATCGCACCCTTAGCACTGAGCAATCTGTATGGTCCAGTTTTGACCAGTTCTGAGCAGTTTCCTGTTGGGAACTTCTGGGAGATGATGTAATCAGCTGACCTTGTTCTTTTATGGTATGGAACAACACTTTTAGGGACTTAGGAGCCCTTGGTTTATGGACATGTATGATTGGGGTTGCAGTGCCCAAAAATGTCTATAACACTTATAAATGTATTAAATTTTGGGATAAATTATCCCATTAACCAAGTACATCATAGGCTTAAAGCCTTAAAATATAAACTTCCTAATAGGAACTAATTCTAGAAAAACAATTTAACAAAAGTTTAAATATGACTAAAAACACTGGTCTCTTTCCCTCTAACGTAGAAGTCATGCTCAGGTAGATAAAGAATCCATGGTTTTAGATTATCTGATCTAGAAGATAACAACTGAAAAGGTCATGAGATAAGAGAAGGATTTAAATTTTACCATCAGAGGAAAACCTTTTGAAATTAACCTTGGAGATAAAATTACATATGAACAAATAGTAAAATAGAAATGTTATTCACTTATCAAAGTGTTAGCAAACTATAACATATTAAAGTGCCAATATAGTAACTAAAAAGGTAATAACCTGGAGTGAGTTTGCTCTATTCATGCCTCCATCAAAAGCATGTAAAAAATTAAACAAATCCATATTAAATGTTGGAAAACTATATAGTTTTGGACAAATCCAAAAAACAAAAAGAAAATAAAAATCTGATAATTTTTTATTTATTAGAAAATGATTAAGGTTTATAACCCTGTATTATTTTTAACCATAACCAAAAGAAAGTGAGGTAATGTAACTTATGTGCATTTGTAAGGTTAAAAATCTAATTATAATGTGGTTGTGTCTCATAAAAAAACACACGATAAACATTGAATTAATTGTTAGTTACCTTCTTGTAAATGGATGGACGAGAGCTATGTCTACGCCTGAAACAAAGAAATAGAAAAATAATACCAAGATATACCCTAAATGTTAGGGTTTATATTCTAGAAACCTTAATTCCTAGTAATAACAGTATAAATAAAATTATATTTATATAAATGTAGGTTGCCGACAGATTAGGATTACAAAAAATAAAATAAAAATAGAAGGAAATAATTTGTTTCAGATTACAGACAAGCCTTTCTAAAAAGAAGTAAAAGAATCGATAATGCAATTCCGAGGATGAGAAGGATGGTGGCCAAACCGACTTGAAAATACGTACAGAGAAATCCTAAGGTAAAAGCCTTCATAAATTTAATAGCTTAAAACACTAACTCAGTAGAAAAATCAACCAATCATGGAAATTGCCCAAATAAATTGAAAGAACAACCACATTTCAAACAAATTTTTACAACTCATGGACAATGGCCTAAATTAAGAAACAAAACGAAAATAGGTTAAAAAGCCCTAAAAGTACTTGCAAGAACAAAAAGAAAGAAAATCAATTGTAAATGAAAATATATATATAATTATAGTTATAGTTCCACCGTAACAATAACGAGCAGAGTAAGTGAAAACCATTGAATGAATGAACGAACGAACACGAAATGAAACTCTAACTCTAACTCTCCGTGGATACCCATTAACTCTAACTCTATGTGCATCGTTGAACTAATCTCAATCATCGAAGGTGAAGGTGGGGTTCATGGAGAGAGAGAGAGGTTTTTATAATGTATTGAATTGGTTAATCAACACTTATGAACAATCATGTCATCGGTGGTAAATGGTGTAAACAACTATCAAATTTATCGTCGGGCGAGAAAACACATAATGCAATAGTTGTTATACCTATATATATATATATTTCTAAAATGAAAAATATGTCAAGGCTCAATCAACATGGCGAGGACATAAACGTCTAGTAATAAAGGTTGTACTCTAGTATATAGTCCATAGGAATATTCTATTCGATGGAAAAAACTCTTCTTTTTTTTTCTTCTTTCTTTGACCTGGCACATAGGGTTGATGTAAATTAATAGCAAGAAATTAATAAAAGAAATAAGTGTACAAGACAATAAAAGACTAACTTTTTTTTGTTGCGTGACTTAATGTAAATTAATAGCCATTAATATAAAATCAAGAAATTCAACCAAAAAAAATGTAGAAGACATAATAAAAGACTAAAGAAGGTAGATAAAACATTTTGCACATTTACTGCAGAGTTACAAAAACATTTTAGTCATATTATTGCAGAGTTATAGAAAAATTTTAGTCGTATGATTGCTTAAGGCTTAAGTATAATGAGGATAAAATAGTATGTCTTTGAATTAAAAATGTAATTAGAAAATATAATTCTAAGAGAAAGACTTTGTACTCAAACATCAAGAACATAGATATAGTTCTTTGCAAAATTATTTGTATAAAAGATTTCAAAGTAATAACTAGTCACATATACAAAAATATGATGGCAGAATATTAAAAAGAATAATTATATCTATTCAATTCATATAATTTTATTTTAATGTATTTAGATGTTTGTTGCAATGATGTTTTTGAGGTGGGAAGCAAAGCTCATAAGTAAGCTAGCAACTACCTTCCACCTATTGGGTGAGGTAGAGGTAGTTACCAACTACCAATTCATTGGTAAGAGGGTAGTATCATTTGTCTTCTTCATGGGAAAAAATTCATGCAATGTTGAATTGATGAGAGGCAAGAAAAGGGAAAATTAATGATAGAAAAGGATTTGCATGCCTATGCTCAAGGGGGACACATTTTGGACAAAGTTGTCAAGGTTGGGAGGAGCTAGGTAGCTCTACTATTAGTTTTTAGATACATAAGTTTCATGTCGGTATCTCTAACTTTATGAATGTTTAGAAGGCAATAATTTGTTCTATTAAATTTTGTATGCATTGCAAATCTATGATGTGAAATAAAATGTTAGAAAAATTGATAGAAAGCTGCAAATTTAAATGGAAAGTATTGTGTTTAAATAAGGTCCTTCATGTATTCGGAACAATAAAAATTATAGTATATGCTGAAGAGAAAGGAAGAGAATTAGTTGCTTAAATGCATTGTTGGTGATATTCATAATTTATATTATTGTGTAAGTTTTTAATAAGGATAGAAAATAACAATTGTATTAATGAAAGTCTTGTTATCAAAATAGATAATAAAGAAGTTTAGAGAATATATATGACCCTTAAAGTAGAGTAAAATTTCAGAGTTTTCTTTGCTTGTAGTGACTTGAAATATTAGTAGTTATATTTATATATATATATATATATATATAAAACTTTCCAGGATTGGGATACAAACATAAACAAACAAAAAAAGGTAACCAAAATATTGTCTAAGTTAATCTTTACAAGACTAATTATGTTCTTTGGACAAAGAGTTAAAGTAGTAACATATGGAGTATATAATAGAAAGACACACATATCACCAACATCCACCATGAAGTAAACCTATATAAAAATGGTAGGTATCTAGAAAATATAAATACATTCATTTATGAAAATGGTTGAGTGAAGAGAAAAACAAGATATTAATAGAATACATATATTATACAAAAGGATCGAAAGACCTAAACAAATTATAGTTAAATATAGTACAAGACTGACCAAAGTCATTGTATGAAAGACAAGAATTTATATATGCATAAGGAAATTGATATAATTATAAAAATGAAGCACATTAAGACAAATATTATACTAACAAAGAAAAATATGCTTTAATTATTGTATTGGTTCAAATTGACTACAATATATTACACTTGATAATAGTTTATGGTTGAAAGTTCCCTTAAATGAATACATTTTCAAGGCCTATAGCCTATAGTCTTCCAGAAATGATGTGAAAATTAACAATATCCGTTTATAAATTAAATAAAAAAAGAAAAAGACAAAAACCTCTGATATTTTGGGTTGAACACAGAGACATGTGTATGTAGAGAGATAGTACAAGGGTTATAGGATCATCTGACCTTGAACGAAGAAGTTGAAACCTCCATATGAGTTGGTCACAAATATGTTAATAAAACAATAGGTGAACTCGTGAATTTAGGTTTGATTCTCATATATAAACTAAGGGTATATGAAAACATTGTACCCAAACTTTTATGTTTCATAATGAGAATAAAATGACTAGTAAAGGTTTATTACAAAATCATATAGTTAAAAGAGTACTATCTAAATATACAAATGAGGTAATAAAAAATACCAAGGATTATTATTGGAAATATTTTACAAAAAGGAAAGAACACTTGGTGAGTCAAATGATATGCTTATTATGAATATACCAGCATAACATTCTATAAAACTATAACTAGAAGGGTATAAATATATTTAGGAGGAAGATATAATATTAAGAAGAAAATCCATGTACTAAAAAAATAATTATAGAGAAATATAAACTCTCACAAAAATTAATCACTGAGAAAGATTATAAAGTATTTCTTTATGACAAATGACAATTATAAAATAATAGAGGTATGTAAGGTAGTATTTATGCTTATTTTGGTTTAATAAAGGAAAGAGCAACAACATGGTAGAATAGAGCATCCCCAAATCCTATCATCTTCAAAAAGAAGATTCAGTGGGAAAAAGGTCATAGACAAATTCCCCTAATTTAATGGAAACCCTTAGAAGTTTGAGAGCCAAGATGAAAAGTTGCAAGGTAGACAATGAGAGGTTTGTCAGAGAATAAGAAATACAAGAAAAGGTGAGTGTAGTGATATTACAGAGCTTGTTAGATCTACAAAAGAAAGAGTAGCATGAGGTTGGTGCCAGCTATCGAGGCAGACACAAATCCAACCAAAGTTCTTCTGAAATTCGGAAGAAAGGATTGGAAGCCAATAAAGTAGAAGGCAATAAGTAAAGGAAGAGGCACATGAAAGGCAACAAAGACACAGTGAGGGGAGAAACCTAAGAGAATCAAGTAGCCATAATCATTTTTATAGTGTTGCAACTAGAAGACACCATCCATAGAGGAGAAGTGAGGGGAAAATAATTATAGAAGAGTTCAAGAAAGCCAATCCTCCTACCTTTGATGGAAAAAAATAAAAGGTTGAATAAGGAGAAACATGCTTACTTGGCCTTAAGAAATACTTTAGAGTCCATGAATACTATGATAATATGAAGTCCAGAGTAGCCATTTCAATCTAAAGGGAAGGGATGATATATGGTGGGAGGATTTGAGAAATTTCAAGGGAATCATAGAGAAAGAACTATCATGGGGAATATTTGAAAATTATTTTTGTGATAAATACCTCTTTGAGAGGTACCATTACAACAAAATTAAGGAATTCAATGAGCATAAGCTAGGTAGGCTTATGATAAATGAGTACATTTATAGATTCCTAGAACAATTGAGGTATGTTCCATACGTAAAATATGAGAAGGTAAAGATTCAAAGGTACCTTAGTGGGTTACCAAAATCCTACCAAGACAGGATCAAGTTTGATGAGCCATGAACCTTGGAGGACACCATCCAAGGGGCCAAGTGTTGTTTTGATAATTCCAAGCATAAGGTTGAGTTCTGAATAGGATAGAAAAGGAAAGATAAAGATAGTTCCAAAGGAAAGAGACAAAGTTATTAAGATATAAACAAGAAGGGAGAAATTATGAGTTTACCACTCCCAACAAGGGCAGATTCTAGTGGATTTCCACTATTGCAGATAGAGAATAGATCGCTCACCTAGTGAAAGGAGAGGTCAAGGATCCCAAGCAAGTACCATTTCGGTGTTGGAAATGTGAAGAGAACCACATGTGGAAGGATTATACACTTCAAAAAAAAGACAATAGGAAATTGCTTAATGTTCAAGAGGTTATGATGATGAATGATGTGGCCCTAAGTGTGCCTCGTATTTATCTGGCCTTGGACAATAGGAAAGTATATCATTAAATCTTAGTGGTCAAAATGGAAGGTATTCTCAGTAAGAAAACTATTCCAATTATGATTTTCCCAGGTGATGACCCTAAGTATTACAAAAAGAACGCTAAAACTCCTAAGGGTCTCAAATTTAATAACCAATCCAGGGTATTACAAAATTAAGAGGTATCAACACTATATGTACAGCAAGAAACATATTCTACTCAGGTTGATGTAACTGAAAAGAAGTTAAAATGCACATAGACCACGAAGCTATAGGAAATGCCCAAAAAAATTAATGAACAGTAAATAGATCTACTCTAACTTGTAGTAAAGGAAACAATTGAAAGGAGCCCTATTCTACTACAGAAAATTAAATGAAAGAAGGAAAATCCCAATCTAATTGCATGAAGGTAAATGACACAAAGAAATTCTACTCTAATTTTCATAAAGAAAATGCATATTATTGCAAGAAACTAAATTACCAAAATAAACCTCTGCTACTACAAGAAATCAAAGAAAACACTTCAAGAATGTTGTAGGAAAACCAATCCTAATCTATGGTGCATGATAAATCAATTTTGCAACTAAAATAAGACATAAATAACAAGCCCTAATTATAGAAAGGAATCTACAACCACTAGGTTTAAGTTCCTAAGAGGTATTTGAACCTCTAAATTCCATATCCACAGTCTAATGGATGTTATAAAATGTTGAGGAATGATAGATAAGATTTTAGTTAAATTATGAAGGCGTTCTAAGTCAATCTACATATTGCTAGAAGATGGCCCCATGTCGCTACAGGAAACATCCGAGAGAAAATTTATGAGGTCTATAAGAGGTTTTAAGAGTGGAGAAGGTGGAGGAAGTTTGTGGAAGGGAAAACAAGTCCTTTCCAAGCCCATTTTAACCCAATGGATTAGCTCATACAAGGAAAAGGAAAAACTAGGTGTTTCTAGTAGCTCAGTTAGGTAGAATTTAGCTTGCTAACAGTTTGCAAAGTTGCAAAGAGGTGGGTGGAAAGATGATGTTGTGAGTGAGATAAATGCATAGAAAACAACACTATTTTTTCCTATGAAACAATACTATCTATATAAAATTATATTGAATGGTTAATTGATAAAAACATGGTGCATAAGAAACTGATAAACTAATTTGCAGAAAAGTAAATGATGGAAATGATGAGTTGAATTTTAAATAAATATTGCTACTACTTAAAAGAAACTATTTTTGTGTTTATTAGGACAAGGAACATAAATAAACTCAAAAAATAGATTACTCGTAAACCCTACAAAGACAATACTTTTGTTAGAGATGATTTTTGCATAAAATCACAACTAAACTAAATGCATAGAAAGTAATTGTACAAGAAAGGGGCTTGAGCATTTGGGTTGGGCCCTAACACTGTTTACTGCCATGTCGTTTCTCCTCTACTTCCCTCCTGGAAGTTCTCGGTGTGACTCCCTTTGAGCCTCGATTTCCCTCCTCGAAACCCTTCTTCCAATGTCGAGATGCCCCCACTCTGATTGTTAGTGCAGTTGCACCACTAATCCGGATTTCTTGGCTAGAAATCCTCGGTAGCAACTCCCTCTTCCTTGGCATTGCCCTATTAGGTACTATTCTGACTACAATACCCCACCAGCTCCACTCTGCATCTTACCCACAACCTCCTAAACCTCAGCAAATTGAAGGTTAGAGCTCCTAAGCTTTATGCAATCCCAACACTGGAAAATCAACTTCCTCATCCAATTGTGTTAGCCCTCCTGGCCTCTGCGTGAGCCTATCTTTGCCTCCCTCAGCCTCAACGCAACCTCTTCTTGGCTCAATCTTGATGACGCAGGCACTGTGTCACCCCTTCCTTGCTGTTACTCTGCTAGGAACAACTTCTGTCACTCGAGACAATTGTTTTATGCTGCTGCTGCTCTACTCGGTTGATGTCCTCAATTCTCCTATGATCTGCAACCATGCTCTGATACCATGTTGGAATTTCTAAGTCTGACATGTTAGAAACCCTTCATGCACTTTACTGATTTATTCCTGCCTACTTGTTCTGTTAATTAACAAGTTATTTACCATGTAAACACTGGAAATAAATACAAGTACATGCTCAACACATCATAGATCATCAACTGAAGGAAATAGAAACAAGAACACAAGTGACACCATTGTTTTTGGACTAATGTCCCCTAAAAAACCCAATGCGGGAAAATCAGTGCAGCTATCGAAGGGTTTGATTTATTAAGCAGTTTTAGAATACAATTTGGGTGCCAAATCTGGCTCACCCAACAGAGAAAAATATCAGCAGTAGTACCTCTCTACTCGGAAGAAGATATTCCGACTGAAACCCTGGGTAAACACTCCGACAGCTCCACAGCTCCAATCTGCCCCACAAAACCCCATTGTCAATCTTCTAGGGACTGAGTCAGCTCTCTCTGGCCCAGTGTTAACCCAACATCACTTTGGCTTGGTCTACGTTAGCCTCTGGAGGCACTGCGTTAGCCCTCTGGCCCTTTTCGTCACCCACGATGGCCCTCTACGTCACCCACGCTAGCCATATGCGCCACCCACACTGGCCCTATGAGGCACAACGTAGTTCCTGGCTGGCTCTGCGTGAGCCCTGGCTGGCTCTGTGTGAGCCCTGGTTGGCTCTGCATGAACCCCTGGTTGGTTCTGCGTCCCTCTCTTCGGCTATTGTGTTGATCCTCCCCGTGATATCTCTGCCTCTCTGCTTTTTTATTCATTGCCGCTCAGTTGCAACTCTAATCACTCTCTCAACTTTCTCAGCAAACCCAGCCCCAAAAAGTCGAAATCTTGATCTCTTGGTGTATTCTCCAAGTGACTCCTAAGCCTCCTCTTATACTTTTCTCTTTGACAAATAAACAACCGAGATTAAGTCCCTAATCAATGGCTAAGATTAGATCTAGCTTGATCCATGCCTTTTGGACCATTCTAACACAATTTTATATTAATTCACATTAATATTTTAATTTCCCTAAGTTTAGACTTAGGGACTCCATTAAAAATATTATTTATTTTAATATCTCCCAAACTGTTTAGAATCTACCCAAACCCTTTCTAGGTATTGGAGATCTCATGTGCCTTAGCCTCTCCACCAATTTTCGTGGCTAGAGCACATCCAATGCTACCCCAAATCAACAGAGGGGCTGGTTGTTCTTCCCTAACCAAAAGTGACTCTTCTACCTCCTTGGCCAATATTCTCTTGCTTTCTTCTACCGTGGTTTCCTCATGGTTCAACCATGAAGCCAAAGTATTAATTACACATCACTAAGTTGATAATTGGGGCCCTAAATATTCATGTTAGCAAATACCAGATTATGCATATAAAATTTGTGAATTTTGGCCCTATCATCATTGCTACACTTGAGACAAAAAAAAATGAATTTTTGTACATATTGTAGAGTAAGGGAACCTTTTTGGGTCGATTTCCTAATCCGAAATTGACATCACTGATATTTTGGAAATAGGGAATATTTTTTTGATGTGTGTCTATAATGTATGGCTTCCATGCATAGGCTAGCCATTGTGGCAATTTGCTTTTGTTTCTCCTATAATAGTATTTAAATTTGTTGCAACTAGGCTTTCAACTCCTTATTTTGTTTTTGTAGATGGTCTCTTATCTTTGCTTCCTTAAACCTGAGGTCGACCATCTGTTCCCCCATTTTCCTCATATTTTCCTCTATAATTCCAACATCCCCGCGCACTTTCAACTTTGTAATTTTCATTAATCCATAATTTTGGCTTCTTTTTTTCTCCAATTCATTGAATAGATGAACTGCAAAGTGGGTCGGAAGCACCTTACCTACATCAATCCAAGCATTATAATATTTGATGTTTGATTGAGGATTTGGTTCCCGTAGCTCTATATTATGTTCTTGTATTTCCATAGTCTTTTCCTGTAGTTCTATATTTTTTCCTTGTGGTTCTATTGTATTCTCCTATATCTCTATGGGTTGTTCTAGGAGAATCATTTCCTTAGTGCTTGGCCCTTCTTGTTGAGCATGTGGCTCTTTTCCTTTAACTGATTTGGAGGTCATCTACAATTCTTGTTTCTCTTCCTTTTCAAGTTCGTCCTCATTATGGCTAATTGATTCCTCAATGGTGATTGTAGTTTGAGAAGGTGGCTAAGTTTTTCCTTGAATTTTTTATTTCTTCCTTCTCTTGAAGTATATGGTGGTCTCCCTCAATTTCTTTATTTTGGGTTTTATTGGGGTAGTTAAGGTCACTAGGGTAGCAACAATTTCTTCTTCTAAATTTTCTTCTAAAGTGCTCCCTTTCACACCCATTTTTCTTTTCTTTGGTGGCCTGAAGGATGTATCAATAACATCTTGGTGATTTTCAGCCTCTGAGTATATCAAATTGATCTTATCCAACCCTTCGTCAGCCACTTATACATCTACATTTGTTTCGATTTGTGTTTTGTCCTTCCTTTTGTTTCATTTTCTATGCCTTCCTCTAATTCTCTCTTTGCAATCTCAACTTCCTCTTCTACTTCTGCTTGAAGTTCCTCCTTTGATCTTTCCCCCTCTAGCTCTAATTTAGGTTGAACTTAGTTCTCTGAAAAGGATTCTCTATCCATGTGTATAAAATCAATCCAAGGAATAAGGTTTTGTAGGCTTTTCAAGGCATCTAAGACTATCAGTATTATCAACACATGGTGAGCTAGATAATGATGCTTTCCTCTCACACTTAGGCCCATTTATTTTATGGATTGAAGGAGGAAATGAAGAATGTTGATCCTCTCTTGGGTGGCAAAATCTACTAGAAAATATGAGCTGATGGAGTAATCTAAACTGATATGCATAAATAATTTTGAGCCTTCCTTCACATGAGATATATTTGAGAATATGGTAGGCTACTTCATCCTAAGGCTATGTCAAACTCTTCCTCCTCACTCCATTTTTATCCTCTATGGGATGCTCATTCTGAAGGAAGAAATTCTTCTTGGCTATAGTGGCCTTGAGCCTTTCTTATTTGTTCCATTTAACTCCCCTGGGGAGCATTGTGACCTTACTGATAATTTATTCATTTCGTTAGATGATGAGGTACCTAACCATAATGATAGCCTCATTTCCTTCTCGATGTTGGATATTTAAGGAAAAATCATGGGAAATTCCATCATCAAAGCCTCTTAGATTCTAAAAAATAATCTAACCATTGACATTTTGCAAAAATGTCTCTAACATCAAGGTGTTGATAGATCCTAGAGGGGTATGTAGGCTCCGTTATATTAAATCCCCCTACCATAGATATAATAAACTTATAACACAATGTGACAAGGAGTTTTTCTTTTGTTTCTATAAGATCCTATGGTTTCCTATGCAGTGAAAGATGTTGAAACATAGGAATTATGACAACTTTTTCTACAGGGTTGAGGGAGAGGAAAATTCACCATGCACTTATTCTTTATTAAATATACCCTATCCTTTCAACACACCATATATTTTAAGTAAATGCTTAGCCAATTCACTATTTCACTTACTAAAATTCAAAATTCTGAAAATTACAAAGTGCTTTTCCTGGGGGTTGAGATGGTTTCTTAAGTTCTTATATCAAGTATTTGTGAGGAGAAATTTCTCTTACACTCTTTCTGATGATTTTCCTTTACTCCTAAAGGTTTCATGGTTATTCTAGTCAGGAATGATCTTCTTGTAACACTATGTGAGCTCCTTCTAGCACTAATTTGTAGAAACCTATTGGAAATTTTTCAGCTCTGTTGATCTCTGGTGGAACTAATGGGACTCCTTATTGTCTAAAATAAACTTGTCATGAAAGAATAGACTTATGGGGGCCAATTTAAGTGGTTATTCATTGAGGTGGTGGGATCAACATGTTATGTGAGTTGGCCCCCACCCACAACATTGAGATCCACATTCCACAATGAGTAGGCAACGTTGGCCCACTCTCTCAAGCTATCTCCCCTTTTGTCTCATCTTCCTTTTTCATGTGTGGGTGACATTGGAAAAGAATGAAGTCAAATGTCAAAAATTATTGAGACTGATCTAGATAAGTTTGGCCTATAAAACATTTTCCTTCATATAGTTCCAATGTTTTTTTCAAGCTAAAATAAATTCAAAGGGGAGGATTTTATGATTGCATACTTGAGCCTTACCTTTGGTGTTTTCTTGCAAATTATATTGAGCCTGTAGATGTGACTGATGAATCCCCCTTTGATGGTCTTGAAGCTACTTGTGATGACTTTCTAGAGGTTCCAATGCTGCTACCACTACTTCTAGAGGTCTTTTTGAGTTTTGTATTATCATTTCTATTGTTATGGTTTGGATGGTTGGAGTATTGTTGCTGTGGGTGGATTGATCCTACTAATGTTGGTGATTGAGGATCTTGTAGCAACCTATAGGAGATCCTATAGTTTCTCATGATTTTTTTCTCTGTTCTTTGAATATGGTGTACTTCACAGTTCCTCTGATTGATAATATAAATTTGGGCATGTAGGGCTTCTAAAGATTGTTATAAGACTGTGTCTTCTCATACAGTAACCACAGAAGCCCCACAAACTCACAATTTCTTCTGGTTGGAGCCTTAAAAAAATATTATAGTTCAAGAGGAGGATACTTATGGTGATGGAGAGGCATTCTCTACTGATTCTTGGTGGAAAAGAGGTGAAAGATAGGGTTGTGGGTGATTGGTGAAACAATGAAGGAAAAATTGAATGTTGATGGGATGTATAGGTGTTAGGGATACCTAGAGACCTTCTCCTTTTCTCATAGATGGAAAAAATTTAGCTTTGCATCCTTTTTCTATGATATCCTATAGCAATATAGGATCTTTCCTATAACAATTTAGGATAGGGATTAAATGTGATGTAATAGACTTGGGAATGATGGATGAGGTTCTAGAAAAGTGTAGAAATGACTGAGATGTATGAATAAAAGCTCCCTTAATGCTCTGAAGGCGAGTTCTTCGATTGTAGGTTGATATTCTAGGCTACTGTTAGAATTTTTTTGTACCTACATCACTGTTAAAAAAAAAAAAAAAAAGATGACTTTATTGTTTCTTTATATTTATTTTCCTTCTTATGTTTTTCTTTGATTTTTTCTCTTTTCTCTTTTTTTTTTTTAATTATGAGGCCCACAAGTTGCCTCATGGATGTTTTTAGCCTAAGTGGGTTTGCCCCAAGTACCTCAATGGAGTTTTTCATTTTGGGATCTTTTATTTTTTTTATTTTTTCTTTTAACTCAGCATCATTGGCTACCTCAAGAAGGTTTTCAACTTATGCAATTGCCTCAGTTGCCTCAATGGAGGTTTTCAATTGGGGATTTTTCTCCTTTTTCTCTATTTTTTTTCTCTTTTTTTGTGCTTTTTCCCTCGCTTTCTTTCTTGATTAGGGGCTAAATGGTTTGGGATCTCTGATGCTCTCAATCACATTCAGTTCTTTACTTATTGAATTTGAAAACTCAACCCTTGAGAGGGGATTCCTATAAAACTTCAATTTGTAGCCATTCACTAGAAGTAGGATTTGTTCTTCATCAATTGTCCTAATCTGAACTAAATAATTATAATGGAATTTCTCCATTAGATAATGACTCGACCATCTAGTCATGAGTTTCCCTTTGAAATTTTTGAACCTATAATCATACAAGAGGACCTAATCACCCTCCTGAAATATTCTAGCCTTGATGTGATTATTATGCCAAACTTTCCTTTGTAATTGAACCATTATATTGTACTTTAGAGCTTGTATCTAAGTTCATTAAGGATATTTAACTCCTAAAATCTCTCTTCCCGAGCTTTTGTGATTCCTAAGTCAAATTGTGCGTCCATTCTTAATGTATTGTACTCAAATTCAATGAATAGTGGGGATTTCTTACCATAGACCAACTCAAAAGGGGTGAACACAATGTGTTCTTCCAAGTAGTGTTGGAAATTGGATCACTACTGAGAGGTGGGGGGGTGAATATATAGTGAAGGAAATTGTATTTTTTCTTAAATTAGTTAAACCTTTAACCATGCATAAACTGAAACACATAAAGAGAGATCAAAGCATCAACCATAAACAAGAAATCATGAAAACATTCAACACAAGCAAGTATTTTAAGAAAATTCATTACGTAGAGAGTACACTGGCTACTATCAAAAGGAAATCTCTTTCACACGTATAGCTATGGACAATCATAAGCTGGAATCCACCATGACCAATTATCCTCACAAAATTACTACTGAACTAACAAATGACTCTATGGACACTTGTCTATTGTAAGCCACCATGAATAACAAGCCTCACCTAGTTTCTTCTGAACTATCCAACTACCATTGGATGGAGAAAACTACTCCCTATATTTATTTCACCAGAGTCAACCAACTCTACCCCTATGTATGGTTCATGTTTTAGAATATTTTGCACTAGAACCATAGAATTACTCAATATGAACACCACAACAACAATCTCTTCAAGGCATACAAACAAAAGCTCTAATACAAAACCACAAATTGCAACACAACCTCAATCAAAACATCAAAAGCTGCAAATAATATTCTGATAAATATATTAGTAAAAACCATCTCTGAAATAATAAATATGCTCACAAACAATTTTTTCACACAACCAACAAACTGGAGAATAAACAAGATTATACTAAACACCAACTAGATCTACAATCAAACTTGACTTCATCTCCTCCCTTGCTGCACAAAATGATACTAGAATCATGATTTTTCCACTCACTACAACACCTACAAACTACTTCACAAAATATACATAAAAGCCCTCACACATCTTGCACACACTTTTCCAATCTCACTCTCACTCAACACATAATTCATCCAACGATACCATCCTTGATATCTCTCCAATATATAGATGAACTAAGGTGCTCCACTGAATGATTACCAAGAACTACTTAGTCCACAAACTCTATTCATATGCTTGATTTGACCTGGATTCATCCCCTTGACTAGATCATGTAACTAAATCCACTTCATGAAGGATATTTTCAATGTTAATAACTTTCTAGAAGCTCATTAACCTTTTACTACCTTTAGATGATGAGTCTTGAATAAGGTAAGTAAAAAAATAAAATAAACACTTGATGTGTGTGAGGAATGTGGAGTAATTTTAGCTTTAGGCATTGGCGACAACCACATAACTATCAAATATTGGCTACAACCACATGCATAGGCTTGTCTCCTAGTAATTAGATTCCTTAATCGCATTCATAATCTTATCTCCATGCCGCTGGAGTAGAGGATAGATAAAACTTAAAATATTTAGCTCAAAAATGCCTCCAACTTCTAGCACTCCTTTATCATCTCCTAAACACACCTCCAAGCCTCTGTGACATGATCTGCAACTATTGACATAGGCCATGAACCTCTACAACATGTAAGGGACATGAAAACCTAGTCTACCCCTAGTCTACCAAACTCCTCATCAAGACCAACACCTCTAAAACCAGTAGCAAAAACAACAACTTGTCCAAGCACCTCCAACACCTATAAAAGAATCATCAATCCATCCAACAACCTCCACGCCTGTAGAAACATCTCCAACACATGTATTAACATCTCCAATGCTTCCAAAACTTATAGAAGCATCATCAAGCCATCCAAATGCCTCCAACACCTGTATGTAGAGACATCTCCAACATTTGTAGCAACATCACAACTGGAAACAAGCCAAAATATAATGCCCTACATCCATCTCTACTCAGCCACTTGTTCCCTCACTAGTCCCTACACTAGGTCATATTGTACTAGATTATGACCGTATTGACGTCAATTCCAACTAACAAGGTTAGCAAGCATGCAACTGCAACAAACCACTGCACATAGTACCTCTACAACATCTCCAACAACATTGATCACAATCATAAGGAGAACTACTATAGTTAGGATGACCTAAGGCATATGATGAATAGTACCAAGACCTTGTTGACATCAATTCCAACACTGCAATGCCAACAAGCTCCCCCTTTGGCTTTGATGTCAAACTCAACCTGATCTCCAACTTATGAGGATATAATCCATATACTCTTCGACTCTGAAGCTACAAATCTGAAGTTGTTCTAACTAATCTCCATATATGCAAAATTCTCTCCCTCTTTGACATCAATTGAAAAGGGCCATTCCAACACTAAAAAATAATGCCAATAATATGTTGTATGAGAGAAATAATCCCCCTATCATACTAAACATTGTGTCAATAGAAACCAATGATGCCTCTCCTGCAAGGTAAGCATGTAAAACAAGGAACTCAACTACTAATATGTCTCTAGCCAATGTCATGCAATCTCTCATAGAGAAAATGACCCCCCTAAGCATGTAATGGAGCTACAAACTCACTTTCATTTTTGTTGTAGCAAAACATCCACTTCTCTCCAATAAGATCCCTTGCAAAGTGCGAGAGACTACTCATAAACCAAGACTCCAACTCACTTTGGACAATGATATACGATGAAGTATCATACACATACAATGCTTCATGGAGAAAATACTTGGTTGTGGCAGGTACATAGGACTGATATATGATTCCTGTTAGAGTCCTATAATAATAGGATTCATAATTTTGAATTGACTATGGTTAAGTCTTGAAATATTGCACATACTTTTTTTTTCTACAACTTTTTTCCATATTAAAATTAAAAAATGTGAAGAGGGTATGTCCTAAAAGAAATATCAAAGGACAAAAAGAATAAGAAAAGATAAAAAAAAAGAAAAAATATGAACCCCAAACAAAAACAGATCATGAAAGTGTCAAGTCCAAGTGGCACTACTCTTTACTTTACTGTATAAAATAATGGTTGTGTGCAGCTTGTCATACATGCCACAACCCATGATAGTCAAACTATTTAATCTTGAGTATTTCATGCTTTAAATTTCCTGTATATAGTTAGAGAATAAAGATCTGGCCAAACTGTTTAATCTTGGCAGATCAGTGATAGGTATAGAAATAAAATGTGCTCATAAGCTTAATTTGAGCCATTGGAAGCAAGGATAATTTTAGGGGCGAATGTTCGCCCTTTGGCGAAATTAAGGGGTTTTAAATTTTTAGTGGGCGAATATTTTGTATCATAGTACATTTTTACAAATCACCTCAAATAGCCCACCTTATTTTAAGGGAGAGGATAAAAAAGGTAAATTTAGCCCTTGAAATTAGGACTTACAACCTTCCATTCGCCCATTTTCAAGAATAGGTTTTATTTAAGTGAATCCATTCGCCCATTTTCAAGAATAGGTTTTATTTAAGTGAATCCTATGGGCCAAATATCATATTTATAAAAGAGGTATGGTAAATTAATAAAAATATAAATAAATGAGAGGTATGGTAAATAAATAAAACATTTTTTATATTTACTCCATAAGTCACCTTATATACATGTAAGGGTGTAAACAAATAAAAATATAAGTAAAGTGGATGTATGGTAAATAAATAAAACGTTTTTTATATTTACTCCATAGGTCACCTTATATATACATGTAAGGGTGTAAACAAATAAAAATATAAGTAAAGTGGAGGTATGGTAAATAAATAAAACGTCTTTTTATACTTACTCAAAAGGTATGGTAAATAAATAAAAATATAAATAAACTAGACGTATCGTAAATAAATAAAACCTCTTTTTATATTTAGTCCATAACCCTCGTTCTATTTATGAAGGCTCAAGAAAGAGGTTTTATTTAAGTGAATCCTATGGGCCAAATACCATATTTGTAAAAAAGTATGGTAAATTAATAAAAATATAAATAAACGAGAGGTATGGTAAACAAATAAAACATTTTTTATATTTACTCCATAAGTCACCTTATATTTTGGAACACTCAAAAAATGGGTTATATTTAGGTGAAACCTATGGCCAAAATACTATGGGACAAATACCATGGACTAGATTGTTATTAATACCATGCAAAAAACCATTATTAACCCTAATATTAGAATTAATAAAAACAAAAATGGTACATGGTATTGACCCATGGTATTCACCAAAATGGCACATGGTATTGACCCATGGTATTCACCTGGAATGTAGCCTATTTAAATGGGGGAATTAAACCAGCATGTAGCATATGCTAAGATTCACTAGGAATTTACAAAGTTTTATTATTTAGTGAAAGACTCGCCAAGATCTTACAAGATTTTATAATTGAGTAAAATATTCGCCATGCCTAGTGAGAGATTCGCCAAAAAATTATATATACATATTATATTATTGATAAAATCGCCTTCCATTTTTCCTATATACCATGGAGATTCGCCCATTTATTATATTTATAAATTTAGGGGGGGTTCTTAAAATTTTCCCTGATTGGAAGATATAAGGTTAGAAGTAGATAGTTTACTTTTCAAAAGAAAAAGGAAAGGAAAGGGTCTGCTAGCTTAAATGCACCCAACAAAGTGAAGAAAAAATGTTAGGGTAAGTAAAAGGGTAATTAGAAGAAAGGTTGCAGAAAGTATAAAGTTGATTGAAGCATAAGAACATCTATCATGTTTAATCATGTGTTTCAGTGTGCAGGAGCAGTTATGAAAGTAAAAGGATGCTTATAAGCTGATTTGGTTAACTTCCCCTTCATTTCATTTCACCCCCCACTAAATACTTACTAATTTCCCATTTTACCCCTTCATTTCTTATGAAGACACCTTTTCCCTTAATTTTCACCCTTCCCCCTTGGTTTCACACATTCCCTCGCATATTACCCTCCAAATTCATTCCAATATCCAAAAACCCTTTTCCCCTAGCGTGAAACCTCTTTTCCCCTTTAAAAAAATCACTTTCCCCTTGATTAATTTCCTTAAATTTCCCTAAAAACCCATAAAACCCATAAAACCTTTATCCTAAGTTTTATCCCCCCCCCCCCCGCATTATTAATTAACTCCGCAAATATCATTTTCCTGACAAAACCTTGGCCCCACTTCACAAACCCACCCATTACAGTTTAACCCCGCCTCAATCATTAATTAATTACAAATCAATTGTAATTAACCCCTGGGCCTCGCTAATTTCTGCCTCGATTTCCCACCTTGCAACTTCACTGCGCAACAGCTGTTAGATCTATCACCCCCAAATCTGATGTTGCGCATCCATATCACATCCATTCACCTCCCAAAGTTTACCCACCCGAGAGCATGCGATATGAGCGATTTTTCCCCGGTCCCTTTCGTCTATGTGGCAGCACTGCATTAACTCGCATGCTCTTAGGAAAATACTGCTCGATGGCCAAAAGCGGTGCGATGGCTCCCTAAACTGCCTCCCTGCATAAGCCAAAACCATCGCTGTTCATTATGATTTTCCGTGCCAATTTCTAACCGCTACTGGATAAAAGGCCGCAAATGCCATTTTTACCCTTTTTTCTCAATTTGCTCTGCGAAAGCTTCCAAGCCTTCCTACGCAAACCTGAGTTTTTGCAACCGAATTCAACCACTAAGTACCTTCCGAGTACACCCCGGACGCCCAATTCAACCATCCACAGCATACCTAAAGCCACATTACCCTCTGCGGCCGCCATCAAAACTAGTTTGTAGTCTAAACCTCAAATTCCAGGTATTTTGATAACAAACCAGAAACGACCCTCTCAAATTCAAGAATGTACAATTAATTCAAACATTAAAGTAATTGAATTTAATTAATTTCCCTTGAATTGAGAGTATTTCCCACTGAAATACCCAAACCCCTATCCTGCAAACTGCCAATGCCCTATCTTTGTACAAACCTATTCAAAGCTTCACTTATACAATCTTTACAAGCCTAATTCCCACATTTTATCCTTAAGATGGCTACCTAGACCTCTCTAGATGTTAGACCAGTCTCAATCCCTCACTTGGACATTGACCATTTGGCCCTAGTAGACAGGTATTTCTAAATAAAGGATACTACAACTCTAGCCAACCTTCCTGAAGCTCCACTTCTAGAGTAAAGATAGATTCCTAAACCGTGCAGATGATATCAACCTTTGGGAATCCAATTTTCCCAGGTATATATTCCCATAAGTTCACCCATTCCTGGACATTGTACATTTTTGTCATGCCTGTTATATCCATAGCCAAAGGGCTATTGTTTCCCCAAACCATGATTTATTATTCACCATTATACCTGAGACAATCAACCAAATGCTTCAAATCCAATCGAGCCCCAATCTAACCCCTCTATGGATTGGAAATCTGTTGGACTTATACATCACATTAGACCAGGTGAAAATCAAGCAAATCTTCCTGAATTTTATCATTGAAGACCACCACACTCCTACAGATACCCCACCCTATGCTGTCACCTTTTTCTCAGAGACTGCCATGCACATAATCACCATGCTCTCATGCATCCTTGGATATACCACAAATGAGCATGTGGATGAGGTCATCTTGGCCTTCTTGTCCATTTTTAATCTAGGAAAGCCTCCTACTATCATGTTTGATTATGCTCAATTCATTGCAAATGGAATGCATGAAAAACTTAATAAACTGCCCACTGAAAGAGTTTTCAAATACTCTTCAGTGTTGTTTCATATGTTCTTGTATTACTACACAGATAAGTTCCCTTTGAGCATCCAGAAGCTGGATACCAAGGGAAAGGAGAGATCAGTCATCTACTGGACACCCTTGGTCCACAAGTTTTCCACAACATTCACCTACAAAGACTTCATAGACTCCTTTGTATACCCTATCATGAACATGCTGACTTCTAAGACTCAACCTAGAATCAACCCAAAGATCAAGAGAGTGCTACAATTGGCAAAGAACAACAAGGTGGGAGACTGGTACCCATACCAGAACCACACTGAGATCAGAATCTATGGCTACCAATTAGACCCCTATAAGTTGCCCAAATACCTCTCTATGAGGATATTTGCTCTTGAATACTTCAGAAAAAGCATTAACTATGGTGAGGTCCACTTCCTAGCTTATAGGAAGAAAACCCTGTTCAAAGCGAAAACCAAGTTTGGCCCATTCATTTGCAATAATAGAGAGGTTGGACCAAAGGCTGACAATTTACTACAAAAGATGAAGTTCAAAAACAACTTCATATGGAAGTATGATCCTCGGGGGGTTATAACGAAACTTAGACTTAGGGTCAAGTTGGGAACATACATCCACCACCCAAGACCTGACATTGAAAAGTTTTCTAACCAGGATGAGTGGGTGGAGAACACAATGATTGATATGGAAAACACTGTTGTGGATGTAGAGAACACACTCATTGATTTGGAAATACAATTTGATCACAACTCTTTCTTGCAGGTTCTAGAACAAGGGGAGCCAATGAACATTCCTCCTGTCCTTCAGACCCTAGCCAATGAAGAGAAGAATGCTAAGAGGAATAGGGAGGAGGCATCTAGCTATACCATGGAGAATACTGATGAGCTGTCTGAGCCAAGCAAGAGGCCCAAGTTGAATCTTGTCTTTGAACTGGAGGAGAACATTTCTTCAGAGGAAATAACTGACACTAAGGAAATGGGGCAGAGAAGTGAAAAAATAGCTGCATCAGGTGAAACACAACAACCATTAACCTCCAACACACAAATGATAGAGAGACAACAAAATATGGAAGTTTCTTCCTCTGTCAGGCCAGCGGACAAGGAAAATGATATCAAAGATAGATTCAAAGAGATAAAGAAGTGGAATGAAAAATTGAAGGTAGAGACATATGCCTAATACCTCAAGCTTACACCGCCAAACTAGACCAGACTAATGTCAACCTTTGACATCAAAGCACAGAAAATGTAGGTATCATTTTTGCAGCCCACTATAAAACAACCAAAGACCTCAACAAACTACAAGAAGACAAATTTTGAGGTGTTGGACAGGGATGTTCATCCCATTGATCAGATAGAGTTCCATAAGCAGGTTGGAGAAATGATTTACTCCACCCTCACAGAAAAGGCCATGGATGCTTTTAAGCTAAAAGATTCTTTGGATAATGTGACAGCCCAATTCAAGTTGGAAACAACCTCCTCATAGGCCAAAGGCACCAGGATAAAATCCTTGGAGGACTTGATCATTGAACTAGGCCATGACCCAAGTGATGTTAAGGCCACAAGGAAATTAATCAAGAAGAAGAATGAGGACATAGCAGCCCACGAGAAACAACCCAAGTTGCCTCATTTACAGCACCCATAGACAAAGGAAGTCCTAGAAAGCCAAACCAATCATGAGGAAATGATGGACTTAGTGCTGCACTTGAATGACCAGTTAAAGGAGATGGAGAAAGAGTTGGATAGCTTGATTCAACTCAAACAAGCTAGTATTGATAATGCTCCTGCAACTGTCATTCCAACAATGACCACAGCTGTACCTTCTACTTTGGCAGCATCATTATCTCCCACTGCTCCAATGGCCACTGGACTACTAGCATCTACACCAATTACATTAGCAACATGATCGACAACAACAAGCTATACATGTGATGAAGCAAACAGGCTAGTCAAAGCAATGGAAGAAATGTCCATTCAAACCACTGAGATGAACAGACTTAAGGAAAAGGTCACCAGCCTGGAAACAGATTACAAACTTGCACAGATCATGCATAAAGAAGAACAACAAAAGGCTACAAGGATGAATGAAAGAATAAAAAGCTTGGAGAAGGAACTGACACTGAGTGAACCTCTAGGTCAGGCTAAGGAACAATTGTGGACCAATATCATGGACTCTTTCAATGATATTTTTCCATCCATTCAGGTTATTTTTGAATAAATTGATTTGATAGGGTAGGCTACAAAACCCATTAATAAAGTTAAATAAGAACTTGGAGATATGCCAGAGGAGGCAACAAGGATCATCCACTTCCTCAACTCCAAGAACAAGTACGAGCTACAATAAATAGAGATACCTGATAGGATAGGTACAATTTTGGAAGTTAGAAGAGTCCTCACTAAGAGGAATTTGATGCAAAAATTGGAGGATAAGTATCAAACCATGCAATTGGCCATTGATAGGTTCATGGTTTAGTTCGAACTTTTGAAGGAAAATGGATTACCTAATCCCTTAGTTATAAGTGATAAGCTAATTGCATGGGAATATTACAATAAGAATATCAGGGAAGTGGCCAGAGATCAGGTAAACACTTCATTCATGAAGGGTATACCAACAGGCAAAGTATTGTATCAAACATTTGAAAACTTGTTTTACCTCCAACATGAGGTAAAACACCTTTTTATTAATAAGCCAACTTTTTCCAAGTATACAGAGGCAGATGATATATACCAAAAAAATCTCAATATCTAATTACTCGATGTAGATACATGGGAAAAAACTCAATGATTTACTGTAGTAAATACACAAGAAAAATATAAATGTATAGTAAAAAGTAAAACAACAAAGTAAAAGGATATTGACAGGTCAGCAAGGTCAAAGAGTATCAGATGAAAGTTCATGAGTAAATATGACATCCAACATGAAGACCAAACAACCAACCAGGTTAAAGGGAAAAATATCAAAGAGAAAAGCCAACAAGACCTAAATAACAAGGACAACAAGTAGCAGTTCAATAGGTGTCTCTATCTTCTAGCATGAAGATATTTCTTTTTCCTAGATTAGTTTTCAATGCAGTTTGAGATATTTTGTAATTCCTTTCTGTATAAATACTTCATAATTCGAAGTATTAGGGTGGATTATTTTACATTTGTAGAGTTATTTAGATTTTAAAACCTAAGGGTGATTGAACCAATTTCAAGTCAACAGACTGGAGCAAGTAATAAAAGCATTTCAGTACAGGATTCATGAGATGAGCTATTTGTAATTAAGTATCTTCTTTGTTTGATTTTGTTACCTTCTTATGTGTTTCATAATTTTAAATCTGTTCTAAATTTGAATGAATTAACTGGAGATATCACTCAAAATTTGTTTAAATATACTCTGTTTTGCAGAGTTAGTCATTTACATGTTTTCCTCTAATACCCGGATTTGAGAACCCTTGATTGCTCTCCCATACTAGTTGACTTCTTTCATTCCTTCTAGAGTCTGGCCTAGGGAACCCTTAATTTCTCCCTGGACCTAATTTGAAACCATTTCACCATCTAGCCTTTGAGATCTGCAATAACTCATCTATCTTGCCATGTAGACACTATTTTTAGAACTGAATCCAATCTTGTTTGTCTGACATTCGACCCCATAGCCCAATGGTAAAATCAAACCTCTTTTCATCTAAGTAAACCGATCCCACCACCCAAATTCAAACCAAAACCCAAGTGCAAAAAATAACTAGCCTAAAATCATCTTAACTAAAACAAAGTTAAATTATAAAGAGAGAGCCCTCTTTGAGCATCAGGAAGGTTAGGTCCTGATATCTAAAAGTGGTTTGTGGTTACCTTGACTTTTCTTCCTTCTTTAACTTCAAAAGAAATATCAGAGTGATAACATAATTGGTGACCATACTGGGGACTTCAATCCTCATTCTCATAAAACTTTTTACGAAACCTTAAATCTAATCTTAAGCCCCTTAAGGTCATTTTTATCAAGTTGTTTTTGAAAATTTTCATAAAAAACAGTTAAAAAAGTTAAAATTCTGGCTCCCAAGAAGATTCACTATACCAGGGCAACCCCAAATCCAAACCTTACAACTATAGTTGATGACCTAGAGAGAATTTTGAGAAAACCCAAAACATCAGAAACTCAAGCAAGTAGTAGCCGGTTAATCAGAGCCAATTCACCCCTTGAGGAGTTGTCAACTTTATAGGAAATCCCTTTTGATTTGTAATTTGACCTCTCATTATTTAGGACTAAAAGGTTTATCCATCCAGATTTAGATAAATTTATCTTGGGTGCTTTTGACAAGTTAGAAGCTTTGACCTCTACATTGATCAGCAATATAGATGATGCTTACCTTCAACCATCTGTTGAACTAGCAGCCCTTACCACTGTTGCCTCTATAATTTCTGCACAATCTTCACTCACTATAAATACACCTTCTTTCACCAAAACCTCACCAATAGTATTCACCACAGTCCAATCCCCTAAACTGGTAATTCATCAACCATCCTTACCATCATCTAGTTCATCTCCATCAATTTCAAACCCTTCCTCAAGCACCACAACTTTACCCCCTAGTCAAACCAGAATCACAGCTATGGAAAAATGATATGCACCTCTACTTTTACCTGCACAATTCCATGCCATGCTCCCAGATTATCAGAGTAAAATATTCCTGTTTGATGCTACTGGTCGGTACTCTACCCAGCAGCATGTAAACAAAATGTTTGACTTTTTTGAGTTGCATGAGATAGATTAAGTAGATGTCCAAATGAGGTTGTTTGCCCAAACTTTAACTGGGGATGTCAAGAAATGGTTCAAAGCCTTTCCTGCCAACCATATTACACATTTAGCTAATTTTCATAGATTATTCATTGATAGATGGGAGAGAAAGAAAAACCCATTGCAAATAATTTCTGAATATGAAAGCATTAGAAGAGCTTCTAATGAGTCCGTTTAGGACTATTGCACTAGGTTCAATAATATCTACAATGCAATTCCAACCAATATTAAGCCTCCACCTAACCTTGCATTAATTAAATTCCTTGATGGTTTTGACACTGACATGTCATACCAATTAAGGGAAAGAAACCCGAAAACACTGGAACAAATGCAAAGCAATGTTGTTAGTGTAGAGTCCAACCTATTAGCCAAGAAAACCCGAATGAGAAATGAAAATAAAGTTGTATTTAAAGAGGAAACTTCCACTTCACGTGGAAAGGTAGATATTTTAGCTAAGAATTTAGAGAGAATAGTGGATAGATTAGAAAACATGGAGAGAAAAAATCAGTGGGAGAACCAACAACCACCCCCAATAAGAGACCCCAATTTTAGGAAGAACCCTAACACTAGAAAAAACACTATACCAAATTAACAGATTAGGCCCCCCTTCCAAGAAAACTATGTTGAGGGTTCACAGAGCCATGAAGGAGAGGATGACACCCAGATTAACTTACTAGGAATCAAAGATGAAGACACTATTTTTCTTACTCAATAAGAACAAGAGTTATACAGGTTGCAGCAGTTGCAGTTAGAATCTGGTGAATCCTTTGATTTTTAAACAAGGATATGAGTAAGCTATATATGCGGTACACAAAAAATATAGCTTAATAAGTAAAAAGAACAATGAGACTCCCATTAAAAGATCCATCTAGGCCCATACTAAGATAATAAAAGAAGCTTTAGTTACCAAAGTGTTACAAATCCTCCCTAGGGGAACACCGGAGACTTCTACCCCTAAAATTGTAGATATAACCTTCACTGAAACTCAAACAGAGACAATTACTGAAATAAATCAAAATAAGAAAAATCAAGGAAAAACAATAGAATCACAGACTAAAATGACTAGTACTAAGAAATAGGATAAGAACACAGAAACTGCACATGTTAAGGAAGATCTAAATCAAACATACAAAGCTCAACTCCCTTTCAACATCAAAACTGAAATAGGAAAATTAAATATATCAGTTCCCTTGACTGAACTAGTAAAGAATGAATCCTATAGGTCACACATAACTGAAACTTTAAAAATAGGAGAGGGAGAGGATGTTGTTAACTTGAATGATGATCAACCTAAATTATTGTTTGGCCCTGAGGTCAATGGTATTCATCAACAAGGGGGAGTTCCTCCTTTCTACATTAGCTTGAACATTCATGACAAAATATTGCATAATGCTATGTTAGACTCAGGGGCATCCCATAATTTGATACCAAAGGAAATCATGGAGAGACTGAACCTAGACATTGCCAGACCATATAAGGATTTGTTTTCTTTTGAATCTAGCCAAGTTAAATGCCTTGGTTTGATCAAGGACTTATGTGTAACTCTTGTCCAGTGCCCTGCAAAGAGTATTCTAATGGACATAGTAGTTGCAGACATCCCACCCAAATATGGAATGCTACTATCTTGCTCATGGGGAGCAAAACTGCAGGGATCCTTGTAGTTAGATATGTCTTATGCCACCATATTTGTTTTTGGCCAAGCAAGAAAACTATATAAAGAGACCTTGATAAAATACATGGTGAGTAGTGATGAAAAACCACAAAAAATTCCCATATACTCCATCCGTTCAGATATGGACTCTTTAATCTTGTAAAATGCAGAACATGACAATAAGGAAATCACAACTCAAGAACTGAAATACAAAACAACTGACAGTGAGAACATTTTTCATGAGTCCCTATGGAATCTAGACTTTGATGGATCTGTCAATAGGTTAGGGGCTGGTTCAGGAGTGTGGATCCATAATATGGAGAATAATCATGCTAAGGGACATGCTTTCAGAATAAACTTCAATTGTACCAATAACATGGTTGAATATGAAGCCCTAATTCTAGGGTTACAATTGGTTAGGAAATTTGCAGCCAAAAGAGTTTCCATCATGGGATACTCAAAGCTAATTATTAAACAGATTAATGGTGAATACTCTGTAAACAATCCCAGACTTGTTCAATATAGGGAAACTGCCCCAGACTTGATCAAAGACCTCCTAGAAGCAAACTTTGTTGCCATTCCTAGAAAACAAAACATGCAGGCCCATAGTTTGGCCACTTTTGCTAGTACTTGTAAATTTCCATTACAACCCAACGATCAGTACACTGCAAAAGTCAAACATAGGCCTGTTATACCAGACAACCTGAAGTATTGGCAGATTTTCTCCCAGGATTCTCATATTTACGATTTCATGAACAATGAAGGTGAGTTTCAGAATTGTAAGATAGATACAGACTGTACAGTAGACAATAATATAGAAAGTAACATATATTTAAATATTGTAGATATAGCTAAACCAACTAAATTTACTAGAGTAGAAATAGATAGTTTAGAGAACGTAGAGATTGAAGAAATAATGAATGATGATTCAGAAATTCTTAACCTGAAAAATAATTTTTTTCCTAAGGGATTAGTCCCTTTAGAATATTTGTTTGACTCTAATGATGTAGCTAGGAAACCCAAAATGGAACCTTTGAGAGCTGACATAGAAGAGTGTAACATAGGAACTGAGAATAAACCAAAACTCATTAAAATATCAAAAGCCTTACCTCCAAAGGAAAAGGTTAAATACACCAATCTGTTTAAATAGTTCCACAATGTAATTGCCTGGAGTTATGAAGACTTAAAATATTATGACACCAGCATAATCCAACACAAAATACCTCTAAAATAAGATCATAAACCTTTCAAACAGAAACTTAGGAGAATAAACCTAGTTCTTATGCCGTCTATTGAGAAAGAAGTTAAAAGAATGTTTGATGCCCAAATTATAGCTCCCATTAGATACTCAGATTAAATTTCAAACTTAGTCACTACTAGGAAAAAGACTGGTGAAATTAGACTTTGTGTAGATTTTAGAAATTTAAACAAGGTCTCACTAAAATATAACTATCCTCTACCAAAAATGGACCATATCCTGCAGAGGGTAGTAAGTTCATCCAAAATTTCAATATTAGATGGATTCTCTGGGTATAATTAGATCTTAGTTCAACCAATGGAGCAAGCCAAAACTACATTTACTGCTCCTTGGGGTACCTTCATGTATTTGAAGATGCCTTTTGGATTAATGAATGCAAGTGCCACATTTCAAAGAGCTATGGATATAGCTTTTGCCAAGGAGATCCATTAATTCCTAGTAGTATACCAAGATGACATCACAATCTTCTCTAAATCTGACAATGAACACCTAGACCACCTGAGAAGAGTATTTATCAAATGTAGAAAAGTTGGCATTTCTTTAAATCCCAAAAAGACACTCTTTGGTCTGGAAGAGGGAAATTTTTTGGGACATATCATATCTAAATATGGGGTTAGAATAGATCTTGCTAGAATAGAGGCCATTTTGACCATTACCAACCCTAGAAACATTAGAGAGTTACAGTCATTTCTAGGCAAGATAAACTTTCTTAGGAGATTCATTTCAAATCTAGGATAACTGATTAGAGAATTAAATAGCATGTTAAGAAAGGACTTAGCACTTAAATGGATGGTGGAGGCCAAACAATTCTTTGAAGCCATCAAGGAAGACTTAACCAAAACTCTAGTCTTGATAAGTCCTGATTTTATCAAGGATTTTATAATTTTCTCTTTTGCTTCAGAAAACACCATTGTAGCAGTCTTGCTACAAAAGAACAACCAAGGATATGAACAACCAATTGCATTTTTTAGTAAATCCTTAAGAGATGCCACACTCAAATACAATATTATGGAAAAAAAATCATTAGCTTTAATAAAGTCTATCAAAGACTTTAGATTATACATTTTGTATTCTCAAATTATTGCTTATGTTCCAAATTTGGTAGTTAAGGACATTTTGACACAAAATGGGCTTGAAGGGAAAAGAGGCAAATTGATTGCCGCACTATTGGAATATGACATAGAGATAAAGCCAACTAATCCTATCAAAGGCCAACTTTTAGCCAAACTCATGGTTGAATCGAACTATCAGGCCCTTGATATAAACTTCATTAGTCCCCTTGATGATCAGGAAGAGATGGCGACTCCACTGACTAGTGAACCGTTTACTGATTCACCCTGGTATGTAGATATTATATTTGTATTACAAAATTGAGAAGCTCCTCCTGGTTTAACAAGAACTAAAGCTAGATTTTTAAATATGAAGTCATTAAAGTATTGTATCATAGATAATGCATTGTTTTGGAAAGACAATAGTGGTATTCTTTTGAATTTTTTACTAAAAAATGAAGCTGATAAAATCATGCAAGAGTTTCATGTAGGAGATTGTGGAGGACACTTGTACTAGAAGACTATTGTTGACAAAATCTTGAGGGCTGGTTTCTACTAGCCCACTTTGTTTGCAGATGTTAAGAAACATGTGACCTCCTGTCATAAATGTCAAATATTTGAGGGAAAGATAAAACTTTTACCCTTGCCTCTTAAACCAATTTCCATTGAAATTCCATTTCAACAATGGGGGTTAGACTTCATTGGAGAAATACACCCAACCTCCTCAACTCAGCAAAAATGGATTCTGACAACCACTGACTATTTTACCAAAAGGATAGAAGCCATCCCTTCTAGACAAGCCATAGATACTGTCATAATCCCATTTCTAGAAAATAATATCCTATCAAGGTTTGGATGCCCCGAGAAGCTCATTACTGATAATGCAACTTCCTTTAAATCCAAAAAGATGATAGACTTCTGTAGCAAATACCACATCACCCTTGGCCACTCCACAACCTATTACCCTCAAGGTAGTGGAATTGCAAAATCATCTAATAAAAGCCTGGTCAATATCATTAAGAAATTGTTGGAAGATAACAAAAAGACATGGAACAAGAAGTTAGTCAATGCCTTATGGGTAGATAGACTGACTACTAAGAAGTCCATTGGAACATCACCTTATCAGCTGGTATATGGGATGGATGTTGTTTTTCCATCATCTTTAGGAGTACCAGTGATGAAGGTCATCCAGGAATTTCAAGTGGAACCAAATGATATTTAGAGAAGAATAAATCAAACCATACACCTGCAACAGACGAGAAAAGAAGTATATGTAAAATCACAGGTAATCCAGGACAAAATCAAGAAGGTTTTTGATAAAAAGACTAAAGCAGATGATTTTTACATGGGAGATAAAGTACTTAAGTGGGATTCAAGGAGGGAAGACAAAGGCAAGCATGGAAAATTTGATTTTTTGTGGCAAGGGCCTTATGTCATTTATGGTTACAAGGGAAAGAATGCCTTTTTCTTGAGAGAGATAGATGGATCAGATCTACGAGGAGGACATGTTAATGGTAGAATGCTGAAGCATTATTTTTCCATTGACTAATAATAGTTCACTTTACTTTGCATCATTGTACATAACATTGCAGAGTCTAGATTGGATTGGATGATAATCCTTTGAAGTTGAAGCCCAGAGAGAAGGCCCTGAGATTTGAAGGATTCACTATCATAACTATCAATAAAGCAGAAACACAGAAGGACAGTTCACAAGGTAACTACAGTCACAATCCAAAGGCTATTGATCTTTAGATTTCTTGACATTTCACTAGGAAATGCCATCCCCATGTGGAGCCACTGTTAGAGTCCTATAATAATACGATTCATAATTTTGAATTGACTATGGTTAAGTCTTGTAATATTGTACATACCTTTGCTTTCTGCAAATGTTTCCCATATTAAAATTAAAAAATGTGAAGAGGGTATGTCCTAAAAGAAATATCAAAGGAAAAAAAGAATAAGAAAAGATCAAAAAAATGAAAAAATATGAACCCCAAACAAAAACAGATCATGAAAGTGTGCAAGTCTAAGTACCACTACTCTTTACTTTACTGTCTAAAATAATGGTTGTGTGCATCTTGTCATACATGCGACAACCCATGATAGTCAAACTGTTTAATCTTGACTACTTCATGCTTTAAAATTGTTGTACATAGTTAGAGAATAAAGATCTGTCCAAATTGTTTAATCTTGGCAGATCAATAGATAGGTATAGAAATAAAATGTGCTTATAAGCTTAATCTGAGCCATTGGAAGATATAAGGTTATAAGTAGATAGTTTACTTTTCAAAAGAAAAAGGAAAGGAAAGGGCTGCTAGCTTAAATGCACCCAACAAAGTGAAAAAAAAAATGTTAGGGTAAGTAAAAGGGTAATTAGAAGAAAGGTTGCAGAAAGTATAAAGTTGATTGAAGCATAAGAAAATATATCATGTTTAATCATGTGTTTAAGTGTGCAGGAGCAGTTATGAAAGTAAAATGATGCTTATAAGCTAATTTGGTTAACTTCCCTTCATTTCATTTCACCACCCGCTAAATACTTACTAATTTCCCCTTTTACCCTTCATTTCTTATGAAGACACCTTTTCCCTTCATTTTCACCCTTCCCCCTTGGTTTCACACATTCCCTAGCAAATTACCCTCCAAATTCATTCCCATACTCAAAAACCCTTTTTCCCTAGTGTGAAACCCCTTTTCCCCTTTAAAAAAATCACTTTCCCCTTGATTAATTTCCTTAAATTTCTTGAAAAGCCCCAAAAAAACCTATAAAACACTTTATCCTAAGTTTTATCCCCCCCACATTACTAATTAACTCTGTAAATATCACTTTCCTGACAAAACCTTGGCCCCACTTCGTAAATTTGCCCATTACAATTTAACTCCACCTCAGTCATCAACTAATTACAAATCAATTGCAATTAACCCCTGGGCCCCACTAATTTCCGCTCCGATTTCCCACCGTACAACTTCACCACGTGATAGCCGTCAGATTTTTCACCCCCAGATCTGACGGCACACATCCATATTGCGTCCATTCACCTCCCGAAGTTTACCCACCCAAAAGCATGCGATGTGAGCGGTTTTTCCCAGGCCCCTTTTGTTTGCATGGCAGCACTGCATTAACTCATGTGCTCTTGGGAAAATACCGCCCAATTGCCAAAAGCAGTGTGATGGCTCCCTAAACCGCCTCCCCGCGTAAGCCAAAACCATCACTGTTCATTATGATTTTCCGTGCCAATTTCTAACTGCTGCCGGTTAAAAGGCCACAGATCCCCATTTTTACCCTTTTTTCTCAATTTTCTTTACGAAAGTTTAAAAGCCTTCCTGCGCAAACCCGAGTTTTTGCAACTGAATTCAACCACCAAGTACCTTCCAAGTACGCCCCGGACGCCCAATTCAGCCATCCACAACATACCTAAAGCCACATTACCCTCTGCGGCCGCCATCAAAACCAGTTTTTAGTATGAACCTCAAATTCCAGGTATTTTGATAACAAACCGGAAATGACCCTCTCAAATTTAAGAATGTACAATTAATTCAAACATTAAAGTAACTGAATATAATTAAATTTCCCTTGGATTGAGAGTATTTCCCGCTGAAATACCCAAACCCCTATCCTGCAAATTGCTAATACCCTATCTTTGTACAGACCTATTCAAAGCTTCACTTATACAATCTTTACAAGCCTAATTCCCACATTTTATCCTCAACATGGTTGCCCAGACCTCTTTAGATGTTAGACCGGTCTCGACCCCTCACCTGGACATTAACCATTTGGCCCTAGCAGACAGGGATTTCTAAATAAAGGATACTGCAACTCCAGCCAACCTTCCGAAGCTCCACTGCTAGAGTAAAGATAGGTTCCTAAACCATGCTAATGACATCAACATTTGGGAATCCAATTTTCCCAAGTATATATTCCCAAAAGTTCACCCATTCTCAGACATTGTACATTTTTGTCATGCATGTTATATCCCTAGCCAAAGGGATATTGCTGCCCCAAACCATGAGTTATTATTCACCATTACACCTGAGTCAATCAACCAAATGCTTCAAATCCAATCTAGCCCCAATCTAGCCCCTCTATCCATTGGAAACTTATTGGACTTATACATCACATTAGACCAGGTGAAAATCGAGCAAATCTTCCAGAATATCATTGAAGACTGCCATACTCGTACAGATACCCCACACTATGCTGCCACCTTTTTCTAAAATTCTGTCCGTCACATAATCCCCATGCTCTCATGCATCCTTAGATATACCACAAATGAACATGTGGATGAGGTCATCTTGGCCTTCTTGTCCATTTTCACTCCAGACAAGCCTCTCAGTATCATGTTTGATTATGCTCAGTTCATTGCAGACAGAATGTATGAAAAATTCACTAGATTTCCCACTGAAAGAGTTTTCAAATACTCTTCAGTGTTGTTTCATATGTTCTTGTATTACCGGATAGATAAGTTCCCTTTGAGCATCTAGAAGCTGGATACCAAGGGAAAGGAGAGATCAGTCATCTACTGGACACCCTTGGTCAAGCGAACACTTCATGGATTTCTCCTCTTGAAATTTTATATCCTGTCGCACAACAGTCTTGCCACTGTCTGGAAAATACACATGATAGTTGTGGGGCATTTCAGTGTATCCCACAAATATCCCAACCTCTGCGATCAGCTCCAGCTTCTTCCTGTCATCCTTCGTCACATGCATGTAAACGTTAGCACCAAAAATCCTCAAATGAGAAAGATCAGGCTTCTTACCAGAATAAGCCTCCTCGAGTGTACTCATGCCAAGTATCTTGTGAGGACAACGGTTCTGCACATATACTGCAGTATTGCATGCTTCTGCCCACAAGTGAAGGGGTAGGCTCTGATCATGCAACATTGCCCGTGCAGCACCCATGATTGTTCTGTTCTTTTGCTCAGCAACCTCGTTCTGCTGTGGGTTATGGGGAGCTATGAGCTCTCTTCGAATCCCTTCTGCACTGCAGAAATCCTTGAACTCACCAGAGATGTATTCACCACTATTATCGCTCCTAAGAGCCTTCACCTTCTTCCTTGACTCCTTCTCGACTAGTGCTTTGAACTCACAGAATTTTGAGTATGTCTCTCTCTTCTTCTGCATGAAGAAGATCGAACACTTTCGAGAGGAATCATCAACAAAGATCACATAATACCTGTGTTTTGGTGTCGAAGCTACTGAGAAAGGTCCACACACGTCTGTGTGAATTCTCTCAAGGATCGTCGTGGCGCAACTATCCTTCTCGTGAAAGGTGGCTTTCACAAACTTTCCCAAAGTACACCCCTTGCACTGATCTGACTGTGCAAGAGTGCCTTTAGGAAGCCCAATAGTGATCTGCTGCAGTATCTTCAAGGCTCCATGGTGAAGGTGACCCAATCTCCTGTGCCACAGCTCGCCATCATCCCAGCTCACCAATCCTTCTGCCTTTCATGCCATTGCTACGCAACCATCTACATGCAACTGATAAAGGTTCCTCACTCGAACCGCTATCTTCCACATTTCTCCAGTTGTCTTACTACACATGAAAGCCTTTCCCTCACTGAAAACAACATCATATCCCTTATCTTCTAACATCGCCACAGAGATAAGATTCTTCTTCAATCCTGGAACATGAATCACTTCCTTCAATACGAAGGGTTTACCAGACTCCCTCTCAAAGGAAATGGTACCGGTACCGGTCACACTGTATCTACCATCATCGCCCATCTCGATGTGCACTCCAAGATCTTTCTCCTCCAGATCAGAAAACAAATATCGATCTCTTGTCATGTGAAAAGATGCACCACTGTCCAAGAACCATACAGATCCCATAAAACTTGATACCAAGCATGCGATCAATGAAAAATCAAGCTCAAACTGCGAGGCTAAGGCCTCTCCAGCTGCAGATCCAACATCTTGCTTCTTCTTCTTCTTCTTCTGCGGACAATTTGTGACATAGTGTCCATGCTGGTGACAGTGAAAGAACTTCACCTTGGACATGTCCTGCTTCTTGCCTTTTGCACCGGACTGAGAAGCTTTCTTGTTCTTCCCCTTATTTGCTTTGGCAGCCAAAGCGCAATTTTCTTCATCAGTTCCCTTTGATGAAGATCTGTCCCTGGTATTCCGCTTGATCTCCTCCTGCACAAGATCTAACCAAAGTCTCTCCCATCCTGGCAATTTCTCCTGACCATTGACAGAGTCCTGATAGGAATGCCAACTCTTCGAAAGACCAAGGAGAGCCAAGCTCAACAAGTCCTCATCATCGACCGTCACCCCCACACTTCCCAGCTCATCTTGACACTGAGTGAACTTCGTGAGATACTTGGGCATACTGTCTCCCTTCTCACATTTAATGTTTCTGAGTTTATCCTTGAGCGCCAGCTTCCTCTGATCGCTCTTGCTTTGGAATAGATCTGTCAACGCTTTCCACATCAAGTATGGAGAAGCCTTTCCATTCAGGCTGGACACAATGTGATCCTTCATGCCCTCCAACAGAATCCTTCGACACTTTGTTGTCTTCTTTTGCCAAGCATCAACCTGTGAAGTATTAGTAGGTTTTGGGACCTCAGCCTCTATGAACTCCTTCAGCCCATTATCATCTAACACTGCCTCCATCCCATCCTTCCATGCAATATAGTTCGAGTTTCCCTCAAGAGAATACTCCAATTGCAATCCATTGAAAGACATTGCAACGTTGACACCAAGAAAACATTGCTGCAAATTCGAATTTCACCAGCTCCAAACTCAACCGCTTCTGATCTAGAATTTGTGAGAACAAAGTATTTCTCATACAGAGATTGACTGTATGGGCTTTTACCGGATATCTCATGTTATGAAACTAGCTCAAGAAAAAGATAGAAAAGATAGATCAACGCCTTAAAATTCAGCCTCTTCGAGGGGGCAACCTCCTTTACATTACATAAATGAACAATTCTTGGATGATTCAAATGAAAAAACCTCCCTTCTATATATAGGAGTCTAAGGAGTCACAATATAACCTAGCCGACCTAACAATAATAATATAAAGCCACAAAAATAATAATAGAGGGATTCTATGGGGCATAGTAATAACAATATGGGGATAATAGGGGTACAACAATATTAATAAGGGGTACAACTACAATAGTAATGGAGTAATCACTAGTATTATAGGGACCCAACATGCCCCTCTCCTTCAAAAAGTGTTGTCCTCAACACTTGAGAAGTTCTGGATGCTTCTATATAAAATTCTCATCCTCCCATGTGGAATCTTCAGCGGATAAGTTCTTCCACTTGAAAGATACTCTGAAATTGATCGATTTCGTAGCTGTCGAGTTCTTGTTTCTATGACGGCTTCTGGTTCCAATATAATTTTTCCTTCCTCGTCAAGTTCTGGCAATATTGTTTGAACTGGGAGCTTGTCACCTATAACCTTCTTTAAACATGAAACATGGAAAACTGGGTGCAATCGAGAAGCTGCAGGAAGCTCCAATTTGTATGCCATAGTACCAATCTTTTGCAACACCTTGTATGGACCATAATACTTTGGTGATAATTTATTATCCTTCTTAGCTTGCTTGAGGGACATTTGCTTATATGGTTGTAGCCGTAGGAATACCCAATCACCTACATCAAAAATTCTTTCGCTACGATGTTGATCTGCCTGCTGTTTCATTCTATTCTGTGCCAACATGAGGTTATCCTTTAAGAGTTAGAGGACTTGTTGTTGATGTTCAATGTGATGTTCCACTGCTTGAACCTTAGAATTTTCTCTTAAATATGATGTGATGGATGGTGGCTGATACCCATAAAGTTCCATAAATGGGGTCATTTTTGTTGCTATATGGAAGGAAGTGTTATACCACCATTCAACCAGAGGCAACCATTTGACCCATTGTGTCTGTTTATCAGATACAAAGCAACGAAGATATGCTTCCAAACATTTGTTTACTATCTCAGTTTTCCCATCAGATTGAGGATGATAAGATGAGCTATGAGCTAACTGAGTACCAAGACAAGAAAATAATTTTGTCCAAAAATTTCCAGTGAAAATGGGATCTCTGTCACTTACAATAATCTTTGGGTTTCTATGTAGCTTTTGAATTGTTTCCATAAATGCAGTAGAAACTGTACTGGCTTTAAATGGATGTGATAATGCACAAAAGTGTGCATACTTGGTAAGTTTGTCAACTACCACCATGATGACACTCTTTCCCTCAGACTTTGGTAAACCTGTGATAAAATCCATTGAAACCTCCTCCCAACGTTGGCCTGGAATGGATAAAGGTTGCAATAGACCCGGTGTCTTAATTGTTTCAACTTTATTTTGTTGGCAAACCAAACATTCTGCCACAAACTTTTGAATATCTGCTTTAAGGCCATCCCAAAAAAATTCCTTCTTAACCCTATGGTAAGTTTTTAAAAATCCTGAGTGCCCTCCTAAGGGAGAAGTGTGCAATTCCATAAGAATCTTTTGTTTTAGCTGGGAATTCTTACAGAGGTATAAGCGATCTTTGTAACATAACAAATCATTTTGCCAGCTAAATGTATCCGACATACTGGAATCTTGTTGTAACTTTCGAATAAGTGCCCACACTTCTTCGTCATTCTTCCATTCCTCCCTTGCTTCGTTTATCCAATCTGGTTGGATAATAGAAATGGCGCACAACAATGCTTCCACATCCTCATCCTTTCTTGAGAGTGCATATGCCACCACATTTTGCTTCCCTTTTTTGTAGATGATTTCAAAGTCATAACCCAACATCTTTGTGACCCACTTTTGTTGCTCTTCAGAGGATAATCTTTGTTCTAAAAATTATTTAAGGCTATCATGATCTATTTTTACCTTGAAGTGTCTACCCATTAGGTAGGGTCGCCATTTCTTAAGTGCATGGAGTATTTCCAACATTTCCTTCTCATAAAAAGCTTTGTGTAAAAAATTTCCCTTTATTGGACGACTTTCAAAAGCAATGGGTCTTTCATCTTGCATTAAAACAGCACCAATTCCATTTCCTGAAGCATAACATTACACAATAAAGGTTTTTGTGAAGTCCGGTGTAGCTAAGACGGGTGCTTGGCACATTGCCTCTTTAAGATGTTCGAATGCCTTTGTTGCTTCTGGAGTCCATGAAAATGCATCTTTATTCAATAATGTTGTTAGAGGTGCTGCTATTCTCCCATAATTCTTAAAAAACTTGCGATAATACCCTATCAACCCGAGAAATCCTCGCAGATGCTTTATGGATGTGGGAATTTTCCATTCCTTAATCGCTTTAATTTTTCTAGGGTCTACCTTAACTCCTTCATGAGATACAATATGGCCTAGATATTCCACCTCTTGTACTCCAAAGAAACATTTGGATCTTTTTGCATATAATTATTTCTCCTCCAATAGTTGTAGCACCCTATCAACATGTTCAACATGATCCTTTCAAGACTTGCTGTAGATTAGTATATCATCAAAAAATACTAACACAAATTTTCTTAGGAATGGTTTGAAAATTGAATTCATCAAACCTTGAAATGTTGAAGGTGCATTGGTAAGGCCAAAAGGCATGACCAAAAATTCATAATTACCCTCATGAGTTCTAAATGTTGTTTTCGGAGTGTCTTCAATCTTCATTCTGATTTGATGATATCCTAAACGAAGATCCAACTTGGTGAAGTAAATTGATCCATGCAATTCATCCAGTAATTCATCAATGACAGGAATGGGAAACTTATCTTTAATAGTGAGCTTTTTGAGCTCCCTATAATCTGGACACATGTGCCATGATCCATCCTTCTTGTGCACCAATATGACTGGAGCAGAGAAAGAACTTTGACTTGGTTGAATTATACCAGCCTCTAGCATTTCTGCAACCATACGTTCAATTTTACTCTTTTGGGCATAGGGATATCTGTATGGCCTGATGTTTGGAGGAACACTTCCTGGAATCAGATGAATAGCATGATCATGATCACGAATAGGTGGGAGACCTTTGGGAGTCTCAAATACCTTGGAATGATTGTCCAAGACTTTTTGGAGATCTGGAGAAATAGATGATTCCACTGTGGACACATCTAGCGAACATAATTTTGCAAATACACCTCTTTGTTCCTTTTTTAGAATCTTTGTCATACCGTTAGCGCTGATTATCTTTCTCGGTTTCCCTGCAATACCTCTTAATTCAACTTCATTTCCTTCCACAGAAAGTTTCATGAAAATTTCTTGAAAATTAAAAGCTATTGTACCCAAGGATTGTAGCCATTGGACTCCTAGTACAACATCACCACCTCCCATTGGAATGGAAAGCATTGGGCTAGTCAATACATATTCTCCCATGGATAGCTTGATATTATGGCACTTTCCCGAGCAATTTATTGTTCCTCCATTTGCAATCATCACTTGACACTCTGGTGCTGGATATAAGAAGCAATTCAATTCTCTTGCTACCTTACAATGAATAAAATTGTGGGTACTTCCTGAATCAATCAACATTATTACCTTTTTCTTCTTGATTTGTCCTTCTATCTTGATGGTTTGAGGAGTGGTAATTCCCGCCAATGCATTACAAGATACGGTCGGATTCATTTCTTCTTTATCTAGGCTTTGTTCCTAGATTATATCCTCTTCTTTTGACATTTCTTGCTCCTTTTCTTCTTCCTCTTCACAATCTATGTAGAATAATTTCTTCTCAGCACACTTATGACCTTTAGTGTATTTTCTATCACAACTGTAACAAAGCCCTTTTGCTCTTTTTTCTTCCAATTTTTGTGGTGTCAACCTTATAGGTTGTGGAAGACTAGCAGCAACAACACTTCCATCTTTATAGTTCTAAGTGGTATGCTTCCTGGTTGCCATAATTTTTCTTTCCATTTTTCTTGCTAACCTGAATGCCTTCTCTAATGAATCAGGTTCCCAAAGGCAAACATCATGTTGGATATTGTTCTTTAAAGACCCTATGAACACATCAATCCTATGCTCCTCTGGAATATCTTTTACCCTTATGTTCAATTTTTGGAACTCCTTAATGTGCTCCATTATTGAACCCTTTTGTTTGAGACTTATCAATTGGCTAAAAAATGTGTTGCTTTTTGTATCCTCATAATGTGCTATCAATTATTCCATAAAAATTTCCCAAGTGATAAATTGTTTATGAGAGCAAAGCCATTGATACCATACAAACTTATTTGGTTCCAAATATAAAGTTGCAATACGTACCTTTTGTGTGTGTTGCACATTATTGAGATCGAAAAATTGCTCCATCTGTAATATCCATGTTGCGGGATCCTTGCCATCAAACTTCCTCATATCGATTTTTGGAATATGTTGGGTCTTTGATCCAACATTAGAGTTTATGGAATCATGATTAAAATTTCTTTTGTTCTCATCATGATTTTCCTTTACTACCGTTTCACCATTAGTGATCCTTTCTTGTAGCAACTTATTCATATTTGTCTTCAATTCTTCCATGTCTGTCTTCAAATCTATCTTCAAATCATCCATCTTAGCTTCCACGTCATTCATCTTAGCTTATACACCTTTCTTTAAACAATCCATCTTAGCTTCTACGCCTTTCTTTAAACCATCCATCTTAGATTTTGTTCCTTTTTGTGCAAGGGACAGTTGTTGCACTTGGTCTTGTAATTTTGATATATCATGTTGCATTTCTTCCTCTTATTCATGAGTCATGCTAGAGCTTTCAGGTTCCTTACTAGGTATTTGCATTTTCTTTCCTCGGGGCATCAATTACCAATAATAATGCTCTACTATGCCCTTTGAATTCCTTCAAAATAAATTTTCAAACCAAGCTTAAGCAAAAATTTAAGAAAATCTACACACCTTTTTTCACTTTGAAGGAGCTCGATATTGCCTTTGATGTATCTCTGTACTTTCCAATCATCTAGATCTAAATTTGTGACCTACAGTAGCCCTCTGTGTCCTCTTTCCAATGCCACAAGTTTGACCCAAATTGGATTCTCCAAGGAAGAGTTATGCGAAATCTCCCACAGTGACTTGATTATAGACTAGTTCAGTAGAGCGAGCTTGTACGACTTGCCACGAGTCACTGTTTCGACCTTTGTATCTAAAAAATGCATACAAGAAACTACAGTCCATCCTCTTTCTTTACCTTCTTACGAAATTTCAATCTGATCCCCAGAGAGAAAGTTATGATTCTTTTCCCCAGGTCACCTATTTTGAATGTAATTCAGGAGTCTGCAAAAAGACCAACTTCCTCAGATCATATCTCGGCAAATATAGTGCAAACAGCTCTGAAATTCAGACCCGAGGTTCAGCATGATTTCTTCTCAAATGGGTTTTTTTGCAACTTCTGAAACATTGCAGAAAAAAAGTTATAGCGAAAATGCCACGATGACCTGTTTGGAGCAGCGAAACCCTGGAATCCAAAGCTCTGATACCAAATGTTATGAAACTAGCTCAAGAAAAAGATAGAAAAGATAGATCAACGCCTTAAAATTCAGCCTCTTCGAGGGGGCAACCTCCTTCACATTACATAAATGAACAATTCTTGGATGATTCAAATGACAAAACCTCCTTTCTATATATAGGAGTCTAAGGAGTCACAATATAACCTAGCCGACCTAACAATAATAATATAAAGCCACAAAAATAACAATAGAGGGATTCTATGGGGCACAGTAATAAAAATATGGGGATAATAGGGGCACAACAATATTAATAAGGGGTACAAATTCAATAGTAATGGGGTAATCACTAGTATTATAGGGACTTAACATCTCACCTTCCTAAGGAAGGATGAATCTAGAGGCTACCTGGCCCGATTACAGACTCTGCCTAAAGAAATAAAATGTAAACACTTTCTGAATAACAGATCTGATGATCAACAACTCTGATACCATGTAGAAATTTTGAATAATATGACACTTATTCACAGAGATTATCCCGATTATACACTATTGCGGAATACATGCACAATACATAACCTCCTCTACGTTGATCATCAATTTAGCAGCATTAAAAACAATGAAACATCAATCGCATGCACACATTAACATAGTATGTAACCCGGGGAAAGCATACATCTGAAAACCCCACACTATCTGTATATTATAATGATAGAGGACATGTAACAATACATAGTACAATACTCCTCACAAGTACTTAGTACTATCTCCACCTGTTACACACAAACTAGCTCAGATTTGAAGTCTCAATTCTTCTCCATTGTTTGCCTGCCTCCACTATGCAATCCTGCAAGAGAATCAATCACTCTGTGAAATCTAATTCCTTTGGTTACACTACGCAAGCCTCATGGGCAATCTCCATCCAAGCATGTGCAAATCTCATGCGCAACTATAGTCACAACTGATAGCAAACTCAACCTCTAACACCTGTCTCCACTGAACTGTCCATGCACTGAGTTAACTAATGTATTCTTCAGTTGCTTTAAGAGTTAATAATTAGTGAATTAATTTAACAATTAATTCACATCACTCATCACTAGTCTATTTTCAGTTAGACTAAATACAACTAGTTTAACCAAGTCAAACTGAACACAACTCCATCAACTCCACAATCAAATCCACCGAAACTCAACCACATGAGTTCTAACTGAAGTCCTGCATGTAATAGCTCAATTGAGCCACAAAGAAAGCATATTTCCTTCTGACAACTACATGTGCCACATCTGTAGCTTAAACTGAAGTGCTCCAAGAGGATAATATAATTTTTATAGTCCAAATATTATTATGAGACAATAATATTCGACTGTTCTATTTTTAGCCTGGCAGTCTAAAAATAGAAACCGCCCATATGTCTAAAAATAGAAGTCCATCTATTTTTACCAACATGACCAATCATCCACAAATAGCATCCTGCAACTCATAGACCATGATCCATATGTCTAAAAATAGACTTTGTGCCAAAAATAGCCTACGGGCCCACTTAGTGAAGGTGACTTCTTTCCACTAAGCTCCATCATCTTGTTGCATTCTCAACAAAATCCTCCAATTGATCCTAAACCTCCAAATGCTATAACAAACGCAGAATCAAAAGGGGAAGAGGAAGAAGTTTCAAATGAGGAACAAACCGACAATGAAGAAGTCATAGAACTACAAGGAATGTGGTACTTCATTCTTCCAGATGAGGAAGATCAAGAAGCATTACCAGTTTCCACTAGAAGTAGAAATCAACTCAATCCTCCACAATCCAGTACTTAACAGAAAAACCCAATTCCGACTCCCAAGGATAAAATCGTAGGTAAAAAATCCTCACCGAAGTCTACTCAAACAAACCCAATCCAATTTGATTCGACATCTTCATCTAAAACGCTTATCGTCTCAGATGAAATGGAATACAACATTATCAAATATATGAAGAAAACTAGATCAAACATTACTCTTCATGAGCTCAGTAAGCTAAAGCATCAACAAAAATTACTCTTGAAAGAGTTCAATGTAGTACCTACTACGCCTCTTCCCGCCGCTGTGATTTCACAGGCTAATTGTGAAATGGGAAGACCTCCAACTAGCATAGCAAATAAAATCGACCCAACTGACATTGCTCTGATTGGCAGAAGATCCAAATCCCATACTCCACCATTTCTCCTTACTTTTGAAGTTTTTAATAAAAATTTGCACCACTATCTAGTTGATTTTGGTGCATCATCTAACATTTTACCTAAGATAGTCTACGCTAAGTTAAACGTTCAACCTCAGAAATATGCAGTATGAATAGTACAACTAGACTGGTCTCAAGTCGAAGTCATCGGGGAACTTAATCAAGTAACCATAAGACTTTCATCAAACTCAAAAGTGTGTCAAGTCATTGATATACTTGTGGTTGACATTCCAAAATTTTATGGACTAATCCTCAGTAGGGATTGGTTAGAAAAAATTCATGGTTACTTTGCAACTGACTGGTCTCATATGTGGCTCCCCTACAATGGAAAAGAAAATTAGATCAAAGTTGAAAGAGAAAAACATCAAAAGTACATAGTGACAGAGTTAGAAGGAGAAAACGAGCCTGTAGCGTACAACAACAACATAATCAGAAATTATTCTGTTGAGTCATTCTTAGGAAATTTCAACACTCAACCTTCTCCTTTTTTAGAAAATTCCATTTTATCTCAGATATATTTTTTTTCTCAAACTAACACTTCTAGATGTATTAATTTTGTAGACAAACCTGTAAATAAAACCTTTTTTTGGAAATTATTTTTCAATGGTTCTAAATCCAACGATGGAGTAGGAGCAGGTTGTATATTAGTTAGTCCAAAAGGAGATAAAACCATGTTAGCGTGTAGACTTGAATTAGATTGCACAAACAACATAGCTGAATATGAAGCACTGGTTCAAGGGTTATACAAAGCAATCGGACTTAATATCAAATACCTGCAAGTATTTGGAGACTCTGAGATTGTCATTAGACAAGTAAGAAATACTATACACTGTCTGTTGGGGCATTTGAAACACTATCAATCCTTAGTACAAGACCTGACCTCACACCTTACATCATTTAATATTTCATCTATTCCAAGACTCCAAAACACTAGCGCCGACATTCTTGCTAATGTAGCTTCCAAGCTTATTCCAATAGAGGACTACAGTCCAGATAGATTCTCTATTGAATTAATTTTTAGACCCTCTATTCCAGATAACATTACCAATTGGAGAGTCTTCAACAATGACCCTGATATCGTGAGTTTTCCGACTTCAGAAGGCTCTTACAATAATTAGATAATTGATGAAGACCAACATGAAAAACAACTAGAACAAGAAAACAACAATAACGCTATACCAAAATCCGTATTCAAGTTAGAGGACCTGTATGACTTAAAGGACAGATTTAAAAGATCCACCAATTCAAAACTCCAGAGTTCGACTCTGAGATACGAATTAATTAATCTAGGGACAGACATGGAACTATAAAGCATCAACCTAGGTCTTGGCCTAACATCTGAAGAAAAATCAGCTTTTTATTGATTGTTGAAGCAACACAAGAGTGTCTTCGCTCAGAATTACGATGATCTTAAAACATATGACACTTCAATTATCCAACATACAATTCCTATGATTTCCGATGAAAAGCCTGTTCAATAGAAATTAAGGAAAATACATCCTAATTTGAAAAGCCAGATAAAATATGAGTTAAATAAATTACTAAGAGCCAATATTATTTTTCCTATCATACATTCCAGATGGGTCTCCAATCGCGTCCCAGTCAGAAAGAAAAATGGTGATATTCAGATTTGTATAGACTTTCGTAACCTCAATAAAGCTTGCCAAAAGGAAAATTTTCCACTGCCCCCAATGGAACATACATTATAATCAGTCATAGGGTCAGAGTTAATGTCCTTTTTAGATGACTATTTAGGGTATATCAAATCTTATTCCACCCGGATGATCAATTGAAAACTACGTTTAAAACGAAATGGGGCACTTATGATTATCAAAAGATGCCATTTGGGCTAATCAATGCTGGTGCCACGTTTCACAGAGCCATGGACATTGCGTTTAAGGGATTAATAAACATGCCAGTGGTAATCTACTTAGACGACATAACGGTATATTCTAGAAAACATAGTATTCATTTAAGAGACCTAAAACAAATCTTTCAACGTTGTCAAAAATATGGAATTTCGCTTAACCCCAATTTTTTTTTTTTTTTTTTGCATTAAGTGAAGGAAAACTTCTTGGATTCATAGTATCCAAATTAGGAATCCATATTGACCCATATAGGATTAAGGAAATTGTTGAGATATCTTTACCCCACAATAAAAAAGCAATGCAGTCTTTCCTTGGCCAGATAAATTTTGTTAAGAGATTTGTCCCTGACTTCTCAAGGATTGTGTCACCCCTCCAAGCCATGATTAAGAAAAATGCTCTCTTCAAATGGGGTCATTCAGAACATGAAGTGTTCAGCTTGATAAAACAAGCAATTATAAATGCCCCATCTTTAGCAACGCCGAATTTTTCCGATCCTTTCACTTTATATACATTTGCCTCTGAAAAATCATATGCCACCATACTGACACAAGCGAATCAAGATAAAGCCGAAGCCCCAATTGCTTTCTTTAGTTCAAATTTACAAGGAGCTGAATTAAATTACTCTAATGTTGAGAAACATGCTTATGCTGTTTTCAAAGCAGTCAAATACTTCAGACCTTTCCTTCTCAAGTCTCACACCAAAATATTAGTACCATTTCCAGCAGTAAGAAATCTTTTGGTACAAAAATATGTAGGTGAAAAGAGAGCAAATTGGGTCACGGCCCTGCAAGAATATGACGCTGAAATTAAACCAGCAAATATCATAAAAGGTCAAGGTTTTTGCAGGATGTTGGTAGGAGCATCAAACATATCAGAGTCGTGGTCTCCAGATAGTGAAGTGTAGATTTATGAGGTAAGCCTAAACGACTCTGAATCAAGATATGATAATATCATTTTCTATCTAAAAAATGTATATGCCCCTCCACATTTGAATTACACAAAGAAAAGAGACCTGAGGATAAAAGGTAAACAATATCAAATCGTCAATGATCTACTGTTTAGAATGAATTATGATTCTGTTCTCCTTAGGTGCCTCGAGAAATCTGAAGTAGAAAAATTATTGCGGGAACTCCATGATGGACCAGGGGACAGACACTATGCAGGAGATGCAACAACACACAAAATCCTGCGTGACGGCTACTACTGGCCAACTCTATTTAAAGATGCACATAGTTATGTAAGGAGATGCCAGATTTGTCAAACTGCTACCGGAAGACAGAGGAAACCATCATTGCCATTACAAACGATCAACATTGATCAACCATTTGAACAATGGGGATTATATATAATAGGTGAGTTCGTTCCTCATTCTTCTAAATAGGATAAATACATCCTTACAACTACTAACTACTTTACCAAATGGGTAGAGGCAGTTCCACTCAAGATAGCCAACTCTGAAAATATTATTGAACTTATAGATCAATTCATCATCACCAGGTTTGGCTTGCCTTCTGCCTTAATGTTTGATAATGCATCCTATTTCTCAGGCAATTCCATGACAAAATTTTCTCTCAAAAGAGGTTTCAAACTCAAATATTCTGCTAATTATTATCCACAAGGAAATGGGTTAGCCGAATCAATGAACAAAAACCTTATTAGAATTATCAAACGGACCATTGATCAAAATCAAAGAAACTGGCATAAGTCTTTAGTGTATTCTCTCTAGGCAGATCAAATAACTCAGGAAACCTCCATTGGCACTTCTCCTTTTAATTTAGTTTATGGGAAAGAAGTGGTCTTACCAACAAATCTAGCTATTCCCTCACTAGCCTTAGTTCAATTCATTGAAGAAACTCATTCCTCATCCATGCAATTAAGACAATTAAAAATTCTTAAACTTGAAGAGGAATGAGAAAAGGCCATAGTAATTAGTAAAAGCCTCTTTTGATTCAAACTCAGTAACTATAAAAGATTTTCAACTTGGAGACTTAGTATTAAAATGGGATAAATCCCATGAAGAGAAAGACAAGCATACTAAATTCCAACGGATGTGGCTTGGACCATTCCAGATTGTCGAACTCATTGGCCCATCAACTTTCATGTTACAAGATTTAGCAGGGAAAAGGGAATATTTACCTGTTAATGGACAGATCCTAAAGAAATATTTTCCATAGAAGATGATCTCTTCTATTTTTCTATAGATCATAGTTTCAGTTAAGTTTTCTTTTGATAATAAAACAAGTTGAGAATGTTCACTTTTGGTTTCACAAAAAGAATAGTTTCTCATTTCAATTTTGTTTTTTCACTTGTATAAGTAGGAATGGTTATGAAAATTAATCTCCATTTATGAAACATATGGTTAAGTGCTATTATTTGGAAAAAAATTTCCTGTTATTCTATTTCAACTATCTGAGTTTTGGTTAGAATCAACCTTAGGAAGGATTTTTCCTTGCATCAGTCACAAAAGATTTCAATAACAAAACAAATACTCTCTGCAGAAAAGGTATTTTCTTTAAACTCTACAATTTTCGTACAGGAAAATTCTTAAGGAACCAATGACTCCCCCCCACTCGAGGAATTTATGAGATTCAAGGAGTAATCCAATTATACACTTCAAACTTAAAGAATAAGAGGTCTCATCAAGAGTTGGCTTATCATGAGCGTAAATATTATAACTAACTGACATTGCCATACTAAATATCAAGATAGGGTAATGGCTCGAGATTGTTTCAATTAAAAGACAAGGGGTCTCATCAAGAGCCAGCTTGTTCAATTAAGTTATAAATCAAGTGAATGGCACTGTCAATTTTGGCCACCAAACCAAGACATTGTTCTTTAAGAAATAAAAGAAGAATAAGGAAAACAAAAAGCGATAAGTATATATGAGGATTTATTTCTAAAAATTGCATTTTTCTCAAGTGGGACACTAGATCATTGTTGGGTAACAGGTAACCCTGTCGAGGCTATGAACGCATGCTGGTAGGAGAGGCTCTACCTACAACAAATGAATATACCAAAACTGATCTAACGAGATGCTTTTGTTTTATCTTTACGACCAAGTAATGACTGATGTGAGTAAAATGACTAACTCTGAGAAGAAGATAATCAGAATAAAGATAGTTAGAGCAAGATGTTGTTATTAATAAATAGCACTATATACCTTATATTTTGTATAATTCAGTTTCATTTCAAAACCATCTCTATTTTAGAAGTTTTAGAAAATTCAAAAAACCCTCAGAGATAACTGGTTCTTCGAAATGAATCACCAATTCTTGTGCTTATCAACAACCCCCCATTTATTAATGTTATTAATAATAACATTAATAAATGGGGACCCTTCCAAAAAATCAATCCTAGCATCTAGTCATGCCTTTTTATTTTTAGAATAAAATAAGGTGTCAAAACGGGACTTGCAAAATCATGGAAAATGTTCCTTTTCATATTTTAGCGTATAAAACTTTGCAAACGATGAGTTTCATAAACAAGCGCCATATGGTAAAATAAAAAGCGCCATATGGTAAAATAACCTAAAAAGTAACTTTACACTCGGAAAGTCGTAAATATTAAAATAATCCTTGAAAAGATCCTCTCTTAAAGGATAGACTCTCGCATTGCAAAAAAATTACGACAGACCTTCCTTATAAAAGTTAGCCCATGAAATCACGATCTACGAAATGCGAAATCATAAAACTCCCATAGCCTTCTCGCATCGTAGTTACAACCATGCAACGCTACTCAATAAAGCATAAGTAAATATTGCGAAATGCAATAGCATCTCGCATTCACTCACATGGCAGTAAGTCTTAAACTTAAACGATGTTTGCGATATATCAATCTGTGATATTGCGTAGCAAATCGTAGAATCGCTTTTATCGCAACTCAAAGGGCTCACGGTTCAAAGAGAGTACTTCCCGACTTTCGATGTGAAGTAATGGACATTAAGTTAAGGATAATGGTTCATTAGTGGACATTTATTAAAAGAATGATTACAATCAGGTATGAAAGGCCATTTAATGCAAGTTGATATCTTCTAACGTGATTTAGAATTAAGACCCTCTGTCACCTATATTTCATCCTTTTATTGATTAATTCCTACATTCACTATCATTTTTATCCTATTCTTCTCTCCTCTTGTAACTTTCAGGAAGAACATACAAAGCAGGACATCTGAAGAAATGGTCAAGAAAGGAAAGGCACCCGATTATGAGAAATCGGAGATGACCCCCCTATTCACAGATACTACTTGTAATCGAAATGCAGGGATGTCCACATGGTAGACTATGTAGCAGCTATTAGAGGGAGAACAATCAAGAATTTTGGAAACAACAGTTACAGTGGACGGATGCGTTTCTTCTGATGCTACTCTGACTGAGCTTGCATGCTCATTCTTGCACTGCATTGCTGCAAGACCAAAGATGCTTCCTTATACCGACATGGTTAAGTGGATCATAGATGATGCAGAAATATCAGATAGGAATTCAAGATGGCAAGTCAATAATTCATCGGGTCATTTACTCTAGAAAACCTAAGACTTATGTACTATCTACCAGAGCTACAGGCCATCTACAACAGGCAATTTGTCGAGAAGTTCACCAAGGAAAATGAAGACATGGCAGAATGCATGAAGAATTGGTCAAACAACAAAGAAAGACTCAAGAAAGATAAGAATGGTATGTACACCATCGATTCTCTTAGTTCCCCTTTCTGTTTCGCTGCTACTATGTTATGTAGATTGTTTGGTAAACCAGACAGCACCAAATTTTCGTCAGAATGGTTACCCCTAATAGATGCAGCCGTCAACGCTACAGTAATGAATTGGGCTCAAATCTTGTCTGATAACTTAGCTACTGCAATTTTAGAGTACAGAAGAAAAAGGAGTATTGCTTCGAGGGTTTACCCTCCATTTTTCATGAGCGCCTATGTTATGGATGCTATTTGTTTTGGTTCCAAGTTTCCTCTTATGGGATGGAAGTGGACTGCTCAAAATCCACTTCCTATTCAAATATATCATAAAATCATGTGGGAGTCTAATTTTGCACCACACTTCTTCAAGATTTGTCACAGAGTTATGCTTCCAATTCACAAAAAGATTTACAACTGAGATGCCCCTAGGTTCTCCCAAGAAGCTGAAGTAGATATTCTCCTCGTAGCCAGATGGTTCAGGGAAGAATTATTCACATACATCATAGTGTTCGACAGTATTGCCTTGCCCCATGTTCTACCTTTTTATGTCCCAAGAAACTAGTGGCTAGGGAGATATCCTATCAAACATGCAATGAGGGAGGAATGAGTAAGATATTGAAAGATTCCAAGAAGGCCATTTGGCCTCATTTTCCTGTAGCATGTGGAGTATTTGCATTACATGACTTAGGACATGATTTCAAAGAAGTTGAAAATGTATTATCTTTGCAATTACCCAAGTTCCTGGGAAGGAAATATGATCTCTTTGGTATTGTAAAAGATTTTAATACAATGGTCAAAATAAGAATATTCACCCATGAAAAAGACCCCTTTGATGATGTTTTCTTGCAAAAAACACCTTCAAAGAAGTACATCATATGGCACAAAAATTTAATTGATCAAGAAGGTCTCCAAACATTTGATAACTACAGGAGAAGGAGGTTATCTAGGGTCCCATTGGACCAACTACTCATTGAGCCAATAACAAATCTTACTCCTAGTGCAAGAATAGAGGGAGACTCAAAAGAAAAATCCAAAACTAGTTCTGGAAATGAATGGCAGAAAATTTTGTCGACCAATCTGAGAAAACATCAGAGAATGAACATAGTAAGAGTGAGGAGTCAATTAAAGACATAGCCCAGTCTACAGCAAAGTCTGACCAGCAGACTTCTTTTGTAAAACAAGTTGAAGCCTCAACTTCCCTTACAAAGCAAGCGAAGCCGCTTGTAATTGATTTAGAAGAAGAATGGGAAAATTTCAATAAGAGACTCAATACAGAGGAACAAATCGTAGAGCCACCAACAAACCAACAAGAAACAACCACATAAATGGTAATAGAAGTGGTATAGACATATTTGGGCACTTCAATCCCAATCTTATATGTCAATAAAGTAGGGCTCATCAACCCCTAAAATATTTGTTTCATACCCTAAAAAACATGGTCATCTAATTACACCATTCCCCAAAAGTTCCACCTGAAAAACCTTCCATAAATGGCCTAAACTGAACCATACTGACTGCTACACTGGCCAAGTGCGATGCATACTGAGTGGTACACTGCCGAGGTGTGATGCATACTGACTAGGCCTTCTGTAGGGTGTAATGGGTGAGGATGGAAAAATGTCTGAGACAGTTTCTAGGTGGTTGATCATGGAATCTTCCATAAACTTCTCCTATGACACTTGCCTCTCTGAATTCGCCCAGGGATGAGTAAGAGATCCAAGAAATATCCAAGTGGAACCAAATGTAACAAGTGGAATGACACTAATCAAAACCCCAGAGATGACTCACACCCTTGCACACATCTATAAATGGATCCGTCATCTAAGATATCTGGAGGCTAGAATATTGTGAATTGCAAGGAAGTGCTGATAGTTTGTATTTGAGGAAAGAACATTGTATTGTTGGTGTGATCTTGGTATTTCATGAGGTGAAGAGGGATTGATGTTGGGAGGATGATGCTGGATCAGACAACTGGGTTGTAATTCTCCCTTCTATTTAATAAAGTTCTTCAAGTTTTCTTCCATACGATTATGCAATTGTGAATGTTATCATTTGTGAATGCTATTGTATGTTCATTATATATCTGATTCTGTAATGTTTATGATATAATAGATCAAGATGCTTTGACGGTTGTTTGTTACTGTGTTTCTATAGGTACTCTCCAAGCAGGATAAGTACGAAGAGGAGTTGCGAGCTCTGCCAAGGGGGAGAGAGATCAAGCAAGGGATTAAGTGGAAGTTATAGGTTGGTTCCATTGTCTTTCTCTTATCTATTATGCATGGAAGAAATTGTGAATTTATTTAAACTGTTGTTTCTAGGGTAGCTGCCAAACCTAGAGGGCTAGTCATTCGAAAAGGCACTAGTTTTCCCATAAACAAAATGGCGACTCCACTGGGGCTCGAACAGATGCTTGTTTTTTGTTATTGTTTGTTTTATAAACTATAGACAGAGCCTGAAGTCAGCCAGGTAGCCTTCGAACTGCTCTTGCTCTGCAATTGCATAGTAGATGAATGTTGCTTCTATCAATCTCTGCTTTATTTTATGAATTAAACATTTGACTTACAAGCATTCAAGATGCCCTTTTTTAAGCTTAGTAACCTCTCAAGACATTTCTCTGTACTTTTCTCTTTACTGTCCATCATAGCTCAACTTAACTCACTGAAAACAGCCGCTCATCTGAGCCAAAACCTTCTTCAGTTGTGCTCCCTAGCCCATCGCACTATCTGTCACTGTAAACCAATACGCATCACACCTCCTGAGTGTGTAAAGTGAGATGCATCCCTATTTCTGTGAAGCCTAGGTGCGATGACTGACTGAACCTATTTCCATTCTAGAAATTGGGGGTTTTTGTCCTTGTTTTCAGTTTCATTTAGTTGTTTTACTGCTTATGTACAATGCCTCCTTACTCAAACCTACTCACATCACATAGATCAACCTCCATTGATTAGGATTAGTAAATGTTTTTATGTATTTGTTCATCATTTACAATCCTTTGTCAAAAAGTTTCTTAAATCGATCTGTCACTTTGGTTAAAAAAATGTCGTAATTGTCGTTTTGTGTCAAAAATAGAAGTGTCATTGATTCTTCCTTCCTTGAATAGTCGATTGAAATTTTCATCAAGTATTTGGTTTGATTTGTTGATATTCGAAGTGTCGAAAGCATTTTTTCATTCAAAATTGAAAAGTGTCGTTTAGTATTCCTTTCTCTTTTGAAGAAGAAATTGTCGAAATGTCATTTTGAAAGAAATATTTTAGATCTTTGCTACATTTGTTTTCCTTTTTTACATTTTTACATTAAGGAGAACGAAAAACAAATACATGCATTTGCATTTTCATTTAGTTTGTGTGCGAAAAATTATTTAGGAAAATGCACTAGTGTGTGCTCTTTGATCCTTGTTTGAAACAATTGTAATCTTCTTTCCCTAGTAGCTAGGATTTTCATTGATCAAAATAAACAATGATTGTTTATCATTGTAAATTGAATTTTTAGGAATTTCAAATCAACATCACACAGTCAACCATTGAAAGGAAAAATTTAAACAAGATCGACTCTAAAATAAATCTAATTGAACCTAACAACACTTTGGAACTTAACGCAACACATCTAGAGGTCTAGGCCAGAGACGTGTTCCGGCGTCGTAAAAACTAGTAACTATAGTTTTCATCGAAGGTTGGGTGATTCCTCCTCCTTGATACAACAAGTGCTAGCATGGACTTGTGCTCCCCGTACTGTCGCGTATATATTGGGAGACCACAATAGGATTATATCCTTTATCCACAGGGAGCCGAGTCTATCGCCCTATCAATCGCAATGCACTGAACACAGCATTCAGGAAGATTCACTGTCGTACATAAGTCATTGGTAATTTCTCTTTAATTTATCGCGAAGGTGTATATTGCAGTTTTGCGATTGGTTTGGTAATCCCTCTGTCTAGATTCTCCAGAGTAGTCAGTTTCATTCCTTTTCAACTCTTTAAAAGAAAAGGTCCATCTAAGCACTTGTCACTTCAGGCTCATTAAAAATCGAAGGGGACTAGAGTCATCTTTAGCTTTTTCTCAACTCTTAAAAACTAAAAAAGCAAAGTTGTGTCAAATCGTCCTTAAAATTAATTGAATTTAGAATAACATCCTTGTTCCTTAGTTGATCTTAGGTTGAGATATATGGAGACAAATCTGGGATCCACCAATCAAGGAATCCCTTTTGAGGGGAATCCTAGTCCTTTTTCTTCTTGGGGAAATATTGGTGCTCCGTATATGGCCACATTGTCCCTTCCAGGAATTACAATTGGCCTACCGGTATGGCTATTCTCAACCTCTATGGTTCAAAATACCGTGATTCCTCCGCAATCGAATCAGCCTCTAGTTGATACTGAAGTTGACCCTTCGCCTTCTTCTTCGTTTGTTTCTCCCTCCCCTTCCTCCTCTTCGCTTGGTGAAAGTAGTGATGCTAGTAACCAGGTGGCTGAGAAGAAGAAGAAAGGGAAGGAGAAGAAGAAGAAGCCAATTCAACAAGGGGGCAACCGTGAATCATCTGGTGAAAATCCACATGTTAAAGCTCCCAAACCCAGATTTCCTTGCATAATTTGTAGAGGAGACCATTGTCATCGAGATTGTCCTTGCTTTCCTCAGATATTGAGAGAATGGTCTCCCCGTTGGCACCATCAGGTGCCGTCAACCTCTGGTGATCATGTTGATATCACACCATCAACTAGTAATAGTGAAGTTCATGGACAGAAAGGAAAGGTCAAAGTGCCATGTAGTTTATGTGAAGGTAATCATTCCCTTCACCATTGTCCTTTTTTGGATGAAGGCAAAAGAGTTTTGGATAACCATCATGTTTCACCGCAGTGACTTCCATCTGGCTACAGGAAGCTCTCCCCTTGTCCTTTACTAGTTGAAAAACTGACTGGCTTAAATCAACTGTCAGTCGAAACCACTCTCTTTGAAAGTGAATCTTATGAGTCCATGCCTGACCAAAGCCAATAGGTCGAGGTGACAGTTGACCCAATTTTACCTTCAGAAGATCATACCCTTCTTGAAGAGAGTGAGAACAATACCATTCAAATTCTTTTTGTTACTTCAGAGTCCGATGAACTTGGGGGAAATCCGCCCGTTCCTTCACAACAAGAAGAAAATCCCCCAGTTCTCGTAACTCAAGGGGTTAATTCACCCATTTATTCGGTACCCCCTCCAAGTAGTCTAGTCACTTCTTTTGATTGGAATCGACTAGCAAGATCCTGCCTTCCTTCTTATGTACCTTTCTGGATCATAGTACAAGTTTACAAAATGATCATGTCTGGCACTATCATAGATGAAGGTGCATCAATGAGTATCCTTTCCTCAACTGCTTAGAAAGCGCTTGGTTCACCATCACTTATGCCTGTTACACAAAATCTGTTAGGCTTTAACAAAGGAACCAGTCGACCGTTAGGGATCCTTCCTAAGTTACCGATCACTTTGGGAAGGAAAACTGTTCATATGAATGTGATGGTAGTCCCAAGAGCGTTATATTACAATCTACTCCTTAGACATGACTATGTTTATAACATGGAGGCTATTGTTTCAACACTCTTCTGAGTGATGTGTTTCCCACTTGAAGGCAAGATTGTCACCATTGACCAGCTTTCATTTCCAGGCCCAAGCATAGCTCCAAGACAATCATCATTCCTAAATGGCCCTTTTACATCAGCTATATCTCTTGAACCTTCATTCCATCCACCTGATTGCCATGAATAGTTTGGTGAATGTAACGAATCTTAGGGGACATGCACCCTTGTCTATTTTGTGGACAAACCCAATTGAAAAGATAAGTTTCCCTGTAGGTTATGTGATTGGTCTGACACACCATTCACCTTTGTTTATTCTACCGATGAAGCCAAGGAAGTGTTTTGTCTATTCTGCGGACGAAACCATCCTACCTAACCACAGTAATTTCCATATGGCTACGGGAGAGTCTCCTTTTCATCATGTTGGGGGCATGCAAATCATTTTCAATTTCATTTTCAATTTTCAGTTTTTTTTCGTTTCTAGCTTTTTAGTTTTGACGTTTATAGCTTACGTAAAAACATGAAACCAAAGACCGAGCATAGTTCCCCCACAGTTCAAGCTCATTAAAAAATGAACCCACCTTCGGTAATTAACCTTTGTGATTGCCATACTATTAGCCTTGGTTGTGTACCTCCCATCACCTCCATTCTTTTGGCCGATCATACGCTTCCAGTTGGTTGTTTACCCTTTTTGAGGAATAGCTACGATGAGTGGTCTTTTTAGCCAACCTCTTCATAGAAACCACCATGTTTTGAGAAGTTCCAAGCTTACCCAGAACCATTTACTACCCTAGACACCACTCGTTCCTCGAAATCGAGTCTCCTTTAAACTCTTTTCAGACTTGTTAAATATGAAAATATTGTTGAGAAATTGGCCTTTCAAACTTGTTAAAGTGATTGGAAGTGCCATCCCTCCTGTATATTTTAATCTTTTTCAGACCTGAGAGATTATCTCATGAAAAAGTTCGAGTGCTTGTCTTTTTCGGCTCGTTAAAGTGATCATAAAAGTCATCCCTTTTGTATTATTTTATCCTTTTTCGGACCTAAGGGATTATGCTACGAAAAAAGAACTCCTGGAGTTTCCTTTTCATCCCTTTTCAAACTATCTAAACATGAAAAGGACCAAGTTATCCTTGTCATTAAACTCGTTAAAACAATGGTGACAAACTTGTCCATTCTAAACAAGATCGAGTTTCACTGTCGCTAGACTCGTTAAAACATAGCGACGGGTTTGCTCGAAGGGAAAATTATAGAACAAGCATATGTTATCCTCCTCAAGATTGACAAAAATAAAGAGGTACTGTTCAACAATGACTGGGGAAAAAGGGAAAAAACTTGAAGAAATTTATGGTAGCAGATTGCTCTTGAACATGACACTTTCACTCCATCACCATTATTGAGTCGGGTTGGGTTATTCTGTTCACTGGTCATCTCACCATTGGTCTTTCACACCATCCATCTTTTGGGGTAACGCTACCAATCCATCTTAGTGTTTCCGACATGTTCAAGAGAAGTCATTCAGTTGAGAAACCACAATCCAGTTAATGCCTCATCCACTGCAATACCTTCAACTTTCATTTTTCATGACCGCCATTCCTGAACCTTGTGTCGTCAAATCATTTTCACCTCTAGAAAATCATTTGCTTTGTTTTGTGTCATAGTTGTGGGATACATTAAGGCCCTCCTCTGACGAGTCACTTCTTGTTGACATCAGCTCATTAGCCAAGAATTTGACTTAGAAACACCCCTTTCAGTACTTTGAAGCTTGCATGCCTCAATGGCAAGTTTCTCACTTTCGGTGATAGGTTGACATCAATGGCCTTCGACCAAACGATTTTGCGTGGTGTTTGACATCGGATGATATATTCACACCACGTGAATTGTATTGTAGTACCTTGAGGGTCATTATCATTATTGGTGATTCCTCTCACGTCTGTTAACAGCTCACATTATTGGCTGGTAATCAGGCGATGTCTTTCCATGTTCGACTTCAGAACATCTCTTCACATGGATTGACTTGTACATCTGGCAAAGATTGAATGAGTTTGAAGACCCCGGATCTAGTTTCATCCATCTGGGCTGCGAAAATATTCATGGATATAAAGACATCAAATGTACAAAGAAGCTGCATAGATGGTCATCCGAGTCAAGGATGATGACTCTACATCTGAAGAATCACTAGTCTGCATCTGCAGATGACTATTTGATTTATGTACATGAAATGAATTTATAAATATGAGCATGGGAATGCCCGCCTCAGCTAGATCATGAAAATTATATTATGATGATGTATTGTATTGTATCTTATACAGGTCACCTTCCAGTTCAAAACCTCAGATCCTCATGATAAAGCATTTCACCCGACAGTAAGATTTACAACTTCATGCTTTAGGGGGAAACTATTATAGACATATTTGGGAACTTCAACCCCAATATTATATGTCAATAAACTACGGCTCATTAACCCCTAAAATATTTGTTTCATACCCTAAAAGAACATGGTCATCTGATTACACCATTCCCCAAAAGTTCCACCTGAAAAACCATCCAGAAATGGCCTAAACTGAACCATACTGACTGCTACACTAGCTAGGTGCGATGCATACTGAGTGGTACACTGCCCAGGTGCGATGCATACTGATTAGGCCTTCTGTAGGGTGTGATGGGAGAGGATGGACAAATGTCCCAGACAATTTGCTAGGTGGTTGATCATGGAATCTTCCAGAAACTTCTCCTATGACACTTGCCTCTCTGAATTCGCCCAGGGATGAGTAAGAGATCCAAGAAATTTCCAAGTGGAACCAAATGTAACAAGTGGAATGATGCTAATAAAAACCCCAGAGATGACTCACACCCTTGCACACATCTATAAATGGATCCCTCATTTAAGAGATCTGGAGGCTAGAATATTGTGAATTGCAAGGAAGTGCTGATAGCTTGTATTTGAGGAAAGAGCATTGTATTGTTGGTGTGATCTTGGTATTTCATGAGGTGAAGAGGGATTGATGCTGGGAGGATGATGCTGGATCAGACAAATGGGTTGTAATTCTCCCTTCTATTTAATAAAGTTCTTCAAGTTTTCTTCCATATGATTATGCAATTGTGAATGTTATCATTTGTGAATGCCTTGGTTTGATCAAGGACTTATGTGTAACTCTTGTCCAATGCCCTGCAAAGAGTATTCTAATGGACATAGCAGTTGTAAACATCCCACCCAAATATGGAATGCTTCTATCTTGCTCATGGTGAGCAAAACTACAGGGATCCTTGCAGTTAGATATGTATTATGCCACCATATCTGTTTTTCGCCAACCAAGAAAACTATATAGAGAGACCTTGATGAAATAAAGGTGAGTAGTGATGAAAAACCACAAAACTTTCCCATATAATCCATGCATTCAAATATGGACTTTGTTACCTTGTACAATGCAGAACATGACAATAAGGAAATCACATCTCAAGAACTGAAATACAAAACAACTAACAGTGAGAACATTTTTCCTGAGTCCCTATGGCATCTAGACTTGGATGGATCTGCTAATAGGTTAAAGGCTGGTCTAGGAGTGTGGATCCATAATATGGAGAATAATCATGCTAAGGGATATGATTTCAGATTAAACTTCAAGTGTACAATAACATGGCTGAATATGAAGCCCTAATTCTAGGGTTAAAATTGGTTAGGAAACTTGGAGCCAAAAGAGTTTCCATCATGGGAGACTTAGAGCTGATTATTAAACAGATTAATGGTGAATACTCTATAAACAATCCTAGACTTGGTCAATATAGGGAAACTGTCCTAGACTTGATCAAAGACCTCCTGGAAACAAACTTTGCTGCCATTCCTAGAAAACAAAACATGCAGGCCCACAGTCTGGCCACTTTTGCTAGTACCTGTAAATTGCCATTTCAACCCAACCATCAGTACACTACAGAAGTCAGACATAGGCCTGTTATACCAAACAACCTGAAGTATTGGCAGATTTTCTCCCAGGATTCTCAGATTTATGATTTCATGAACAATGAAGGTGAGTTTCAGAATTGTAAGATAGATACAGACTGTACAGTAGACAATAATATAGAAAGTAACATAGATGTAAATATTTTAGATATAGCTAAACCAACTAAATTTACTAGAGTAGAAATAGATAGTTTAGAGAATGTAGAGATTGAAGAAATAATGTATGTTGATTAAGAAATTCTTAACCTGAAAAAATATTTTTTTGCCTAAGGGATTAGTCCCTTTAGAAGATTTGTTTGACTCTAATGATGTAGCTAGGAAACCCAAAATGGAACCTTTGAGAGCTGACATAGAAGAGTGTAACATAGGAACGGAGGATAAACCAAAACTGATTAAAATATCAAAAGCCTTACCTCCAGAGGAAAATTTTAAATACATCAATCTATTTAAAGAGTTCTAGGATGTATTTGCCTGGAGTTATGAAGACTTAAAATCTTATGACACCAACATAAGCTGACATAAAATACCTCTAAAAGAAGGTCATAAGCCTTTCAAACAGAAAGTTAGGAGAATAAATTGTGTTCTTACGCCATCTATTCAGAAAGAAGTTAAAAGAATGTTTGATGCCCAAATTATAGCCCCCATTACATATTCAGATTGGATTTGAAACTTAGTCATTACTAGGAAAAAGACTGATGAAATTAGACTTTGTGTAGATTTCAAAAATTTAAACAAGGTCTCACTAAAAGATAACTATCCTCTACCAAAAATGGACCATATCATACAAAGGGTAGTAGGCTCATCCAGGATTTCACTATTAGATCGATTCTCTGGGTATAACCAGATATTAGTTCAACCAGAGGACCAAGCCAAAACTGCATTTACTAGTCCTTGGGGTACCTTAATTTATTTGAAGATGCCTTTTGGATTAATGAATGTAGGTGCCACATTTCAAAGAGCTATGGATATAGCTTTTGCAAAGGAGATCCATGACTTCATAGTAGTATACCAAGATGACATCACATTCTTCTCTAAATCTGACAATGAACACCTAGACTACCTGAGAAGAGTATTTATCAAATGTAGAAAATTTGGGATTTCTTTAAATCCCAAAAAGACACTCTTTGGTCTGGCAGAGGGAAAACTATTGGGACATATCATATCTAAAGATGGGATTAGAATAGATCCTACTAGAATAGAGGCCATTTTGACCATACACATCCTAGAAACATTAAAGAGTTACTGTCATTTCTAGGCAAGATAAACTTTCTTAGGAGATTCATTTCAAATTTTGCAGAACTGATTAGAGAATTAAATAACATGATAAGAAATGACTCATCACTTAAATGGACGGTGGAGGAAAAACAATCCTTTGAAGCCATCAAGGAAGCCTTAACCAAAACTCCAGTCATGATAAGTCCTGATTTGAACAAGGATTTTATAATTTTTTCTTTTGCTTCATAAAACACCATTGCAGAAGTCTTGCTGCAAAAGAAGAACCAAGGATATGGACAACCAATTTTGTTTTTTAGCAAATCCTTAAGAGGTGCCACACTCAAATACAGTATTATGGAAAAAAAGCATTAGCTTTAGTAAGGTTATCAAAGAATTTAGAGTATACATTCTATATTCTCACATTATTGCTTATGTTCCAAATTCGGTAGTTAACGACATTTTGACACAAAATGGGCCTGAAGGGAAAAGAGGCAAATGGATTGCCACAATATTGGAATATGACATAGAGATAAGCAAACTTAGCTTATCAAAGGTCAAGGTTTAGCCAAACTCATGGCTGAAGTGAACTGTCATGCCCTTGATATAAACTTCATTACTGCCCTTGATGATCAGGAAGAGATGGCGACTCCACCGATAAGTGAACCTTTTACTGATTCACCATCATATGTAGATATTATATTTTTATTATAAAATTTACAAGCTCCTCCTAGTTTAACAAGAACTAAAGCTAGATTTTTAAAAATGAATTCATTAAAGTATTGTATCATAGATAATGCATTGTTTTGGAAAGACAATAGTGGTACTATTTTGAATTGTTTAGTGAAAAATGAAGTTGATAAAATCATGCCAGAGTTTCATGCAGGGGATTGTGGAGGACACCTGTACTGGAAGACTACTACTAACAAAATCCCGAGGGTTGGTTTTTACTAGCCCACTTTGTTTGCAGATGTTAAGAAATATGTGACCTCCTGTCATAATTGCCAGATATTTGAGGGATAGAGAAAACGTTTACCCTTGCCTCTTAAACCAATTTCCACTAAAATTCCATTTCAACAATGGTGGTTAGACTTCATTGGAGAAATACACCCAGCCTCCTCAGCTCAACACAAATGGATTCTGACAGCCACTGACTATTTTACCAAAAGGATAGAATCCATCCCTTGTAGACAAGCCACAAACACTGTCATAATCTCATTTCTAGAAAATAATATCATGTCAAGACTTGGATGCCCGCAAAAGCTCATTACTTATAATGCAGCTGCCTTTAAATCCAAAACGATGATAGACTTTTGTAACAAATACCACATCACCCTTGGACACTCCACAGCCTATTACCCTCAAGGTAATGGACTTGCAGAATCATCTAATAAAAGCCTGGTCAATATCATTAAGAAATTGTTGGAAGATAACAAAAAGACATGGAACAAGAATTTAGTCAATGCCGTATGGGCAAATAGACTAACTACTAATAAGTCCATTGGAAAATCACCTTATCAGTTGGTATATGGGATGGATGCTATTTTTCCATCATCTTTAGGAGTACCACTGATGAAGATCATCCAGGAATTTCAGGTGGAACCAAATGATATTCAAAGAAGAATAAATCAGATCATGCACCTACCGCAGACCAGAGAAGAAGTATATGTAAAATCATAGGTAATCAAGGACAAAATCAAGAAGGTTTTTGATAAAAAGACTAAAGCAGGTGATTTTTACATATGAGATAAAGTCCTTAAGTGGGATTCAAGCAGAGAAGACAAAGACAAGCATGGAAAATTTGTTTTTTTGTGGCAAGGGCCTTATGTCATTTATGGTTATAGGGGCAACAATGCCTTTTTCTTGAGAGAGATAAATGGATCAGATCTATCAGGAGGACCTGTTAATGGTAGAATGTTGAAGCATTATTTTTCCACTAACTAATAATAGTTCACTTTACCTTGCATCATTGTACATAACATTGCAGAGTGTAGATTGGATTGGATGGTAATCCTTTGAAGTTGAAGCCTAGAGAGAAGACCCTGAGCTTTGAAGGATTCACTATCATAACTATCAATAAAGCAGAATCAAAGAAGGACAGTTCAAAAGGTAAATATAGTCACAATTTAAAGGCTATTGATCTTTAGAGTTCTTGACATTTCACTAGGAAATTCCATCCCCATGTGGAGCCACCATTAGAGTCCTATAATAATAGGATACATAATTTTGAATTGACTATGGTTAAGTCTTGTAATATTGTACATACCTTTGCTTGCTGCAAATGTTTTCCATATTAAAACTAAAAAATGTGAAGAGGGTATGTCCTAAATGAAATATCAAAGGACAAAAAGAATAAGAAAAGATCAAAAAAATTGAAAAAATATGAACCCCAAACCAAAACAGATCATGAAAGTGTGCAAGTCCAAGTGCCACTACTCGTTACTTTACTGTCTAAAATAATGGTTGTGTGTAGCTTGTCATACATGCCAAAACCCATGATAGTCAAACTATTTAATCTTGACTACTTCATGCTTTAAATTTCCTATTTATAGTTAGAGAATAAAGATATGTCCAAATTGTTTAATCTTGGTAGATTAGTGGATAGGTAGAGAAATAAAATGTCCTCATAAGCTTAATCTGAGCCATTGGAAAATATAAGGTTAGAAGTAGATAGTTTACTTTTCAAAAGAAAAAGGAAAGGAAAGGGTATGCTAGATTAAATGCACCCAACAAAGTGAAGAAAAAATGCTAGGGTAAGTAAAAGGGTAATTAGAATAAAGTTTGCAAAAAAACAAAGTTGATTGAAGCATAAGAACATCTATCATGTTTATTCATGTGTTTCAGTGTGCAGGAGCAGTTATGAAAGTAAAAGGATGCTTATAAGCTGATTTTGTTAACTTCCCTTCATTTCATTTCACCCCCCACAAAATACTTACTAATTTCCCCTTTTACCCCTTCATTTCTTATGAAGACACCTTTTCCCTTCATTTGCATCCTTCCCCCTTAGTTTCACATATTCATTAGGAAATTGCCCTCCAAATTCATTCCCATACCCAGAAACCCTTTTTCTCTAGCGTGAAACCCCTTTTCCCCTTTAAAAAAATCACTTTCCCCTTGATTAATTTCCCTAAATTTCCCTAAAAACCCCAAAAAACCATTTATCCTAAGTTTTATCCCCCTCCCCCACATTATTAATTAACTCCGCAAATATCATTTTCTCGACAAAACCTTGGCCCCACTTCACAAACCGGCCCATTACAGTTTAACCCCACCTCAGTTATTAACTAATTAAAAATCAATTGTAATTAACCCCTGGGCCCTGCAAATTTCCGCCCCGATTTCCTGCCATGCAACTTCACCGCGCGACAGCTGTCAAATCTGTCACCCCCAGATCTGATGGCACACATCCATATCATGTCCTGAAGTTTACTCACCCGAGAGCACGCGATCTGAGCAGTTTTTCCCGGGCCCCTTTTGGCTACGTGGCAGCACTGCATTAACTCATGTGCTCTTGGGAAAATACTGCCCGATGGCCAAAAGTGGTGCGATGGCTCCCTAAACCACCTCCCCGCATAAGCCAAAACCATCACTGTTCATTATGATTTTCCATTCCAATTTCTAACTGCTACCAATTAAAAGGCCACAGACCCCCATTTTTACCTTTTTTGCTCAATTTGCTTTGCGAAAGCTTCCAAGCCTTCCTGCGAAAACTCGAGTTTCTGCAACCAAATTCAAACGCCGAGTACCTTCCGAGTATGCCCCGGATGCCCAATTCAGCCATCCACAACATACCTGAAGCCACATTACCCTCTGTGACCGCCATCAAAACCAATTTGTAGTCTGAACCTCAAATTCCAGGTATTTTGATAACAAACCAAAAATGACCCTCTCAAATTCAAGAATGTAAAGTTAATTCAAACATTAAAGTAATTGAATTAAATTAAATTTCCCTTCAATTGAGAGTATTTCCTGCTGAAATACCCAAACCCTATCTTGCAAACTACAAATACCCTATCTTTGTACAGACCTATTCAAAGCTTCACTTATACAATCTGTACAGGCCTAGTTCCCACATTTTATCCTCAAGATGGCTGCCCAGACCTCTCTAGATGTCATACCGGTCTCAACCCCTCACCTGGAAATTGACCATTTGGCCCTAGCAGACAGGAATTTCCAAATAAAGGATACTACAACTCCAAGGAACCTTCTGAATCTCTATTGCTGGAGTAAAGATAGGTTCCTAAACCATGCTGATGACATCAACCTTTGGGAATCCAATTTTCACAAGTATATATTCCCATAAGTTCACCCATTCCCAGACATTGTACATTTTTGTCATGCTTGTTATATCCCTAGCCAAAGGGCTATTGTTGCCCCAAACCATGAGTTATTATTCACCATTGCACCTGAGTCAATCAACCAAATTCTTCAAATCCAATCTGGCCCCAATCTAACCCCTTTATCCATTGGAAACCTATTGGACTTATACATCATATTAGACCAGGTGAAAATCAATCAAACTTTCCAGAATTTTATCATTGAAGACCACCATACTCCTATAGATACCCCACCCTATGCTGCCACCTTTCTCTTAGAGACTGCCAGGCACATAATCACCATGCTCTATGCATCCTTGGATATACCATAGATGAGCATGTGGATGAAGTCATCTTGGCCTTCTTGTCCAATTTTAATCCAAGCAAGCCTCCTACTGTCATGTTTGATTATGCTTAGTTCATTGTATACATAATGTATGAACAATTCACTATACTACCCACTTAAAGAGTTTTCAAATACTCTTTAGTGTTTTTTCATATGTTCTTGTATTACCAGACAGATAAGTTCCCTTTGAGCATCCAAAAGCTGGATACCAAGGGAAAGGAGAGATTAGTCATCTACTGGACACCCTTGTCCTCAAGTTTTCCATAGCATTCACCTACAAATACTTCATAGAATCCTTTGTATCCCCTGTCATGAACATGCTGACTTCTAAGACTTAGCCTAGAATCAGCCCAGAGATCAAGAGAGTGCTACAATTGGAAAAGAACAACAAGGTGGGAGACTGGTACCTCTACCAGAACCACACCGAGATCAGAATCTATGGCTGCCAATTATCCCCCTAAAAGTTGCCCAAATACTTCACTATGAGGATATTTGCTCCACTTCCTAGCTTATAGGAAGAAAACCCAGTTCAAAGTTAAAAACCAATAGGGCCCATTCATTTGCAATAATAGAGAGACTGGACCAGAGGCTAACAATTTACTACAAAAGATGAAGTTTAGAAACAGATTCATGTGGAAGTATGACCCTCAGGGTGTTATAACTAAACTTATACTCAGGGTCAAGTTGGGAACATACATCCACCACCCAAGACTTGACATTGAAAAGTTTGCTAACTAGGATGAGTGGGTGGAGAACACCTTGATTGATATGGACAATACTGTTGTGGATGTAGAGAACACACTCATTGATTTGGAAAGACAATTTGATCACAACTCTTTCCTGCAGGTTCCAGAACAAGGGTAGCTAATGAACATTCCTCTTGTCCTTCAGACCCTAGCCAATGAAGAGAAGAATCCTAAGAGGAATAGAGAGGAGGCATCTAGTTCTGCCATGGGGACTACTGATGAGTTGTTTGATCCAAGCAAGAGGCCCACATTGAATCTTGTCTTTGAATAGGAGGAGATCATTGCTTCAGAGGAAATAACTAACACTAAGGTAATGGGGCAGAGAAGTGAAAAAAAAGTTGCATCAGGTGAAACACAACAACCATCAACCTCCAACACACAAATGATAGAGAGACAATATAATATGGAGGTTTCTTCCTTTGTCAGGCCAATTGATAAGGAAAAGGATATCAAATATAGATTCAAAGAGATAAAGATGAGGAATGAAAAATTGAAGGCAGAGACATATGCCCAATACCTCAAGCTTACACCGCCAGACCAGACCAGACTAACGTCAGCCTTTGACATAAAAGCAGGGAACATGCAGGAATCATTTTTGCAACCGACTTTACAGCAACCAAAGACCTCAACAGACTACAACAAGACAAATTTTGAGGTGTTGGCCAGGGATGTTCATCCCATTGATTAGATAGAGTTCCATAACCAGGCTGGAGAAATGATTTACTCCACCCTCACAGAAAATGCCATGGATGATTTTAAGCTAAAAGATTCATTGGATAATGTGACAGCCAAATTCAAGCTGGAAAAGGCCTCTTCACAAGCCAAAGACACCAAGATAAAATCCTTGGAGGACTTGATCATTGAACTGGGTCATGACCCAAGTGATGTTAAGGCCACAAAGAAATTAATCAAGAATAAGAATGAGGACATAACAACCCTCAAGAAATAACTCAAGTTGCCTCATTTATAGCACCCACAGACAAAGGAAGTCCTAGAAAGCTAGACCAATCATGAGGAAATGATGGACTTAGAGTTGCAGTTGAATGACCAGTTAAAGGAGATGGAGAAAGAGTTGGATAGCTTGATTTAGCTCAAACAAGCTAGTATTGATAATGCTCTTGTAAATGTCATTCCAACAATGACCTCAGTTGTACCTTCTACTTTGGCAGCATCATTAGCTCCCACTACTCCAATGGCCACTGCACTACCGGCATCTACACCAACTACATCAGAAACAGGATCTACAGGTGATGAAGCAAATAGGCTGGTCAAAGCAATGGAAGAAATGTCCATTCAGACCATTGAGATGAATAGACTTAATGAAAAGGTCACTAGCCTGGAAATAGATTACATACTTGCCTAGATCATGCATAAAGAAGAACAGAAAAAGGCTACAAGGATGAATGAAAGAACTGACACTGGGTTGTTGGTTAGTTGAATTGTTTATTAATTAAACAGTCAAGTACCACATTAATTTGTCAACCTGGGAAAGTATTTTATTTCAAAGGCTACCACGTACTGTATGTACTTAATTTTTAAAAGCATTAAAGAGCTGTAGTATACATGATTCTGTTTCTCACTCTATGTTATAACAGTGCATTGCAAAGATAAAATGAAAGCAGTTAACTAAGAATACAAATCTAAAAAGAGAAGTGATGGATGCTCTGTTAGTAGAGGATCAGGACCCTATCCTCCAGGTAAGGACGTTCAGCACCTGCCCCTGTAACCAGATTGCTAATACACACTGCAACTCTAATTCACCGGTGAAATATCCTCTTACAGCTTCAAGCAATTAACAAAACAGAGTACCAGCAAAAAGGAAATCATCAGAGGTAATGCTACAGAATCCAAAACAGAGTACCAACAAAAAGAAATTACCAAACACACTTACACACTTGACAGAAAAGTAAATGGGTGAATCTTGTGAGGAAGGTGGACCCGGTCCCTCTCACAAGATTCCCCAGAACACAAATGCTAGATTAGGTGCTCAGAACAATCTTATATTCATCTGCCAAAAGATCCAGTTACAATAAAAGTTCAGACTTTGCTGTTGTCTTTCAAAATTTCCCTTACAAACTATTTTTCTCCCCCCCTTCTAATGTAGATGTCTCCTCTTTATAGAGGAGACATCTATTACAATAGACTGTCATAGTTCATTCAGTTAAACCTTTCTGTCAAAAATAAGAAATCCACCCTTGTTACAGGATGTTGTTACAACAGTGTGACAATGTATTCTTTCTTGGGTCTCTTACTGTTACACAGCTGGTAACCGAACTTCGACCATCTTCTTGGAATCCTCGCACTATCCTTTGCCGCTTCCCCATGGTTGCTGATTTAGTAAACCCATGTTGTTCCTGATATTTTAGCAACTGTAACTGTGTTTTACCCTTTTTTGGACAGTTGCTAATCATGCTGTGTCAGCGTGGAATTCTGGCGATCTTCTGATAATTGCCGTTTGTTATTTCCGGTATTCCAGTTGTTGCAAAATAACATTTACCTGCTTTAGTTAGTTGTTGTTGCTGGTGCTGTAGCAACTGCGTAGTTGCTGTTTCTGGTGTTGCAACAACTGAATAGTTGATGTTTCTAGTGTTACAGCAACTATGAATTATAATTTCTGCAGACTTTAGACAGTTCAACTTAGCAACTTGGTTAACTTTTCCAAAGATAAATATAAAGATAACATGAATATGTAATGAATATTTAAACACATAGTCATGCGGAGAGTTACTTCATACCTTGGGGTAATTAGGTCATTATGTAATCAAAGCTTTCAACTTATGAACTGAAAAAGGGTAATATTATAGCAAAAATATAAGGTCAAAAATGGTCAATTCTGAGTCCTAACATCCCCCCCAACTGAAGAGATTGCATGTCCTCATGCAATGCTTACTCTGAATCTGAGTCGGAGTACTGGGATGAACAGTGTAAATTACCGAGACAATAGTTATAGAAAGTGGTATCAAACTTGTCTCTGAACCCACAGACAGTTTGTATTTGCCTCCATGCTGCCGCTTCTTCTTTCTTTGATAATCCAAACTAACCCTTGTATTGCTGACCGGATAACCATAGAAGTGGAAATTTAAATCTGTAGCCAATCCAATTCTCAGCACATTGTTCCATAAATCTAACATAGTAAGGTACCCTTGAAATTGCTGCTTGTAAATTGGGTGGATTATAAGGATGATACTCTTGCCTTTCCTTGGGACAGTTTTCCCAAAATAGGTTGTTTTCCTTGACAGCCAGGGTGCCTTGGTTCTCACATAGTGTTGGCAGTCTCTCAGGACCATTGCTTGGAGTTGCCTGAAGTGATCCTTCATTTCAGGGTCACTTAACATTATTTGGTGTTGTGCAATGAAAGTGGCTGCATTTTGAGGTTCAGCCCTGATCCACAGAAGGCAGTTATGTTCATTATGTTGTGCTGAGATAAAGGTGTTTTGCCATGTGAGTTGGTTGGCTAAAAAGGAAATGAAAGCTTTGAGCTGTATGTCGCCAACAACAGGTAGTATATTCATGTTTCTCTCTTCGGACATGGCTTCATTGTGGAGATAAAGCTCGCACAACAAATTCTGATCATTTTTGGGTGTCTCTACAAAGGTTTGCATAAATTGCTCTGATGTAACCACCTGATGAGGTCTACCTTCTCTAACTGCCTTTATCTGTAAGAATGTCAGTCATTCCCTCAAAAATGTTGCATGATTGAAAGAGGGTTTCCTTGTGGCAAGTATTCTTTGGAATAACTCAAACATCTGGGACAATCTGGCTTTTAGTTCCTTAATTTCTTTGCACTGAGCTCTAGATTTCTCAAGTGCTTCCCAGTTCTTATATGCATAATTGAACTAGATCCCCTTTTGCTATTGGAATGCTTTGCCTTGTGACAGCTCATATTCTCTCCACCATTTTCCTTTTAATTCTTGAAAACTATCGGTTTCTGTGCATGCATCACTAACAGAGGGAGGTTCTGTTTGTGTAAAGGCATCAACAAGGATAATCTGCTCTGTGATAATTGGTGTAGGCCGGGATGATCCGATGTCTTCCTTTCCATTTCCAGCTACTGTTTCTTCTTCTTGTTCTTTATCTTGTACTAATTCTTGTGTAACTGCTTCTTCTTCTCGTTCCATGGCAATTTGAGTAGGCCTGGGTGAGTCTATGCCTTTTTCTTCATTTCCTGATTCCTGTGTAATTGCTTCCTCCTCTTGTTCCATAGCAATTTGGGTAGGCCGGGGTGAGTCTATGTCTTCTTCTTCATTTCCTCCTGTAACTATTTCTTCTTTTCGTTCCATGGCAATTTGAGTAGGCCTGGGTGAGTCTATGCCTTTTTCTTCATTTCCTGCTGATTGTTGTATTACAACAAATCCTTCCAGTTCTTTCTCCACACTTTTTAAATATCCTACTGGTTCTTGTGTTACAACAGGTTGTTTTGTTTTCACCTGTACAATTTTTGGAGAACTTGCTGGTTCTTGTGTTTCAGCAAGTTCTTCTATTTTCTCCTGTGCAGTTTCTGGAGAACCCGCTGGTTCTTGTGTGACAGCCGATTCTTCTATCTACTCCTGCACTTTTTATGGAGAGTCTGCTGGTTCTTGTGTGATAGCAGGTTCTTCTGTTTGCTCCTGCACCTTTTCTGGAGAGCCTGCTAGTTCTTGTGTGACAACGGGTTCTTCTGTCTGCCCCTGCATCTTTTCTGGAGAGCCTGTTGGTTCTTCTGTGACAACAGGTTCTTCTGTCTTCTCCTGCACCTTTTCTGGAGAGCCTGCTGGTTCTTGTGTGACAACAGGTTCTTCTATTTCAGCAGAGGGTTGTGGTGTTTCCATTTGTGTAACAACAGGTTCTTTTGTTTCAACCACAACAGCAGGGACTTCAGTCATTGGTTCTGCCACTACTTTGTATCTTGCTTGAGTATATATCTCGCCACAATTGGCACACATATATTCATTCTCCTTACTTTTCTCTGTTGCAGATGCTACTCGTGCTAAAATGTGCAGGCTAAATCCATTTTGATAGGCTTCCTTGATCCTTATTATTTCCTCCTAGTAATCCTAGATTTGGGACTTCAGAAATTCAATTTCTTCCTGCAGGGCAGATATGGTAGGCTGAGCTTGTGGAGCGGCAGGTTCTAGTGGAGGCAGAGGTTGTGCTTCAACATTGATTTGATCACTTATACCCTCGATAGGTGGTTCTTGTGTGTCACCTGGAGTAGTGGCTGTTCCTTGTGTTGCAACTTCTTGGCCAATATTACCTTGGGTGTCAGCAGCTGGTTCTTGTGTGACAGCTGCCTTAAAAGATGATGTCACGACACTGTGAACACTCTGCATCTCAACCTCTGAGGGTGAGGGAGAGGAGTTTCCAGGGCTGGTGGGGATGCAGGTTTTTAACGTGATGGGTGGTGAGCTGGAGGGGGTGTGGCTAGGAGATTCAGTTATTACAGACGACCGAGTCCTTTGCTTGGGTAGAGAAGCAGGGAATTCAGACATTTTTCTTTTCAGGATGGATTTCTTTAAGATAGGGACAGTGGCAGAAATAGCAACTGCTTTAGCTGAAGCCCTAGTTCTTCTTCTTTTTGGTGGGGTTTCATTTTTCTGCTGCATTTTTCGTTTGAGCAGGGTAATAGGGATGTTATCATCAGAGTCATCGGTAGAAATACCAAGTATGGGAATGGATGGATTGATTCTATTGGGGGATGGAGTTGTTTCTGTGGGTATTTCTACTGCTGATTGTTCATTTTCAGCAACTTGTGGGGGTGTTTGCTGGAGGACTTCTTTGGGAATTTGTTCTAGAATGTCGTCTGCTTGCTGAGGGATTTCTTCAGGTATTTGCTCAGGAATGTCCTCTGTTTGCTGAGGAATTTCTACATCTTGCTGAGGTATGTCTTCATCTTGGTGAAGAATTTCCTCTTCTTGATGAGGAATTTCCTGTTCCGGCTGGGGGATTTCTGCCTCTTGATGGGGATTAATGGGGGGTGGAGGGTTATTTAAGGCGAGGCCCCTATTTATCAACAATTGAGCTAGACGGTGGTGTTTCAAGGAAAGAAGTGGACGCTTTGCGTTGACATTTTAACGTGACATATTTTTAAGACATCCCAATAAATAATATGGCATATTTATCAACTGACCATTCCTCAAATGATTCAACAAGACGAAATCGTGCTGGTAAATTACCTGGTACCAGCCTTCGCACGTCAGGTATTACTTCACAAATTCAGCAACTTTTGACCACGGTTGAGGCAATGACTAAAGTGTTACGCCTTTGCCCTTGGGTTCCACCTGCTCGCCCGGTTGAAGAAAATCCTGCTGCGCATTAAGGATCAAGTGCTTCCTACTGAACCACCATATGCCATTAGCTGGTAGCTCGGTCACTTGGGCTATGACTTCCTCCGTGACTGGGATTTGAACTCCCTGAATGACAGAAAATCCCTCTGTTAAATTGCATGCAATCTCGAGGACTTGCTACGCGTCGAAGTCTGGAAGTCTCCTAAAATAATCTAGCCATCCCGCTTGCAGGAAGATTTGATAAACCTCGGGATAGAGCTCAAGAAGTGCTGTTGTGCCAGGTTCATATGTGATGAGATTTCCTCCCATAGCTGCTGTTTCAGTGAAATTCTCAGTTGAGAGCCGAGCTTCCGAGTTCAGTTCAGAGTAAACGTTGCAAATGGTCACATGTCGTGATGAGGTGACTTTTACATATTACCAGGAGAGATAAAGGCGGCGGCAGTTGGTGTAGTATGCAATTATGAGAGTGCTTTGGTAATCCCCCCCCCCCCCCCCCCTATGCGTAAGTGATATCATTGGAAATACAATTATTCAGTAGTCCTATCATCATCTCCGCATTAACTATTATTTAATGTCCATACATAATCATGCGTACCTTTATGTTTTACCTTTTTGGTTGCTGCGTCGAAAAGTCTTGTCTTATCTTTTGCTGGATCATAATGATTACAGCGGGTCTAAGAGCATGAGAATACCGACGATTTTTAATAATAATGACGGGAAGTGATAGTGGAGTATTGTAATCATCACACGAAATGGTTTATTTTATAAAAAATTCGTTTCTTGGGGCTGAAGTGGAGAGACTGGTGCTTTTATAAATGAGAGAATTGCTGAAAAAGGTATTACGGGATCGGGAAGCGATGTTGCAGCAACGGGATTGGTGTTGCAGCCACTGGAGGTGATGTTACATCAACGGGAAAATATGTTGTAGTAACGGGAATTGGTGTTGTAGCAACGGAAATGGTGTTGCAGCAACAGGAATTTGGTGTTGCAGCAACGGGAATTGGTGTTGCAGCAACGGGAAATGGTGTTGCAGCAACAGGAATTGGTGTTGCAGCAACGGGAATTAGTGTTGCAACAACAGGGCTTCCAAGTCCGCAAAGTGATTCCTTTGAAGCTTTTGTTCTTAGCTATTTTCCATAGCTCAAATCTGAAAAATATTGAAATGTAATATGGCAACCCTTGGCAGGGATTATTAGTTAAAAAGAATATCTAATCTAAAAATGCATAAATAAATAGAAATTTAAATGCCTTGAGGGACAGCAAGTTCCCCTGGAAAAGAATACTATTTAATTGCCATGCAAGTGGCTTTAAAATCTTCTTTAGAAACAGGCCAGTGATATAAACGGAGTCGATATCCATTCACTAGTAGTGGTGTTCTGCTGTCATCAAGTTTTAAAAGTCTGATTGTCCCATTTGGAAAAACAGCATCCACTTCATAAGGCCCTAACCACCTTCTTCTTAACTTACCTTGGAAATTCTCGAAACGGGAATCATAAAGTAGAGCCCAGTTACCTTTCTGGAACTGCTTTTGCTTGATGGTTATGTCATGCCACCTACTTCTTTGTTGCTGTATCATGGTTGTTTGATGGATGGCATCCAGTATTTTCTCATCCAATTCTTGAAGTTGCTGCAACCTGGCTGTCTGTGCATCAGTCAAATCAAGGTTAACAGCTAAAGCAGTTCTTAAAGTTTTGATCTCAAACTCTACAGGAAAGATAGCGTTTTTTCCAAAAACTAATTCATAAGGAGAAAAGCCCGTAGTATTCCTCCAAGTAGTTCTATAGGCCCATAATGCCTCGGGCAACCTTTGAAACCAGTCCCTTCTATTCTCCTTTATTGTTTTTGTTAGGATGGCTTCTATGACTTTATTGGTGCTTTCTACTTGCCCATTTGCTTGGGGGTGATAAGGTGTAGTCATTTTTTGCTTAATATGATATTTCTGAAGCGTATTTTTGAAGCCATGAGAGTTGAAAGGAGGTCCTCCATCCGTGACTAATTCTCTGGGCAATCCAAATCTAACAAAGATTTCTTCAAATAAAAATGTTAGTACTGCTTCTTCATTAGCTTTAAGGAGTGCCTTAGCCTCTACCCATTTAGTCATATAATCTGTGCATACTAATATGTACACTCTTTGATTGGATGGAGGATTAATGGGACCTATAAAATCTAATGCCCATTTCTCAAAAGGTTCAAGAATTACCTGGGGATTGAGTGGCATTTCATCCCTGTGATTAGGCTGGCCCATTCTTTGACAGCTATCACAAGCCTTCACATATTTTCTGGCATCTTTGAAGAGTGATGGCCAATAATAACCCATTCTGAGTACCTTGTGTGCTGTTCTTTTATCTGCAAAATGTCCTCCACAAGGGCCATCGTGACAAGCTTTTAGTACATCATAAATTTCATCTTCACCAATGCACCTCTGGATTTCCTGATCGATTCCTGTATGGAAAAGACACCCGCTTATCCAGCTGTACCTGGCACTTTGCTGGATGATCTTTCTTCTTTCCCTGTGTGATAGGTGTGATGGTAATTTTCCTGCAACTAGATAATTGGCAATGTCTGCATACCAAGGTGAGTGAGCAGATACTGCAAATAAATACTCATCAGGAAAAGAATCATCTACTGGAGCATTTTCATCAGTTTTTAATCGAGAAAGGAAATCAGAAACTACATTTTCTTTTCCTGGCCTATCTACAATTGTGATGTCAAATTCTTGTAATAATAATAACCATCTGTTGACTCGGACATTTGTAACTAATTTATTCATCAAATATTTAATGGCCGAGTGATCAGTATGCACAAAAGTAGTGTAGCCAGTAATATAATGTCGAAATTTATTGATAGCATAAATGACTGCTAGGAATTCCTTCTTAGTGACTGTATAATTCAATTCAGTTGGTGTCATATTCTTACTGATAAAATAAATGGCATAGGGAAGACTATTTTCTTCCTGGCCCAAGACAGCTCCAATTGCAGTGTCTGAGGCATCAGAGGATATATGAAAGGGTAGTTCCCAATCAGGTCCTCTCAAAATGGGAGCTGCAGACAACTGATGTTTAAGTTCATTAAATGCTTTTTCACAATCATCAGTCCACTTAAATTCAACATTTTTTGTTCATAACACAAATAGAGGAGAAGCTATTTTGGAAAAATTCTTAATAAATCTTCTATAGTATCCAGCATGTCCTAAAAAGTTTCTTACATCAGTTTGTGTTTTGGGGATAGGGAGGGTCTGAATTACCTGTATTTTAGTTGGATCGACTTGAATTCCTAGGAATGAGATGAAGTGACCCAATACAATACCTTGATTCATCATCATATGACACTTTTCAATGCTTAAAGCAAGGTGTGCTTCTATACATCGCTTAAGTACTTTTTCAAGATTCTGCAGTGCATCCTCAAAAGTCACTCCATAAGGAGTAAAGTCATCCATAAATATTTCTAATGAATCATTTAGCATATCAGAAATGATCCCTATCACTGCTCTTTGAAATGTTGCTGGAGCATTACATAGCCCAAATGGAAGTACCTTGTAAGCAAAGGTCCCCCATGGGCTAGTAAACTTGGTCTTGTCCTGGTCTTGAGGTGCAATCTTAATCTGATTATATCCACTAAATCCATCCAAAAATGAAAAGAATTTCTTACCTGCCAAATTATCTAATACCTGATCAATGAATGGTAAAGGGAAATGGTCTTTCTAGGTGGCTTTATTCAGTGCTCTGTAATCCACACATACTCTCCATTTGCCATTTTTCTTGGGTACAATTACAAGTGGGGAAACCCACTCACTATCAGATATAGGGTATATAAATCCTGCATTCAACAGTTTTTGAAGTTCCTCCTTCACAATTTCCCTTAGGTTGGGGTTCATCCGCCACTGGGGTTGACAGACTGGCCGGGATCCCTCTTTAATATAAATATGATGAGTGCATAGCTCAGGGGAGATCCCTTTCATGTCTGTATAGTCCCATGCAAATGCTTCTTTATTTTCCTGGAGTAACTTTATTAACTATTGTTTTTCGTTATCAGTTAAGTTAGGATTGTTATAGAAATTTTTGTGCCTTACAGCTATAAGCATGAAATGTCCATAATTGAAGGGATCCAAAGTCTCTAAAGATGTTGTTACAGCTCCTAAAGGAACAAGGTCAACCAATGACAGCTTCTCCCAGAAGTTCTCCACCAAAAACCACTCAGAAATAGTCAATTCAGGATCAATTCAAAGGCTCCACTAGCTCCCTGTGTTGAAATGCAAAGACTGCACTGGCTAGGTGCACTGCAACGCAGGTGGAAGCACTACCAGGGTGCGCTTAGCGGGAAATGACAAATGGCAAGCTCATTCAACGAGGTGGAAAGACCCTGGAAGCTTCCAGAATCTTCTCCAATGACACTTGCCTCAATGAATTCGACTAGTGATGAGTAAGAGGTTCTCAACCTCCAAGTGGAAGCAAGAACTGACAGAGAGAAGCCACAAGTCAAAACATAAGATGACTCATCCTCTCTGCTTACATCTATATATGGATCTCTCACCCAGAGGTTCAGGAGGCTGGAATTTTGTACTTTGCAGAGAATTGCTGTTGGTTTGAGATTGAGATTAGTACATTGGGTGATTTATGCTTTGTTGGAGGAGAGGAATGGATTCCTTTGTTGGGAGGTAGATGCTGGATCAGAACTCATTTGGTTGTATCTCCTCTTGGACTTTATTATCATATCAATAAACTATTTGAGTTTCTCCTACATGTTGTATACCAATGATGTTTTGTTATGCTTACATGTTTAGATTAATCTGATCTTGAGCTTTTTATGAATGTATATATGTATCTTTGTGTAGTTTCTCTTTCTTGTGATCTTGCAGGAATTCGGTGAAGCTGGGCCAGTGAAGGAGCAAGAAGCTGGGAGCCACTGAAGAGAGGAGTGATTTGGATCGACAAACTAGCGGAAGATACAGGTTAGTTAGATCCTTCTTCCTCACTTACATTTCATAAAGAACAATACTCAAATAAGTTTACCTGTTTGTTGCTAAGGCACTATCACCTCTTAGAGTGGGATAGGGGCATTCTGAATTGGATACTTTTCCCAACAAAAAATTGGTGACTCCGCTGGGGACAGTATATGGTTAGTTTATTTGTGTTTCTGTGGTTGTTCTTCTCATAAACGCAGGAGTGCCGAATCGAAATGCATTTGCCATTTTCAAATGCAAAGTAGAGATCTGCCACTCTAGCCCACTCACTGGGCCTGTTTTTATGATCTGAACAAACTGATCCGCAAGTTCTCTAACAGCCCTTTGTGATAGATCTTAGTCCTCTTTTAAATCATCCTCCTAATTGTACCTAATTGATAGCTTTGATCCGGCCAAAAACTGTTGATTTAACTGCAAATCGTAACCCAGAACCCAGAAACAATTCTCGTTTCTGCTTCAGCGTAGACTCTGTGAAGAGGTTCTGCATTTCAACGCAGGTCCCGTGAAGGATACCTATGCTGAAGTTCAGATTCTCTGTGCTGAGGGTGCGCTGATCAGTCTTTGCCTTGTGCAGCTGTGGTTCCCTGTTTCCTTTTGCTCAGTTTCATCTCTGTTTTTGCAGCCTGTTATCAGTCAGTGTACCTATCTGAAACCCCTTTTCTTTGCCTCAATTCTGCCTCAGCTGTATAAAGAAACTGTATTTGTTCTTTGTGTATTTGTTACATCATTTGTAGTTTCCCATTACAAAAGTAAACTAGTCATACTGTCGCCCTTGGATCTAGACCTGTCGTAAGTGTCGTTTTGATCTTAGGAGTGAGTTTGTTTGCTGTTCACAGTTGATTGAGCTTTTACTTTTGTCGTTTGGTTTGAATTTATGCATTTCTAGTGTCGAAACAAGTAAATCATAAAGTGTCGTAATCATCTTTTTGATTTTGAAAAAGGAACTTGTTTATGTTTTCACTTGAAATCGAATTCAAATTTGTACAACAGCTTTCTTTTTAGGCATCAATATTAAGAAAGCGAAAACAAATACATGCATTTGTGCATTTTCATTTTGATAGTTTGCATGCTTTGATTTAGGGAAAAAGTGCATTACAGTGTGCTCTATGCTCTTTGAGAAAAGTTTGTATCTTCCTTTTCCCCTTGTAGCTAGGGTTTTCATTGTTGAAAAGATATAAAAGCTTGCTTATCATCTTTAGACTGCATTTAGGAATTGTATCATACATCTCGTGGTGATCCAAAAAGGCAAAGCTATTTATGGTAAAAAATCAAAACTAGACCATATTATCGAGCAGTTTTAGCACATAGTTCATGCTCGTTAAAAAATAAACATAAGATCCAGCAGTTTTAGCACATAGTTCATGCTCGTTAAAAAATAAACATAAGACTGAGCAGTGTTTTTCCACGTTTAAGCTCGTTAAAAAATGAACTATCTTTCGGTAAATAACCACTGTGAATGTAACATTATCAGCCATTAAAGCCTTGGTCGTGTTTGCACCATCACCTCCACTTTTTCATTTGGCCGATCGTTCACCTCCATATGATTGTTTACCCATTTTGAGGAACCGCTGCGAAGAGTGATTTCACTAGCCATCCTTGTGACACTGCCGTGATTGGAAAATTCCAACCCTTACCTGGAATCAGCTGCTAACCCGTTTCATCACTCGTTCCTCAAAAGACGAGTCTTCTTTAAGCTCTTTTCATCTGACTCGTAAAATATGAAAAGATTGCCGAGTTTTGGCCTTCCAGCTCGTTAAAGCGACCGGAAATGCTATCCCTCCTCTAGATTTTAATCTTTTTGGACCTGAGGGATTATTGCACAAAAAGATCGAGCGCTTGTTTTGTTTGGCTCATTAAAACTATCGAAAACTCATCCCTTCTGTATTGTTTTATACTTTTTCGGACTTAAGGGATTAGATGACGAAAAATGAATTTCGGAGTTGACTTTACGTACCTTTTCAGACTCTCTAAAAATGAAAAGGACCGAGTTATCTTTGTCATTAGACTCGTTAAAAACATTAAATAGCGACAAACTTGTCTTTAGAGGAGAATGAGTTTCACTATCGCTAGGCTCGTTAAAACATAGCGATGGGTTTTCCCGAAGGGCAAATTATAGAACAAGCATATGTTATCCTCCTCAAGCTTGACAAAAATAAAGAGGTACTGGTCAGCAATGACTGGGGAAAAATTGGGAAGAAACTCAAAGAACTTTATTTGTAGCAAGTCGCTCTTGAACATGACACTTCCACTCCGTGCCTGAGTCGGGTTGGGTTGTTTCATTCACCGGTCACATCAACATGGTCTCGCCATACCATCCACCTTTTGGGTAAATGCTACCAATCCATCACATAAGTGTCGCCGATATGTTCAAGAGAAGTCATCCAGAGAAGTCAACCATGTCCCATCCACTACCATACATTATCCTTCATTCTTTCATGACCGCCACCCTGAATCACATATCATCAGATCGTTTTCACCTCCATCAAAATCATTTGCTCCATTCCATGTCACTGATGTGGGATACATTAAGGCCCTCCTTTAACAGATCGCTTCTTGTCGACATCAGCTCATTATCCAAGAAGTTGTTCTAGGAACAACCCCTTCAGTACTTTGAAGCTTGCATGCCTCAATGGCAAGTTTCTCACTTCCGGCGACAGGTATACATCAATGACCTTCGACCGAAAGATTTTGCGTGGTGTTCGACGCCAAGTCCTTTATTCACACCACGTGAATTGTACTGCAGTACCTTGAGGGTCATTATCATTATTGGTGATTCCTCTCGCGCTTGTTAACGGTTTACCTCATTGACCGGTAATCAAGCGATGTCTTTCCATGTTCGACTTCAGAACATCTCTCACATGGATCGACTTGTACTTAGAGTGAAGATCGAACGAGTTTGAAGACCCTGGATCTAGTTTCATCCATCCGGGCTGCGATATATATTCAGGAAAAATAAAGACATTGACATGTACAACATTGCAGCACAGACAATCATCCTACCAAAGGATGATGATTTCAGCAGGATCATCAGTCTATCATCAGACAATTGTTTATCCTATGTACACAAAAATGAATTTATAAAGCTGAGCATGGGAATGCCTGCCTCAGCTAGATCATGAAAACAGTATGGAAAATAATGTATTGTATTGTATCTTATTGCAGGTCTCCTCCCAGCATTGAATGAACTTCGGATCCTCCTAATAAAGCATTTCACCCGATAAATGACCTCATACTTTAGGGGGCAACTGTTATAGACATTTTTGTGCCTTACAGCTATAAGCATGAAATGTCCATAATTGAAGGGATCCAAAGTCCCTAAAGATGTTGTTACAGCTCCTAAAGGAACAAGGTCAACCAATGACAGCTTCTCCCAGAAGTTCTCCACCAAAAACCACTCAGAAATAGTCAATTCAGGATCAATTCAGAGGCTCCACTAGCTGCCTGTGTTGAAATGCAAAGACTGCACTAGCTAGGTGCACTGCAACGTAGGTGGAAGCACTACCAGGGTGTGCTGAGCGGGAAATGACAAATGGCAAGCTCATTCAACGAGGTGGAAAGACCCTGGAAGCTTCCAGAATCTTCTCCAATGACACTTGCCTCAATGAATTCGACTAGTGATGAGTAAGAGGTTCTCAACCTCCAAGTGGAAGCAAGAACTGACAGAGAGAAGCCACAAGTCAAAACATAAGCTGACTCATCCTCTCTGCTTACATCTATATATGGATCTCTCACCTAGAGGTTCAGGAGGCTGGAATTTTTTACTTTGCAGAGAATTGCTGTTGGTTTGAGATTGAGATTAGTACATTGGGTGATTTATGCTTTGTTGGAGGAGAGGAATGGATTCCTTTGCTGGGAGGTAGATGCTGGATCGGAACTCACTTGGTTGTATCTCCTCTTGGACTTTATTATCATATCAATAAACTATTTGAGTTTCTCCTACATGTTGTATACCAATGATGTTTTGTTATGCTTACATGTTTAGCTTAATCTGATCTTGAGCTTTTTATGAATGTATATATGTATCTTTGTGTAGTTTCTCTTTCTTGTGATCTTGTAGGAATTCGGTGAAGCTGGGCCGGTGAAGGAACAAGAAGCTGGGAGCCACTGAAGAGAGGAGTGATTTGGATCGAAAAACTAGCAGAAGATACAGGTTAGTTAGATCCTTCTTCCTCACTTACATTTCATAAAGAATAATACTCAAATAAGTTTACCTGTTTGTTGCTAAGGCACTATCACCTCTTAGAGTGGGATAGGGGCATTCCGAATTGGATACTTTTCCCAACAACAAGGATTTATATTTAATGTTTTTCCAGGCTCAATTTCTATTGTTGTACTTTTGGAGGGGCTGCCTACTGTTGTCTGAAATTAATTTTTATCTTTCAGGTTCTACTGAGATTCAGATTCCAAGATTGTAGTGAAGTGATTGTACATTTCTGGGTTGACCGAAGAAGGTTCAGAAATGAAGCTGCTGATTAATTCATCTTCGGTAGAGTCTTTGAAAGTTAAGGCTTGTCCGATAGTCAATATAGGTTGGGTTTCTTCATCCTCATAATCTACCCATATAGAATTGTCATTATTAATCATGGGTGTAGCATGAGGATAAAGGGTAAGCTGTTTGGTTTCCTGCCCATTAGAGATGGTCATTGATCCTGATCTACAGCTGATGAAAGCATCTGTTGTAGCCAGCCAAGGTCTTCCTAGAATCAGCGGATGACCCCCCAACTTTGTTTTAGTTTGTAACACCACAAAGTCAGCTGGGTAATTCCAGGATTCTACAGAAATTATTAAATCTTCAATGACCCCTTCCGGTTTAATTGTAGAGCGATTAGCCAATTCTAGGATGGTTGGAGTTTCCCTAATAAAGTTTTTTAACTGAAGCAATTGTGCTATTTCAAGTGTCATAATATTTATTGCAGCACCTAAATCTACTAGAACTTTAGAGACAAAAGTTTTTCCAACCTGAACTATTACTGTAGGGTGACCAGGGTCACCATACTTCACAGGATGATCTTTTTCTGTCATTAAAGTAGTCAGTTCTCCCATCACATGAACTGTGAGGGGGTCCTTAGCTTTTCTTCCAGGTTTTTTTATGCAAATATCTCTAACAGTCCTAGCATAAATTGGAACATCTCTTAATGCTTGCAATAATGGAATTTTAACGTATAAATTTTGTAGTTTGCCTAAAAGGTTAAAAGCAGGTTGCTCAAGTGTTTTAGTGAGAGCCAGTCGTTCAGGAAATGGTGGATCTGCTGTTTGATCATTGTTGTTAGATGCTGATTCTATTGTTTCAGCATTATTGTTAGTTGGTTTTTCTTTTGTAACTTCCTCTTTATCAGAGTCAGTAATATCATCAATGATTGGTTCAACAATTCTCCCTGAGCGAAGGTGGATATCGTTACATTGCATGGGGGAGACAGGCTGATTTTGAATATCAATTGCTTGCAAGGCTTTATTATTATTTGGGTTGGGGTTGGGTTGCACAGTTAGCTGCGGTCTAATTGCCTGGCTATTTAGAGGAGTATTGGATGGTAAGGAAAGAGACTGTTGATGTTGAGGAAATGGCATCTATTGGGCTGCCCAATTTGGATTCCATTGATTAAAATACGGTTGCTGGGGATCCCAAGGATTCCATATGGTAGGATCAGGAAAAGGAACATTTGGTTTCTGCATAGGTGGAAAATTCATTGTGTTAAAGGGTGGGTACTGCATTTGGTTCATGGGTGGGTAATTTGTTTGAAAAGGAGAGTGATTATTCCAACGACTAAATGCTGTGTTAGAATTCATACCTTGTATTTGTGGCCATTGCCTCCTCTGTGTCATCAGGTACACTGCTTCAGCCTCTTCTTCAATTGACTGCAATGCTGCTTTAATTCCAGGCAGAGAGGGGCATTGCTGGGTCTCATGGTCCTTTTCGCAGATCGTGCAGATTGGTACTTTATCTAGTGGGCATTCCCTGAGTGGGTGTCTTTCTCTGCATTTGGAACAAAAAATAGCTAGGGAAGCTTCTACTTCTGCCTGTTTCTTTTTTACCTGTAGAGCATCAATTTGTGAAGCAAAAGATCTTAACATCTCAGTTTTAAATTCTTCTAACAAATTACCTATTTCAGCCCTTGTTTCTCCTCCACTTGCTGACTTCTAGACTCTTGAATATACATTGTCCCTACTTTTTGATCTGCTCGCTGCTCCTCTTGAACATCTCATGCAGAGGTTGACAATTTCATCAAATGGTTCTTTAGAAATGTCCCTTTTCCTAACATATTCAACATATCCAAGCAGTCATCTCGTACCCCTTTCAACAATATTGTTTTCAGGATATCTTTACTCATGTTAGGGTGGTCAGACCGCTGCAGATTATACTGCAGTCTTTCCACAAAGTCTTCCAGATTCTCATCCTCCTTCTGAACCATTTTAAACAATTCTTCCTTCCTTTCTCTTGTCCGGCAGTAATCCTGATATTTGGCCAGAAAGCTTTCTTTCATATGATCCCAGGTAGTGATTGCCTGAGCTCCTAAGCTCATAAACCACCTTAACGCATTCCCTTTCAGTGTTGCTGGAAACAGTTTTAGTTTCTGATTAGGGCTCACATAATCATAACTTCTACATAGTATATCGAATTCAAAGAGGAATTCATCCGGGTCTTCAGAGGATAACCCATGAAAGTTGGGTAATGCTGAGAGTGGAATGTTCTTCATGGGGGTTGCTCCTCTCGGGAGCTCCCCAATAGGGAACTCCAGGGTAGAGAGTGAATTTTCCCCTCTTCCTTCTGTTTTGTTATCCTCCATTGGTCTTTTTCCTAAATCACTTGCTTTATCTTCTGTATCTTCTGTTTCTTCAGGTTCTTCTACCAGTTCCTCAGTGTATTCTGGTACTTCCAGCTTCCTTTCAGGTCCTAGTACTTCCTCCATCTGTCGATCTGTTTGTGAGGAATACTGGATCTGAGGTCTCCGGGAACTTGTCCTCTGTGATGTTTCGGCCTTTGAGATGATTTTGTCAATAAAGGTTTTTCTTCCTCCTCTGCCTTTGCCGCCTGTGAAATTAGGTTTCCTGTGTCCTCTCATGCACCTGTTATTCTTACAAAGAAATCATTAATGCTTTCAGAAATCTCTAGTCGCCTTCCCCGGCAATGGCGCCAAAATGTTGGTTAGTTGAATTGTTTATTAATTAAACAGTCAAGTACCACATTAATTTGTCAACCTGGGAAAGTCTTTTATTTCAAAGGCTACCGCGTACTGTATGTACTTAATTTTTAAAAGCATTAAAGAGCTGTAGTATACATGATTCTGTTTCTCACTCTATGTTATAACAATGCATTGCAAAGATAAAATGAAAGCAGTTAACTAAGAATACAAATCTAAAAAGAGAAGTGATGGATGCTTTGTTAGCAGAGGATCAGGACCCTATCCTCCAGGTAAGGACGTTCAACACCTGCCCCTGTAACCAGATTGCTAATACACATTGCAACTCTAATTCACCAATGAAATATCCTCTTACAGCTTCAAGCAATTAACAAAACAGAGTACCAGCAAAAAGGAAATCATCAGAGGTAATGCTACAGAATCCAAAATAGAGTACCAACAAAAAGAAATTACCAAACACACTTACACACTTGACAGAAAAGTAAATGGGTGAATCTTGTGAGGAAGGTGGGCCCGGTCCCTCTCACAAGATTCCCCAGAACACAAATGCTAGATTAGGTGCTCAGAACAATCTTCTATTCATCTGCCAAAAGATCCAGTTACAATAAAAGTTCAGACTTTATTGTTGTCCTTCAAAATTTCCCTTACAAACTATTTTTCTCTCCCCCTTATAATGTAGATGTCTCCTCTTTATAGAGGAGACATCTATTACAATAGACTGTCATAGTTCATTCAGTTAAACCTTTCTGTCAAAAATAAGAAATCCACCCTTGTTACAGGATGCTGTTACAACAATGTGACAATGTATTCTTTCTTGGGTCTCTTACTATTACACAGCTGGTAACCAAACTTCGACCATCTTCTTGGAATCCTCGCACTATCCTTTGCCGCTTCCCCATGGTTGTTGATTTAGTAAACCCATGCTGTTCCTGATATTTTAGCAACTGTAACTGTGTTTTACCCTTTTTCGGATAGTTGCTAATCATGCTGCGTCAGCGTGGAATTCTGGCGATCTTCTGATAATTGCCGTTTGTTATTTTCGGTATTCCAGTTGTTGCAAAATAACATTTCCCTGCTTTAGATAGTTGTTGTTGCTGGTGCTGTAGCAACTGCGTAGTTGTTGTTTCTGGTGTTGCAGCAACTGTGTAGTTGTTGTTTCTAGTGTTACAACAACTATGAATTATAATTCCTGCAGACTTTAGACAGTTCAACTTAGCAACTTGGTTAACTTTTCCAAAGATAAATATAAAGATAACATGAATATGTAATGAATATTTAAACACCTAGTCATGCGGAGAGTTACTTCATACCTTGGGGTAATTAGGTCATTATGTAATCAAAGCTTTCAACTTATGAACTGAAAAAGGGTAATATTATAGCAAAAATATAAGGTCAAAAATGGTCAATTCTGAGTCCTAACATGGGTGAACCTCTAGGTCAGGCTAAGGAACAACTTTGGGCCAATATCATTGACTCTGTCAATGATATTTTGCCATCCATTCAGGTTACTTTTGAACAAATTGATTTGATAAAGCAAGATACAAAAGCCATTCAGAACGTTAAAGAAGAACTTGGAGATATGCCAGAGGAGGCAGCAAGGATCATACACTTCCTCAACTCCAAGAAAAAGTATGAGCTGCAAGAACTAGAGATACCTGAAAAGACATGTATGATTTTGGAAGTTAGAAGAGTCCTCACTAAGAGGAATTTGATGCAGAATTTGGAGGATAAGTGTCAAACCATGCAACTAGCCATTGACAAGTTCATGGTTATGTTCGAACTTTTGAAGGAAAATGGATTACCTAATCCCTTAGTTATAAATGATAAGATAATGACACAGGAATATTGCAAGAAGAAGATCAGGGAAGTGGCCAAAGATTAGGTAAACACTTCATCCATGAATATTATACCAATAGGCAAAGTATTGTAAAAAACATTTGAAAACTTGTTTTACCTCCAGCATGAGGTAAAACAACTTTTTATTAATAAACCAACTTTTGCCAAGTATACAAAGACAGATGAGATACCGAAAAATTCTCAATATCCAATTACCAGATGCAAATACATGGGAAAAACTCAATGATTTACTGTAGTAAATACACAGTAAAAATATAAATGTGCAGTAAAAAGTAAAACATCAAAGTAAAAGGATATTGACAGGTCAACAAGGTCGAAGAGTATCAGATTAAAGTGTATTAGATGAAAGGTCATAATTAAATATGACATCCAGTGCGAACATCAAACATTAAACCATCTTAAAGGGCAAAAGATCAAATAGCAAAGCCAGCAGAACCTAAATAACAGGGACAACAAGGAGCAGTTCAATAGTTGTCTCTATCTTCTTGCATGAAGATATTTCTTTTTCCCAGATTATTTCTCAATGTAGTTTGAGATATTTTGTAATTCCTTTTTGTATAAATACTTCATAATTTGAAGTATTAGGGTGGATTATTTTACATTTGTAGAGTTATTTTGATTTTAAAAACTAAGGGTGATTGTACCAATTTCAAGTCAATAGACTAGAGCAAGTAATAAAAGAATTTTGCTACAGGATTCATGAGATGAGCTATTTGCAGTGAAGTATATTCTTTGTTTGATTTTGTTGCCTTCTTATGTGTTTCATAATCTTAAATATGTTCTAAATTTGAATGAATTAACTATAGATATCACTCATAATTTGTTTAAGTACACTCTGTTTTGCACAGTTAGTCATTTACATGTTTTCCTATGATACCTAGATTTGAGAACTTAATTGCTCTCCCATCCCGGTTGACTTCTTTCATTCCTTCCAGATTCTGTACTAGGGAACCCTTAATTTCTCCCTGGATCCGATTTGAAACCATTTCACCATTTAGCCTTTGAGATCTACAGTAACTCATCTATCTTGTCCTGTAGACACTGTTTTTAGAACTGAATCCAATCTTGTTTGTCTAACATTTGACCCCATAGCTCAATGGTAAAAGCAAACCTCTATTCATCTAAGTAAAGTGATCCCACCACCCAAATTCAAACCAAAACCCAAGTGCAAACAATAACTAGCCAAAAATAATCTTAACTAAAACAAAGCTAAATTATAAAGAGAGAACCCTATCTGAGCATCAAGAAGGCTAGGTCCTAATCTCCAAAAGTGGTTTGCGGTTACCTTTCACTTTTCTTCCCTCCTTAACTTCGAAAGAAATATCATAGTGATAAAGTAATTGGCAACCATACAGGGGACTTTGATCCTCAGTCTCATAAACCTTTAAGGAAACCTTAAATTTAATCTTAAGCCCCTTAAGGTCATTTTTATCAAGTTGTTTTTGAAAAATTTCATAAAAAATAGTTTAAAAAGTTAAAATTTTGGTTCCCACGAAGATTCACTATACCAGGGCAAACTCAAATCCAAACCCTCCAACTATAGTTGATGACCTAGAGAGAATTTTTAGAAAACCCAAAACAACAGAAACTCGGGCAGGTAGTAGCCGATTAGTCAAAGCCAATTCACTCCCTGAGGAGTTGTCAACTTTAGAGGAAATCCCTTTTGATTTTTCATTTGACCTCTCATTATTTAGGACTAAATATGAGAATGCCATCCATGAAACAATGTTAGACCCTGAGTTTGTTCAACTCATTGAATCAAAAAGGGTTATCCATCCAAATTTAGATAAATTTATCTTGGACTCTTTTGACAATTTAGAAGCTTTGACCTCTACATTGATCAACAATATAGATGATGGTTACCTTCAACAATCAGTTGAACTAGCAGCCCTTACTATTGCTGCCTCTGTAATTTCTACACAATCTTCACTCGCTATAAATACAACTTCTTTAACCATAACCTCACCAATAGTATCCACCACAGTCCAATCCCCTAAACAGGTAATTCCTCAACCATCATCACCATCATCTAGTTCATCTCCATCAATTTCAAGCCCTTCCTCAAGCACCACAACTTTACCCCATAGTCAAACCAAAATCACAGCTATGGCAAACCGATATGCACCTCTACTTTTACTTGCACAACTCCATGCCATGCCCCCAGATTATCAAAGTAAAATATTCTTGTTTGATGCTACTGGTCATTACACTACCCAAAGGCATGTAAACAAGATGTCTAACTTTTTTGAGTTGCATGAGATAGATGAAGTAGATGTCCAAATGAGGTTGTTTGCCCAAACTTTAACTGGGGATGTCAAGAAATGGTTCAAATCCTTTCTTTCCAACCATATTGTAGATTTGGCTAATTTTCATTGATTATTCATTGATAGATGGGAGAGAAAGAAAAACCCATTTCAAATACTTTTTAAATATGAAAACATTAGAATATCTCCTAATGAGTCAGTTCAGGACTATTGCACTAGGTTCAATAGTATCTATAATGCAATTCCAGTCAACATTAAGCCTCCACCTGACCTAGCATTAATTAAATTCCCTAATGGTTTTGACACTAACATGTCATACCATTTAAGTGAAATAAACTCAAAAACATTGGAACAAATGCAAAGCAATGTTGTTAGTGTAGAGTCCAACCTATTAGCTAAGAAAACCCGAATGAGAAATATAAATAAAGTTGTATTTAAAGAGGAAACTTCCACTTCAGATGGAAAGGTATATATTTTAGCTAAGAGTTTAGAGAGAATAATGGATAGATTAGAAAACATGGAGAGAAAAAATCAATGGGAGAATCAACAACCACCCCCAATAAGAAACCCCAATTTTAGGAAGAACCTTAACACTAGAAAAAATGCTATACCAGATCAATAGATTAGGCCCCCTTCCAAGAAAACTATGTTGAGCATTCACAGAGCCATTAAGGAGAGGATGACACCCTGATTAACTTACTAGGAATCAAATATGAAGACATTGTTTTTCTTACTCAAGAAGAATAGGAGTTATACATGCTGCAACAGTTACAGTTAGAATCTGGTGAATCCTTTGATTTGAAACAGGGATATGAGTTAGCTATATATGAGGTACACATACAATATAGCTTAAGAAGTAAAAATAACAATGAGGCTCCCATTAAAATATCCATCCAAACCCAGACTAAGATAATAAAAGAAGCTCCAGTTACCAAAGTGTTACAAATCCTCCCTAAGGGAACACCGGAGACTTCTACCCCTAAAATTGTAGATATAAACTCCACTGAAACTCAAACAGAGACAATTAATGAAATCAATCAAAATAAGAAAAATAAAGGTAAAATAGTAGAAACACAGACTAAAAAGTCTAGTACTGAGAAACAGGATAAGAACACACAAACTGCACATGTTAAGGAAGATCTAAATCAAACAAACAAAGCTCATCTCCCTTTCAACATCAAAACTGAAATAGAAAAATTAAAGATATAAGTTCCCTTGATCGAAATAATAAAGAATGAATCCTATAGGTCACATATAACTGAAATTTAAACATAGGATAGGGAGAGGATGTTGTTAACTTGAATGATGATCATCCTGAATTATTGTTTGGCCCTAAGGCCAATGGTATTCATTAGCAAGGGGGAGTTCCTCCTTTCTACATAATCCTGAACATTCATGAAAAAATATTGCATAATACTATGTTAGACTCAAGGGCATCCCATAATTTGATGCCAAAGGAAATCATGGAGAGACTGAACCTAGACATTACCAGACCATATAAGGATTTGTTTTCTTTTGACTCTAGCCAAGTTAAATGTCTTGGTTTGATCAAGGACTTATGTGTAACTCTTGTCCAATGCCTTGCAAAGAGTATTCTAATGGACATAGTAGTTGCAGACATCCCACCCAAATATGGAATTCTTCTATCTTGCTCATGGGGTGCAAAACTGCAGGGATCCTTGCAGTTAGATATGTCTTATGCCACCATATTTATTTTTCGCCAACCAAGGAAATTATCTAGAGATACCTTGATGAAATACATGGTGAGTAGTGATGAAAAACCACAAAACTTTCCCATATAATCCATGCATTCAGATATGGACTCTTTTATCTTGTACAATGCAGAACATGACAATAAGGAAATCACACTCAAGAACTGAAATACAAAACAACTAGTGGTGAGAACATTTTTCATGAGTCCCTATGGCATATAGACTTTGATGGTTCTGTCAATAGGTTAGGGGTTAGTGCAGGAGTTTGGATCCATAATATGGAGAATAATCATGCTGAGGGACATGCTTTCATATTAAACTTCAAGTGTACCAATAACATGGCTGAATATGAAGCCCTAGTTCTAGGGTTACAATTGGTTAGGAAACTTGGAGCCAAAAGAGTTCCCATCATGGGAGACTTAGAGCTGATTATTAAACAAATTAATGGTGAATACTTTGTAAACAATCCCAGACTTGGTCAATATAGGGAAACTATCCTAGAGTTGATCAAAGACCTCCTGAAACAAACTTTGCTACCATTCCTAGAAAACAAAACATGCAGGCCCACAGTCTGGCCACTTTTACTAGTACCTGTAAATTTCCATTTCAACCCAACCATCAGTACATTGCAGAAGTCAGACATAGGCTTGTTATACTAGACAACCTGATGTATTGGAAAAAATTTTCCCAGGATTCTTAGATTTACGATTTCATGAACAATGAAGGTGAGTTTCAGAATTGCAAGATAGATACAGACTGTATAGTAGACAATAATATAGAAAGTAACATAGCTGATAATATTTTAGATATAGCTAAACCAACTAAATTTACTAGAGTAGAAATATATATTTTAGAGAATGTAGAGATTGAAGAAATAATGAATGATGATTCAGAAATTCTTAACTTGAAAAATATTTTTTTTCCTAGAGGATTAGTCCCTTTAGAATATTTGTTTGACTCTAATGATGTAGCTAGGAAACCCAAAATGGAACCTTTGAGAGCTGACATAGAAGAGTGTAACATAGGAACCGAGGATAAACCGAAACTCATTAAAATATCAAAAGCCTTACGTCTAGAGGAAAAGGTTAAATACATCAATCTGTTTAAAGAGTTCCGGGATGTATTTGCCTAGAGTTATGAATACTTAAAATATTATGACACTAGCATAATCCAACACAAAATACCTCTAAAAGAAGATCATAAACCTTTCAAACATAAAATTAGGAGAATAAACTGAGTTCTTATGTCGTCTATTGAGAAAGAAGTTAAAATAATGTTTGATATCCAAATTATAGTCCCCATTAGATACTCATATTTGATTTCAAATTTAGTCACTACTAGGAAAAAGACTAGTGAAATTAGACTTTGTGTAGCTTTCAGAAATTTAAACAAGGTCTCACTAAAATATAACTATCCTCTACCAGAAATGGACCATATCCTGCAGAGGGTAGTAGGCTTATCCAAGATTTCACTGTCAGATGGATTCTATGGGTATAATCAGATCTTAGTTCAACCAGAGGACCAAGCCAAAACTCTAGGTGTCACATTTCAAAGAGCTATCGATATAGCTTTTGCCAAGGAGATCCATGACTTCCTAGTAGTATACCAAGATGATATCACAATCTTCTCTAAATTTGACAATGAACACCTAGACCACCTGAGAAGAGTATTTATCAAATGCAGAAAATTTGGGATTTATTTAAATCCAAAAAAGACACTCTTTTGTCTGGAAGAGGGAAAACTATTGGGACATATCATATCTAAAGATGGGATTAGAATAGATTCTGCTAGAATAGAGGCCATTTTGACCATTACCCATCCTAGAAACATTACATAGTTACAATCATTTCTAGGCAAGATAAACCTTCTTAGGAGATTCATTTCAAATCCTACAGAACTGATTAGAGAATTCAATAACATGCTGAGAAAGGACTCAACACTTAAATGGATGGTGGAGGCCAAACAATCCTTTGAATCCATCAAGGATGCCTTAACCAAAACACCAGTCCTGATTTTAACAAGGATTTTATAATTTTTTCTTTTGCTTCAGAACACACCATTGTAGCAGTCTTGTTGCAAAAGAACAACCAAGGATATGAACAACCAATTTCGTTTTTTAGTAAATCCTTAAGAGATGCCACACTACAATACAATTATATAGAAAAATAAGCATTAACTTTAGTAAAGGCTATCAAAGACTTCATAGTATACATTATGTATTCTCACATTATTGCTTATGTTCCAAATTCATTAGTTAAGGACATTTTGACACAAAATGGGCTTGCAGGGAAAAGAGGCAAATGGATTGCCACAATATTGGAATATGATATAGAGATAGAGCCAAATAAGCTTATCAAAAGCCAAGGTTTAGCCAAACTCATGGCTGAATCAAACTGTCAGGCCCTTGATATAAACTTCATTAGTTCCCTTGATGATTAGGAAGAGATGGCAACTCCACCGATCAGTGAACCTTTTACTGATTCACCGTGGTATGCAGATATTATATTTGTATTACAAAAATTTACAAGCTCCTCCTGGTTTGACAAGAACTAAAGCTATATTTTTAAAGATGAAGTCATTAAAGTATTGTATCATAGATAATGCATTTTTTTGGAAAGACAATATTGGTATTCTTTTGAATCGTTTACTAAAAAATGAAGCTAATAAAATCATGCAAGAGTTTCATGCAAGGGATTGTGGAGGACACTTGTCCTAGAAGACTATTGCTGACAAAATCCTAAGGGTTGGTTTCTACTCGCCCACTTTGTTTGCAGATGTTAAGAAACATGTGACCTTCTATCATAAATGTTAGATATTTGAGGGAAAGAGAAAACTTTTACCCTTGCCTCTTAAACCAATTTCCATTGAAATGCCATTTCAACAATGGGGGTTAGACTTCATTGGAGAAATACACCCAGCCTCCTCAGCTCAACACAAATGGATTTTGACAACCATTGACTATTTTACCAAAAGGATAGAAGCCATCCCTTGTAGACAAGCCACAGACACTATCATAATTTCATTTCTAGAAAATAATGTCCTGTCAAGATTTGGATGCCCCTAGAAGCTCATTACTAATAATGTAGCTGCCTTTAAATCCAAAAATATGATAGAATTCTGTAACAAATAACACATCACCCTTGGCCACTCCACAACCTATTACCCTCAAGGTAATGGACTTGCAGAATCATCTAATAAAAGCCTGGTCAATATCATTAAGAAATTGTTGGAAGATAACAAAAAGACATGGAACGAGAAGTTATTTAATGCCTTATGGGTAGATAGACTGACTACTAAGAAGTCAATTGGAACATCACCTTATCTACTGGTATATGGGATGGATGTTTTTTTTCCATCATCTTTAGTAGTACCAGTGATGAAGATCATCCAAGAATTTTAGGTGGAACCAAATAATATTCAGAGAAGAATAAATCAGACCATACACCTGCAGTAGACCAGAGAAGAAGTATATGTAAAATCATAGGTAATCCAGGACAAAATCAAGAAGGTTTTTGATAAAAATATTAAAGCAGATGATTTTTACGTAGGAGATAAAGTCCTTAAGTGGTATTCAAGGAGAGAAGACAAAGGCAAGCATGGAAAATTTGATTTTTGTGGCAAGGGACTTATGTCATTTATGGTTACAGGGGCAACAATGCATTTTTCTTGAGAGAGATAGATGGATCAGATCTACTAGAAGGACTTGCTGATGGTAGAATGCTGAAGCATTATTTTTACACTAACTAATAATTGTTCACTTTACTTTACATCATTGTACATAACATTGCAGAGTGTAGATTGGATTGGATGGTAATCCTTTGAAGTTGAAGCCCGGAGAGAAGGCCCTGAGCTTTGAAGGATTCACTATCATAACTATCAAAATAAAGCAGAATCACAAAAGGACAGTTCACAAGGTAACTACAGTCACAATCCAAAGGCTACTGATATTTAGATTTCTTGACATTTCACTAGTAAATGCCATCCCCATGTGGATCCATTGTTAGAGTCCTATAATAATAGGATTCATAATTTTTAATTGATTATGGTTAACTCTTGTAATATTGTACATACCTTTGCTTTCTGCAAATGTTTTCCATATTAAAATTAAAAAATGTGAAGAGGGTATGTCCTTAGAGAAATATCAAAGGACAAAAGAAAAAGAAAAGATTAAAAAAAATGAAAAAATATGAACCCCAAACAAAAACATATCCTTTACTTTACTGTCTAAAATAATGGTTGTGTGCAGATTTTCACACATGCCACAACCCATGATAGTCAAGTTGTTTAATATTGACTACTTCATGCTTTAAATTTCCTGTTTATAGTTAGAGAATAAAGATCTAGCCAAACTATTTAATCTTGGCAGATCAGTAGATAGGTAGAGAAATAAAATGTGCTCATAAGCTTAATTTGAGCCATTGGAAGATATTAGGTTAGAAGTATATAGTTTTCTTTTCAAAAGAAAAAGGAAAGGAAAGGGTCTGCTAGCTTAAATGCACCCAACAAAGTGAAGAAAAAATGTTAGGGTAAGTAAAAGGGTAATTAGAAGAAAGGTTGCAGAAAGTAAAAAGTTGATTGAAACATAAGAACATCTATCATGTTTAATCATGTGTTTCAGTGTGCAGGAGCAGTTATGAAAGTAAAAGGATGCTTATAAGCTGATTTGGTTAACTTCCCTTCATTTCATTTCACCCCCCACTAAATACTTACTAATTTCCCCTTTTACCCCTTCATTTCTTATGAATACACCTTTTCCCTTCATTTGCACCCTTCCCCATTGGTTTCACACATTCCCTAGCAAATTACCCTCCAAATTCATTCCCATGCCCAAAAACCCTTTTTCCCTAGTGTGAAACCCCTTTTCCCCTTTAAAAAAATCACTTTCCCCTTGATTAATTTCCCTACATTTCCCTAGAAACCCCAAAAAAACCCATAAAACCATTTATCCTAAGTTTTACACCCCCCCGTGCGCATTATTAATTAACTCCGCAAATATCATTTTCCTGACAAAACCTTGGCCCTGTTAGACTCCGTCTAAGAAATCATTAATGTGGTGTTTTTGATTATGTAATTTATTCTTCAGCTCTTCAAAAGGGAGCAGTTTCCTCAGATCTTATCTTTGCAAAAGCACAAACACAATTCAGAATATCATTAGCAATCAGAGGCAAAAGGTTATGTGGAGAAAATACCAATTGCAGCAGTATCAATTGCACAAGTTCATGGTGGTATTTTGAAAGATGGTACACGGATGGTTATAAAGATGCAACACTTGCAAATAGAGACAGTGATGTGTTATGGTCTTCGTAATCTTGCTTGGATAGTTTATGAAGATAATAAAGAGGAAAATGTGCAAGGCACAGAAAACATTGTATATCACTGTGTTGTTTGTGAGTGGCTTGAAAACGGGAAAACATTATTCTTTTGCTTGAGAAGAAAAGACCACATGTTTGTTCTTCTAGTGGAAGGCTCAAGACAACTACCATTTCTTATTGCTTCTGCTGAGCAAGAACATTTAAATTATAGAAGTTCGCCTCATTTGGCCCGCCATAAAAATATTTTGCAATCAACTTCAGGAGAAGAATCATATGCTATGGCTATCAAGGAGATATGGGAATGTTTCCAAGTTCATTTCCTTGAACTTCTTGGGGCTGTTTTTACAAAATCCAGCCTTGAAGAACTGGAATATGCAGTATCTAAATCAGAGAATGCGCTGCAAGATTTGTTCAACCATCACATCGAAGAGCTGGAAATGACATTTCTACCCAAGAGATTATACTCAGGGGGAGGCAGCACTGTCAGCAATATACCCATGCTTGAAATTATAGTTGTTGTCATCTTTCTTATCCATGATTCACATACCCAAGTTCAGAATGTTGCCAATACCTCAGGAACCTCATTTGCAACCACTTTATTGAGATTTTGTTGTTTTGTTGCATCAATACTAGTTAAAAGGGCTGCGCAATCTGAGAAAAAATCACTGAATTTTCTATTGCCTGGAGTTATTGTGTTCATGGAGTGGGTTGTGTCTCAACCATCTTTCGTGAAAGATATCAAGGTCGATTTAGTCACTGCAAAAGGACTATCTGAATTGAAGCAGGAATGTACATTGCTTAGAAGACTCTTCTCAAACCGACAAATGTACCTTTGAGACGTTGTGGGATGTTTTCAATGCATTTCCGTTTTTCACGGCCTCACACAGTGATAGGCACAGTAATAGGAATAATTTCTGTTTCTCTTCTGGCTGTTCAAAGTATGCTAGATCTTTCTCCAACGTTTTTTATTGGACTTTTGAAGGCCCTAATACCAGCTCTCTTTATGAATATTTATATCGTGGGTTTGAATCAAATATCTGACATTGCAATAGACAAGGTCAACAAGCCATATCTTCCGTTTGCTTCTGGTGAATTTTCTATTGGAGCTGCTGTGGTGTTTATGACAGCCTTTGCTTTCATGAGTCATGGTATGGGTTTGATGTTTGGATCAACACCTTTAATTTTGGTTCTCTTCATAAGTTTTCTACTTGGAACTGCATATTCAATCAATCTACCATTCTTAAGATGGAAACGATCTGCTTTGGCTGCTGCAAGTTGCATCTTATGTGTGAGGGCAGTCATAGTTCAAATTGCCTTTTACTTGCACATACAGAGTTCTGTTTACGGGAGACCTGCAACCTTGACCAAGCCTCTGATATTTGCTACAGCTTTTATGTGCTTCTTCTCAGTTGTGATTGCTCTTTTTAAGGATATATCAGATGTGGATGGAGACAGAATCTTTGGCATTCAATATTTGACTGTCCGTTTGGGTCCAAAGCGGGGGTTTTGGCTTTGTATATATTTACTACTGGATGCACACACTATTGCTATGATTATGGCAGTTGAGGATTTCAAAGCAGCTCTACAGCCATGATTTCAAGATAAATAAGCTAGAATTTACAGATCTTTGTGATGCTATCTCCTTCAGGTTTGAGAAAGAGGTTGAACCTTCGTGGTTTGAGAGATGTCCAAACTTTTACCATTCAGCGCCGTGTACGAGCAAGGCTTTTGATTACATTGTTATTTTCATGCTTTTGCTAAATGTGAAAACAGTTATCATTGAATCAACGTTAGATGTTGAAAACAATTCTGATTAGTATATTTGGCAACCATTTGAGTTCTGAGTTTTTATGTAATAACAGTGTTGCTTCTTGTCAACCTGGTGGTTGCATTCGTATTGGAGGCATTTTTTGCCGAAACAGAGTTTGTTGGCATTAATCTTTAATGAGATTTCAAAGTGCAGAAATTGATATGGCTTTCACGCTATATCAGGAGTCTAGTTGAGAGTTTGTTCTTTTCATTGAAAGCATTCGATGGTCAGTTAGAGAAATGAAGGCAGACGCGCATGACAGTCTTAGTAGGCAAAGAACACAAGGCAGTAAATCAGCATTCTTATGAGAAATTTGGGTATTTTTGGAGATCAAATCGAGAATATCCAGGCATGAAGTAAGTTGAAGATATACTTTCCAGATTTGAAGGAAACTTATAAGAGGACGATTGAACACCTAGCAGCAGAGATATATCAGATTAAAGATCAGCGGCTTCAACAAATTGAAATCTTCCAAATTTTCCCTAAATCTAGTTTTATTTTTAGTTTATCATTTTTAGTTTGTTGATGTATTTGTGTGTCCCTAGAATTTTGTTAGCAGTTCAAAGGATTGAAATTGCAATTGTAAGGACAACTCAAACTCAACAATCGAATATTTCGAGGCATCAACAGGCAGCTGGCGATTTTCAGTTTTGATGAATCGGAGGCACTAGCAAATTTCACTCTATAATGCTAACACTTCCAGATTTTGGGGCAACATTTGGGCAAGAATGGACACTTTTCAGCATGGATATCATCGACCAAGAGTAAATCCAGATTTAAAATGATTTGACTCTAACCTTCGACAATCCGAGCAATTTGATTTTTATTTTTGTAATTATTAATATCGGTTTGTTTCGTAAAGTCCAGGGCAACCGAGAGACTATGTTGGCTTTTTTAAGCCATAATTTGAAAAGGGTTAGAGTTAGAGTGAGAGTCAGAGGAGAGTTTTCTGAGTGCTGAGTGCTGGAACAGAGCTTTTCATTGTACAGTTTTTGGCAGAGAATTTAATGGAATTTCACAGCTCTGTTTGCTGAGATTCATGTGGTATGTTAATTTAGCATAAGTTTTCCCTTTGTCTCATATGTAAACTGTTATGTTTCATTCACCTCATGATCATATCTAATTGAGCAAATGAAGTGTTTAGGTAGGAATTCATAGTATTGTATGCTCCTCCTATAAATTTGCTCATATTCAATGTTTTCTTCTGTTTAAGGAGGATTCAAAGTATTATTTGCCCTCCTTAGCTCCTCACCAGTCTTGCCATCCCATTTAAAAATCTAGATTTGCTGTTAAATTGCTTGCCTACCTTGCCTCAGTTGATAATCTGTGTAGTCATTATATTTCTCTGTTCAAGCTGTGATTTTGCCCATGCAGCCCAGAAAAAACCCCGTCATTAAAAACCCCCAAAAACTTCAAATCAACCTTCCTAATCAGTTTACTAGCCTAATATCTTTGATCCTAATTGGTCAGCTTATCATATTGAAATATCTACCGAATCTAACCCGAGAGATCCTTCTCATACCTCGTAGGGCTAGCTACGAGGTGAAATGGTTTGATGTTGCCTTGAAGGTTTACCTTCCTCAGCCTAGGGTGAAATCTCAAGCGCTAACATATTGGCGACCATACTGGGGAGAACAAACTTGTTTGTGGGTTGATGTGTTTGTTTCATAAGTCTTAGACAGAGCCTGAAGTTACACCAGAAGCCTTCGAAAACGCTCTTGTTTTACATCAGCGTAAGTAGATAAACGCTGCTTCAGTCCATCTCCGTGAGCTTGTGAATACAGCACTTCATTTGTATTTCACCCCAGTACATGTATCAAGTTCAGATCTGATTGTTGATGGTGGACAACGATCAGACACTTGCAGGCTGAACCATTCACCTGGCGACTCCAACTTGATCCAGACATTCCAGTGCCTGTTGATATGTTCATGCAATGGTAGGGTATGTGGCAAACCCTGCACTGTGTGAAGCTCTAAACGAATTTAGAGAAAGCTTAGTGGATATTGAAATTAATGAAGAAGTTTTAAGTTTTTTCCTTCAATGTTTGAAATCTCCGAATTATCATCCTAGCGTCTGTGAGTTACTTGTTGAAAGAATTGAGAAAGAGATTCAAGATTTAGATGAGCAGATCCAGTCTTATGATTTCCAAGACCCTAAAAAGTTATTGGAAATCCTCCTTCCTTCACAACAAGCAATAACAGACTTGCCTATAGAGGTATACATTGACAATGTGCAGCTGGAAGTATGCATTGCAGAGTTGGGGCAGCCAACAGAGTCCGGTGTCCGTGATCCTATTGCGGCATACATGGGCATGTTTTTCAGTTTGATTGACAGATCAGACCGTCTTTTCCACGACCAGGATCAGTATGTGCATGAAGGGCTGCCAACAATGACATCTGTGACTTCGTGGCAGCATTCTCAAGCGGCTTCATTTTCAGGTTTACTTGAATGGTTAATATGGCATTTTAGCATTACCTGATCTCTTGTTTATACAACAGATTAGAGTAGATGTTGTAAATAAATAAGCAGCCATAAGGGCAGCATCTAGTTTCAGTTGGCTTTTAGTTTGTTTGAGTTCAGTTTCAGTTTGAAAATAAGTCAAGAGTTGTGTTGATGATGACTCCATTGCCCAATGGTGGAGGCACTGTCTGCTCTCCCAAAGTTCTGCGGTTCTTGGCACCTCCAGGAAGCTGCAGCTGCCATCCCAAATGGAGCCGATGTTAGACTCCGCCTAAGAAATCATTAATGTGGTGTTTTCGATTATGTAATTTATTCTTCAACTTTTCAAAAGGGAGCAGTTTCCTCAGCTCTTATCTTTGCAAAAGCACAAACACAATTCAGAATATCATTAGCAATCAGAGGCAAAAGGTTATGTGGAGAAAATACCAATTGCAGCAGTATCAATTGCACAAGTTCATGGTGGTATTTTGAAAGATGGTACACGGATGGTTATAAAGATGCAACACTTGCAAATAGAGACAGTGATGTGTTATGGTCTTCGTAATCTTGCTTGGATAGTTTATGAAGATAATAAAGAGGAAAATGTGCAAGGCACAGAAAACATTGTATATCACTGTGTTGTTTGTGAGCGGCTTGAAAACGGGAAAACATTATTCTTTTGCTTGAGAAGAAAAGACCACATGTTTGTTCTTCTAGTGGAAGGCTCAGGACAACTACCATTTCTTATTGCTGCTGCTGAGCAAGAACATTTAAATTATAGAAGTTCGCCTCATTTGGCCCGCCATAAAAATATTTTGCAATCAACTTCAGGAGAAGAATCATATGCTATGGCTATCAAGGAGATATGGGAATGTTTCCAAGTTCATTTCCTTGAACTTCTTGGGGCTGTTTTTACAAAATCTAGCCTTGAAGAACTGGAATATGCAGTATCTAAATCAGAGAATGCGCTGCAAGATTTGTTCAACCATCACATCGAAGAGCTGGAAATGACATTTCTACCCAAGAGATTATACTTAGGGGGAGGCAGCACTGTCAGCAATATACCCATGCTTGAAATTATAGTTGTTGTCATCTTTCTTATCCATGATTCACATACCCAAGTTCAGAATGTTGCCACTACCTCAGGAACCTCATTTGCAACCACTTTATTGAGATTTTGTCGTTTTGTTGCATCAATACTAGTTAAAAGGGCTGCGCAATCTGAGAAAAAATCACTGAATTTTCTATTGCCTGGAGTTATTGTGTTCATGGAGTGGGTTGTGTCTCAACCATCTTTCGTGAAAGATATCAAGGTCGATTTAGTCACTGCAAAAGGACTGTCTGAATTGAAGCAGGAATGTACATTGCTTAGAAGACTCTTCTCAAACCGACAAACGTACCTTTGAGACGTTGTGGGATGTTTTCAATGCATTTCCATTTTTCACGGCCTCACACAGTGATAGGCACAGTAATAGGAATAGTTTTTGTTTCTCTTCTGGCTGTTCAAAGTATGCTAGATCTTTCTCCAACGTTTTTTATTGGACTTTTGAAGGCCCTAATACCAGCTCTCTTTATGAATATTTATATCGTGGGTTTGAATCAAATATCTGACATTGCAATAGACAAGGTCAACAAGCCATATCTTCCGCTTGCTTCTGGTGAATTTTCTATTGGAGCTGCTGTGGTGCTTATGACAACCTTTGCTTTCATGAGTCATGGTATGGGTTTGATGTTTGGATCAACACCTTTGATTTTGGTTCTCTTCATAAGTTTTCTACTTGGAACTGCATATTCAATCAATCTACCATTCTTAAGATGGAAACGATCTGCTTTGGCTGCTGCAAGTTGCATCTTATGTGTGAGGGCAGTCATAGTTCAAATTGCCTTTTACTTGCACATACAGAGTTCTGTTTACGGGAGACCTGCAACCTTGACCAAGCCTCTGATATTTGCTACAGCTTTTATGTGCTTCTTCTCAGTTGTGATTGCTCTTTTTAAGGATATACCAGATGTGGATGGACACAAAATCTTTGGCATTCAATCTTTGACTGTCTGTTTGGGTCCAAAGCGGGGGTTTTGGCTCTGTATATATTTACTACTGGATGCACACACTGTTGCTATGATTATGGCAGTTGAGGATTTCAAAGCAGCTCTACAGCCATGATTTCAAGATAAATAAGCTAGAATTTACAGATCTTTGTGATGCTATCTCCTTCAGGTTTGAGAAAGAGGTTGAACCTTCGTGGTTTGAGAGATGTCCAAACTTTTACCATTTAGCGCCGTGTACGAGCAAGGCTTTTGATTACATTGTTATTTTCATGCTTTTGCTAAATGTGAAAACAATTATCATTGAATCAACGTTAGATGTTGAAAACAATTCTGATTAGTATATTCGGCAACCATTTGAGTTCTGAGTTTTTATGTAATAACAGTGTTGCTTCTTGTCAACCTGGTGGTTGCATTCGTATTGGAGGCATTTTTTGCTGAAACAGAGTTTGTTGGCATTAATCTTTAATGAGATTTCAAAGTGCAGAAATTGATATGGCTTTCACGCTATATCAGGAGTCTAGTTGAGAGTTTGTTCTTTTCATTGAAAGCATTCGATGGTCAGTTAGAGAAATGAAGGCAGAAGCGCATGACAGTCTTTGTAGGCAAAGAACACAAGGCAGTAAATCAGCATTCTTATGAGAAATTTGGGTATTTTTGGAGATCAAATCGAGAATATCCAGGCATGAAGTAAGTTGAAGATATACTTTCCAGATTTGAAGGAAACTTATAAGAGGACGATTGAACACCTAGCAGCAGAGATATATCAGATTAAAGATCAGCGGCTTCAACAAATTGAAATCTTCCAAATTTTCCCTAAATCTAGTTTTATTTTTAGTTTATCATTTTTAGTTTGTTGATGTATTTGTGTGTCCCTAGAATTTTGTTAGCAGTTCAAAGGATTGAAATTGCAATTGTAAGGACAACTCAAACTCAACAATCGAATATTTCGAGGCATCAACAGGCAGCTGGCGATTTTCAGTTTTGATGAATCGGAGGCACTAGCAAATTTCACTCTATAATGCTAACACTTCCAGATTTTGGGGCAACATTTGGGCAAGAATGGACACTTTTCAGCATGGATATCATCGACCAAGAGTAAATCCAGATTTAAAACGATTTGACTCTAACCTTCGACAATTCGAGCAATTTGATTTTTATTTTTGTAATTATTAATATCGGTTTGTTTCCTAAAGTCCAGGGCAACCGAGAGACTATGTTGGCTTTTTGAAGCCATAATTTGAAAAAGGTTAGAGTTAGAGTGAGAGTCAGAGGAGAGTTTTCTGAGTGCTGAGTGCTGGAACAGAGCTTTTCATTGTACAGTTTTTGGCAGAGAATTTAATGGAATTTCACAGCTCTGTTTGCTGAGATTCATGTGGTATGTTAATTTAGCATAAGTTTTCCCTTTGTCTCATATGTAAACTGTTATGTTTCATTCACCTCATGATCATATCTAATTGAGCAAATGAAGTGTTTAGGTAGGAATTCATAGTATTGTATGCTCCTCCTATAAATTTGCTCATATTCAATGTTTTCTTCTGTTTAAGGAGGATTCAAAGTATTATTTGCCCTCCTTAGCTCCTCACCAGTCTTGCCATCCCATTTAAAAATCTAGATTTGCTGTTAAATTGCTTGCCTACCTTGCCTCAGTTGATAATCTGTGTAGTCATTATATTTCTCTATTCAAGCTGTGATTTTGCCCATGCAGCCCAGAAAAAACCCTGTCATTAAAAACCCCCAAAAACTTCAAATCAACCTTCCTAATCAGTTTACTAGCCTAATATCTTTGATCCTAATTGGTCAGCTTATCATATTGAAAGATCTACCGAATCGGACCCGAGAGAGCCTTCTCATACCTCGTAGGGCTAGCTACGAGGTGAAATGGTTTGATGTTGCCTTGAAGGTTTACCTTCCTCAGCCTAGGGTGAAATCTCAAGCGCTAACAGGCCCCACTTCCCAAACCTGCCCATTACAAATCAATTGTAATTAACCCCTGGGCCCCGTTAATTTCTGCCCCAATTTCTCGTAGTGCAACTTCACCATGCGACAACCTTCAGATCTGTCATCCCCAGATCTAACGGCGCGCATCTATATCATGTCCATTCACCTCCTCAAGTTTACCCGCCCAAGAGCACGCGATATGAGCAATTTTTCCCGAGCCCCTTTTGGCTATGTGGCAGCACTGCATTAACTCACGTGCTCTTTGGAAAAGACTGCCTGATGGCCTAAAGTGGTGTGATGGCTCCCTAGACCACCTCCCTGCGTAAGCCAGAACCATCACTGTTTATTATGATTTTCCACGCTAATTTCTAACTGCTGCCGGTTAAAAGGCCGCAGACCCCCATTTTTACCCTTTTTGCTCAATTTGCTCTGTGAAAGCTTCCAAGCCTTCTTGCACAAACCCAAGTTTCTGCAACCAAATTCAACCACCAAGTACCTTCTGAGTATGCCCCGGATGCCCAATTCAGCCATCCACAACATACCTGAAGCCACATTACCCTTTGCGGCTGCCATCAAAACCAGTTTATAGTTTGAACCTCAATTTCCATGTATTTTGATAACAAACTAGAAATGGCCCTCTCAAATTCAAGAATGTATAGTTAATTCAAACATTAAAGTAATTGAATTTAATTAATTTCCCTTGAATTGAGAGTATTTCCCGATGAAATACCCAAACCCCTATCCTACAAACTACCAATACCCTATCTTTGTAAAGGCCTATTCAAAGCTTCACTTATACAATCTGTACAAGCCTAATTCCCACATTTATTCCTCAAGATGGCTACCCAGACCTCTCTAGATGTCATACCGGTCTCAACCCCTCACCTGGAAATTGACCATTTGGCCCTAACAGACAGGGATTTCTGAATAAAGGGTACTGCAACTCTAGCCAACCTTTTAAAGCTCCACAGCTGGAGTAAAGATAGGTTCCTAAACCATGGTAATGACATCAACCTTTGGGAATCCAATTTTCCCAAGTATATATTCCCAGAAGTTCACCCATTCCCAGACATTGTACATTCTTGTCATGCCTATTACACCCCTAGCCAAAGGGCTATTGTTGCCCCAAACCATGACTTATTATTCACCATTACACCTGAGTCAATCAACCAAATGCTTCAAATCCAATCTAGCCCCAATCTAACCCCTCTATCCATTGGAAACCTGTTGGACCTATACATCACATTAGACCATGTGAAAATCAAGAAAATCTTCCAGAATTTTATCATTGAAGACCACCATACTCCTACAAATACCCCAAGAACCAGCAGTTTCACTAGTTCCAGAAGCAGAGCCTAAAGCAGCTAGGGCACAAGTAAAGGCATCATAAATAGGAACAGAGCTAGTAGCTTCGGTAGATCTAGCACCAGCACCATAAGCAACAGGGCCAGTTTACCTTATTGATCCAGTAGTGAGGCGGGAACATATCCATAAGATCTAGACGCATAGCTAGTAGCAGTAGTTTCATATGTCAAGGAGTTGTGGGAGTAGCCGAGGTGAGGACATAGGTGTGGCCCTCATGCTTAAGATGGTAATGATGAGTGCGAATATGATATAAAGTGTGTCGTTGTTGCTAATAGGGAATGCCCAAAAGAATGTAAGCACAGTTTAGAGGAGACACATCGCACACCAAAGTATCGTGAAAATACCTAATGGCGAAGGTTACTACACAACATTTAGAAACCAAGAGGTGAGGGCCATCCTTGTGGACCCAACCCAATGGATATAGAGAGGGGTTAGAATTTGTGGGAAGAGAAAAGCATTGGACCAGATCCTAAGCTACCAGATTTTTATGACTCCCATTACCGAGAATCAGAGTAGCCAACACATGCTTGATATGACAGTTATGGGTAAAGAGAGTGGCCTGTGAAGTAGTTGTGTCCCCAGTGGTCATGAGAATCAATGAAGGATCAGGAGCAGTAGGATTGTCCAAGGGAATGAGGTCAGGGGGTGTGGAGTTGTTATTAGAGGGCGTGGGAGTCTCTACAAAAGGGTTTTCACAGGATGCTGACCTCGGAGAGCACGACACTCCTCCGACGAGTGAAAGCGAGTGTGGTGGAAGGTACACCAAGTGCCTATTTTGGGAGAGGTAGGGGAAGATGGAGAAGATGAGGTAGGGAATGCTAGGCGAGGTTGAGGGGAACGAAGTTGGGAAGCCACTTTCTGTTTGACAACAAGAGCTCACAGAAAGGCAGGATCCAATGCAGTACTGTCAAATAATTCCACCTATATATGAAACATGAGCAACAAACAAGTACTAAACTGACTAATGAGTACCTCTTCTACTTCCTAGATGTTAAGTTGAATGTGCAGTTTTTAGAAAAGCAAAAGGTATTGCTGGGCATTCTGCTGCTGAAGTTGGAGCCAACGACCCAGCAAATTCTGTCTATAACCGAGTGGGTCAAAATGATTCTTCAAAGCCTAGAAGAGTCCATCCTAGGTCTGGATATGATGTGCTATTGAAATAGCAGATGAAGAGGACTGTAGATCCACCACAAGAGTGAATGATTCCAACTGAGAATCCCACCAATGTTGAGCCACACCTTCCATCTGGAGACTCACAATTTCAATTGCTTGCTATCAGGAAGTTGGGGCATTGCTCACTGGGGCGTTGGAGCATTGCTCACCGAAGTTGGTGTTGCTCCACCTTGCTCGATTTCCCACTCGTTCCCACTCTCGTTCCCATCAGTAACGGAAGGAAGGAGATTGATTATTGACAGAACCATTGCCCGTCTACCAGTCTTATGCCTGTCATCTAATGTCCGTTAGTGCCCGTCAAGGTGATAGATAGGAGACCGAGCGTACGTGCGTGTATCTGGATACACTTCCTGTGTGAAAGGGTGGATAAGGGTATTCTTATCCCTGCTATGCTCCATCTTGTTCCACTATGATCCGTGCTTTTCCCCGTTTGCTTTAGGGGGTGGGCTGCCTTATTAGGGCTTGCTATGGTAGGCTTCGCTATGACTCAATTGCCCGCCACGGGCCCTCCATTGAATATATATAACTAAATATCTCTGGAGAGCGAGGCGAGTCTTAAAGAAAAGCCACTCCATTACGTACCAACAGTCAGTGGGCCTCCTCTTGTAACCCACTAGAGGGGCGATCTTGGTTTTGTTGCATCTCTCTCGAAAGGCAGGCAAGCCGAATATAATGGATAAGGCAGGCATTCCACTCATGAATGTCACTTTACTGCCAACAGATAAGATAGGAAGACAGGCAACACCCCTGCTCCCTTATCTTCGGTCACCAGCACAGGCCCGAAAAGAATCTCTTTCCTGTTTATGGCCCACTGATAATAACTCTCTTTCTAGCCAGTGATGGCTTGTCAACTCTCTTTCCAGTAACATCTCCTTTAGCCCTTCGGTCAAGTGAAGTAGTATACAAAATCCTTCCTGCTAGTAATTATAGATAATATTCCAACCAGATCGGCCCCACCAGACCTTCACCCACGACCTTCGGTGGCTGGCTTTACCCACCCATATTTCTCCACCCATCTTTCCTTGCAGGCCTAAGATAGAAATGCCGAAGATATTAGTAGGAAGGCAGGCCAAATATAGCGACATCCCTTATATTAGTTTGATAGCCAGCTATAGCGGGGGCAGTTTTCCATTCTGGGGAACCCGCGGCTATAGTGGAGGTAGAGTCTGAACCCGTTGGCCACCAAAGGTAGAGGCATAAAAGGTAGATGTAGCTACGTTAGTGGAGGTAGCAGAGCAATCAAATTAAGAAGTGGAAACATAGGTGGTTTAAAAACCATGCAGATCCAACAAATCCAGTAGTAGAAATTAGGGCAGGGGGAAACCCCATAGAAACAGAACCATAAGTGGGTTAACTAGTTCCGTGGACCTTGTTGACTTGGAATCAGATCCTATAGTTTCAGAAGCAGAGCCCCCATCGGTAGGAGTTTCAGTTTACCCCGCAGCGGGAGAGACAACAAAGACAAAGGAAAAGGTAATGGAATGTTTATTGAAGTGGAATTATCATGTGCTTCGATAATATCTTGACATAGAGATCAATGTGTATGGTGTGCAGAAGTCCTTGGGTCCATTTTTGAACTTATCTCCTGAGCAATAAGGACCCCGAGCAACTTATACTGATGCTGGGTCTCAATCTGGCTAAAATACTAGCTTGTATGTTGTAGGATCTCAATCTATAACTAGTAGCTATGGATCTTGCGCTGGAATTGGATTTGCACCTGAATGAATCCGCTCAGACTGTTTTGACCACCTTAGCTGATACCTTAGCTATAGGATATACTGCAGGGACTATATCTAGAACCGGGTAAAGGAAAGCTGGAACTAAAAAGGATGCTAGGCAAGGTAGTGGTGGGGAAGCTAGGGCATGAACTCGCTCCACTCATCATTTCATGAAGGGTAGTGCCTGTAACTCATAAGTTCATGTTTTTGAGGGTATCTAGGTATGCCCGCCCTATAGCTCCAAAGTGAGTAAGTTCCATCCCAGTAGCTAATCAGTTCAGTTCCTGAGTCCAGGGTACTGATCGATCCCCGAAGGGCACTCCTGGAGGGTACTAATGCCCCTTCGAGTATAAAGAAGGGAATTCTATAGGATCGATCTACTCTACCATCCCTCCCTCCACTCATCAGTTCATGAGGAGGGTTGTTCCTGTAGCTCATAAGTTCCTAAGGTAGGAGGAGTGCCTTCCCTATAGATCTAACCCCCTAGCTAGGGCCCTTACTTCTTCATAGGGGTCACTCACTATTCATATGGTGAGGGATCATAACCTACCCAGCTAGGGACGGAGTCACTCACTATGAGTTAAGGAACTTTTCCGATCAGTAACTGAACTGACCTATCTCCATATGGAATGAAATGACGGACAACTATCGCAACATATATAATGAGATGATGGAAGCTCGCTATTGCAACTCGAAGAATTCAAGCCGAGGAGTCACTTAATAAAAGGCCTGGAATAATAATGGTAGAGGGATTTACACAATACACCGGTTCCACAACGATATTTGACATTGAGGTTAGTTAGGACGTTTGTGAGTGAGTCATCTCTTTTCGACTGCCTTCCTGTTGTGGGGAAAAATGCCTATGCAGGACGATCCTATCCACCTAAGGTGTGACAGCGCCTTAGCAACAAACGAATACAGCTATTATGATTTCTTCCTTTATGAAATGTGAAAGAGGGGAGATCGGTAGACTTACCGTTGTCTTCTGGTTGTCCCTCGAACTAGATCCTCTTCTCTTTGTATGTCCACAGCTACTTGCCTCCTCGCTTGATTAAGAGAACAACTACTTGAATCCCACGAGATCACAAGAGAACAACTACTTGCGACAAGAGAAGAACACCATACAAAGGCAAATATACATATTCATAAATGATTCAGGATTAGAAGTAAATCAAATATACTAATGCAATCATACAAAATACACCAGCATATAGGAAAGAATCAAGATAGCTTTATTGAAAGTAACAGGGTTCAGGAAGAGATACAACCCATAGGGCTCCAATCCAGCATCTCCTTCCCAGCAGAATGGAATTCCTTCTTCAGCTCCCTTCAAAGCATTATACACCCAATGTTTCTAGCCACAAACCAACAACAATTCTTTGCAATTACCAAATTCCAGCCCTCCTGATCTCATGTAGGAGAGATCTATATATAGGGATATTGGAGAGAGGATGAGTCAGCTTGAGGCTGGTATGAAACTGACTAGTGTCCTCTCCCTCTCATAGTTCTTGAGTCCACTTGGAGGTTCTTGCTTCCACTTGGAGATTTGGAACCTCTTACTCATCACCAGTCGAATTCTTTGATGCAAGTGTCATTTCGGAAGCTTCCTGGGCATTGACACCTTGAGGAATGACTCTGCCACATGTCCAAACTCGCTCAGCGCAGGTAGCCTTTGTTGGAGTTGACATTCAACGCAGGTAGACAATGGAGAAGTTGACATTCAGCGCAGATGCTCAGTGGAGCAATTGACATGATCCAGAATTGCCTTGTTTTTGAGTGTTTTCAGGTGGAGAACTTCTGTGAATTGCTGTGGTTAGTCGGCCTTGTTCCTCTAGGGGTAGGAACAACATGTTTAGGGACTTTGGATCCCTTATTTTATGGACATTTCATGCTCAATGCTGTAAGGCACAAAAAAGTCTATAATATTTGCCCCCTAAAGTATGAGGCTGTTTATCGGGTGAAATGCTTTATCCAGTAGGGTCCGAAGTTCATCCATCTGCTGGGAGGAGACCTATAATAAAATACAATACAACACATTATGATTCATACTGCTTTCATGATCTAGTTGAGGCGGGCATTCCCATGCTCAGCTTTATAAATTCATTTTTGTACATAGAACAGACGATCGTCTGATGGTAGACTGATAATTTTGGCGAAATTATCATCCTTTGAGTAGTATGATCATCTGTTGCAACAATGTACATGTCAAATGTCTTTATTTTTCCTGAATATATATCGCAGCCCGGATGGATGAAACTAGATCCGGGGTCTTCAAACTCGTTCGATCTTCACTCTAAGTACAAGTCGATCCATGTGAGAATTGCGCTGAAGTCGAACATGGAAAGACATCGCTTGATTACCGGTCAATGATGTAAACCGTTAACAAGCACGAGAGGAATCACCGATAATGATGATGACCCTCAAGGTACTGCAGTACAATTCACGTGGTGTGAATAAAGGACTTGGCGTCGAACACCACGCAAAATCTTCTGGTCGAAGGTCATTAATGTATACCTGTCGCCGGAAGTGAGAAACTTGCCATTGAGGCATGCAAGCTTCAAAGTACTGAAGGGGTTGTTCCTAGATCAACTTCTTGGATAATGAGCTGATGTCGACAAGAAGCGATCCGTCAAAGGAGGGCCTTGATGAATCCCACATCAGTGCCATGGAACGGAGCTAATGATTTTAATGGAAGTGAAAACGATCTGTGACATATGATTCAGGGTGGCGGTCATGAATGGATGAAGGATAATGTATGGCAGTGGATGGGACCTGGTTGACTCTTTCTGAACGACTTCTCTTGAACATATGGCGACACTGATGCGATGGATCGATAGCATTACCCAAAATATGGATGGTATGGCGAGACCATGGTGATGTGACCGGTGAATGAAACAACCCAACCCGAATGTGGTACGGAGGAAAAGTGTCATGTTCAAGAGCGACCTGCTACCATCAAAGTTTTCTTGATTTTTCCCAATTTTTCCCCAGTCATTGCTGACCAGTACCTCTTTATTTTTGTCAAGCTTGAGGAGGATAACATATGCTTGTTCTATAACTTGCCCTTCGAGCAAGCCCATCGCTATGTTTTAACGAGCCTAGCGATAGTGAAACTTGTTCTTGTCTAAAGACAAGTTTGTCGCTATTTATCATTTTAACGAGTCTAACGACAAGGATAACTCGGTCCTTTTCATTTTTAGAGAGTCTGAAAAGGTACATAAAGTTAACTCCAAAATTCCTTTTTCGTCATCTAATCCCTTAAGTCCGAAAAAGTATAAAACAATACAGAAGGGATGAGTTTTCGATAACTTTAACGAGCCGAATAAAACAAGCGCTCGACCTTTTTGTGCAATAATCCCTCAGGTCCAAAAAGATTAAAATCTAGAGGAGGGATAGCTCTTCGTGTCCTTTAACGAGCTGGAAGGCCAAAACTTGGCAATCTTTTCATATTTTACGAGTCAGTTGAAAAGAGCTTAAAGAAGACTCATCTTTTGAGGAACGAGTGATAAACAGGGATAGCAACTGATTCCAGGTATAGGTTGGAATTTTCCAATCACGGCAGTGTCACAAGGATGGCTAGGTGAAATCACTCTTCGCAGCTGTTCCTCAAAATGGGTAAACAATCATATGGAGGTGAACGATCGGCCAAATGAAAAGTGGAGGTGGCAGGTGCAAACATGACCATGGCTTTAACGGCTGATACATTTCATTCACAGTGGTTATTTATCGGGATAGGTTCATTTTTTAGTTAAAAATGAGCTTAAACACTGGAGGAAACTCTGCTCACTGCTTATATTTATTTTTTAACGAGCATGAAGACCGCGTTAAAACTGCTCAGATCTTGCGTTTATTTTTTAACGAGCATGAACTTTATGCTAAAACTGCTCGATTACCCAGTCATAAGATAAGAGTGTCTCATGAAAGATCCCATTTTTTATAGAGCTTGCGCCTTACCAAAGCTATGCTCCCTCTCCTTTCTTTATGCAAGTTAGGAAACGACTAACCCAAAAAACAGATAAATAACCGCTCTTTGCTTGCACTCCAAAAGGTTTGCATGCCCCCAGGTATAAAACAGAGTTTCAAGGTTACCTCTACTTACCCTCCGCCAAAACATTTGTTTTAATCGAGAGAGGCTTACCTCTTTCAGGTTACCCAAAGATTGTCTCGTTACTCTTTCAAACAAAACACTTCCTTGGCAATGTCTACCGAAATAGACAAGGGTGAATGACCATTGTCAAACACGTAACTTTGACAAAAGAATCTTATTCTAGAACAACCCCTCTTCCATCCACGGATGGGGTACGGACTAGTCATATTCTCCCGCGGAAACCTACCCTATACCCAAAGTTTCCCTGCCGAGGCAGGCCAAGATGCATGCCCCCTGGGTTCCGGTCATATCCTCCCGGATTACTCGCGCTCATCAGGAGGATGGACCGTGGGTTGAGACACTTCTTGCGTGAATAGACCATTTAGGGATGGCACATGACTATTTGCGATGTGTGATCTGGGAAACAAAAGTTGGTCTACGAGCTTGACCATTCTTCCTTCATGCGGAAAACACATTACTCTAAAGAGTGAGGAGACTACAGCTCCCATGCAACATATATAGTCTCGTCCAAGGAGTAGGTTATAATCCAATGGTCCTTGAACGACCATCACGTTCATTTGAACGGTCTTCCCTTTCAATGTTATAGGCACATTGGGGAGGATCCCTAAAGGTCGACTGGTTCCTTTATCAAAACCTGATAGATTTCTCATCTCAGGTAAGAGTGCTGGCGAACCAAGCGCTCTCCAAGCAATAGAGAAAAGGATACTCACAGACGCCCCTTCATCAATGATAGTGCCAGCCATTACCATTCTGTATATTTGACAAATAATTCTGAATGGTACACTGGCAGGCAACCGGGGTCTGCCTAGTTGATTCCAATCAAAGGACACAACCAGGTTGCTTGGTGGTGGGACCGAATATACGGCCGGATAGCGCTCTGATGAACTTCCTTCCTGCAATAAAGGAATGGTGGCATTTCCCCCTTGATCATCAGAGTCAGTGTTGATGAAGAGAATCTGGACGGTGTCGTCTTGATTCTCCTCCGTGATGGTGTCATTCGAAGACAGAGCCTCTGAAGGCAAAACCGGGTCAACTGCCATATCAACCTTTTGACTTTCGTCAGGCATGGATCCAGACGGTTCATCTTCAATGACAGGTGCTTCGGCTGACCACCTAAGTGGCTCAGCCGGATTCTCAACTAGTGAGGGACTTGGCAGGAGTCTTTGATATCCAGGAGGGAGATGCGCTCGTAAAATCGGGCGATCTTCCAGAACTCTTTTTACCTCGTCTAAGAAGGGACAACGGTGGATGGCGTGATCACCTTCACACAGTCTGTAGGGAAATTCAGCTCTCCTGCTCTGTCCTGGAGCTTCACTCCCACTAATTGATGGTGAGCAGTCGACATGGCTATCAGAGGTCGATGCTACCGAATTGTGCAAACGGAGGGACCAGTCTCTTAGTATCCGTGGGATACAGGGACAATCTCTATGGAAGTGGTCTCCCCTGCATATGATGCATGGCGATTTAGGCCTTACGAGTGCGGTGTGTGGATTTTTGTTAGATGACACTTGTTTGCCCCCAGTCGCCTTAGGCTCCTTTTTCTTCTTCTCTTTCTTCTTCTTCTCCTTCTTCTCCTTAGGAACCTGGTTTTTACTTCGACCAGTTCCGTCAAGCGAAGAGGAAGGAGGGGAGGAAGATGAAGTTGAAGGCTGGGAGGCAACTCTTGTCTGATCTAACTGTTGACTCGACTGTTCAGGAATGGTGGTATTCTGAACGACATTGGTTGAAAAGAGCCAAACTGGTAGGCCAATTGTCAGTCCTGGAAGCGACAATGTGGCCATGTGGGGTGCACCAACATCTCCCCAAGAGGAGAAGGGACTAGGATTTCCACCCAAGGGAACTCCTTGGTTGGTGTGCTCCATCTTTTCAACCTAAAGATCAACGCAAGATTAAAGGGTGATTGTTCCGTTTAAAATAAATTGTTAACGACGCTTTTAGACACAACTTGCTTTTTCACTTTTAAAGAGTCGAGAAAAAGATAAAGATGGCTCTAGTCTCCTTCGATGTTTTAACGAGCCCGAAGTGACAAATGCTCGGATGGACTTTTTCTGTTATAGAGTGTGAAAAAGGCCAAAAGAAACTGCTCTGGAGATCTAGGCAGAGGGTGTGCCAAACTTTTCGCAAAACCACAGAATACTTTTTACGGTACGGGTGGTCGATCTTCGTGAATGCTGTGTTCACTGCGTTGCGATCAGTAGGGCGGCTGACACGGCTTCCTAAGGATAAAAGATATATGCCTATAGGGGTCTCCCAATATATACGCGACGGTACGTGGGAGCACAAATCCGTATTAGCGCCACCATCTCTCAGGAGGAATCACCCACCTTCTTCGAGATCGACAGTCACTATGTTTAACGACGCCGGAACACGTCTCTAGCCTAGACCTCTATGTTGTGCGTTATGTTACAAAGCGTTGTTAGGTTCATTCAGTTTATTTTAGGTTGATCTTTTTAAAGTTTGCCTTTCAAGGTTCACCATGAGATGTATGATACAAATTCCTAAATGCAGTCTAAGATGATAAGCATGCTTTATTATCTTTCAACTTTGAAAATCCTAGCTACTAAGGGAAAAGAATAACACTATCTTTTATCAAATAGCAATCAGCACACTCTAATGCACTTTCCCTAAATCCAACATGCAAACTATCAAATGCAAAATGCACAATGCAGGTGTTTGTTTTCCACTTTCTTAGTATAAATGCCTACAAAGAAGGCTTTTTGCACAACTTTGAATTTGCTTTTACAATGATCAATACAAACAAGTTCACTTTCTTCGAAATCAACAAGGGTAGAAGAGATTACAATCACTTTGCGTTTTTCGAAATAAAGACTTGTTTTGATACTTTGAAAGAGACAAATTTAAACCAATAAGCAAAAGTAAAACTATAATCAATCTGAACAAACAACCAATGAACTCTCTTCTAAGATCACTATCAATCATATCTGAATCAAAGGCTACAGGATGATCACTTTACTTATGCAAAGGAAGACTGTAAATGACGCCACAAACACATAAAAACATTCACAATCTTTTTGTACAAAAATGAGGCGGAATTCAAGCAAAGAAAAGGTTTATCGGACTGGCACCTATGCTGGTTAAAGGCTGCAAAAAACAGAGATCAAAACAGGGCAACAGAGGACAAAGAACCCCAGCTGCACAAAGCCACACTGGTTCAGCGTAGGTCCAACACTGTCAGTTTGACATTCAGCGCAGGTAGCCCCTTTGGGACCTGCGTTGAAATGCAGACTGCCTTCACAGTGCCTGCGCTGAAGAGAGAAACTCTCGTTTCCCTTGGTTTCTGGGTCACAAAATGCTCAAAAATCAACTGTTTCAGGCCAAATCAGAAACACAAGCAAGGTATAAACAGAGGGATGCTTTGATACGGTACTAAAGACTATCACAAGGATCATCAAATCATTTGTGGATCTAGTTTAGATCATAGACAAGTCCAACAAACTGAATCAAAGTAGCAACTTTTACTTTTTATCCGGGGAGGATGCAGTTCAATAGTTGCTGTCAAGTCTATGAAGTAAACAAATGACGGAAACACAAATGAAATGAATAAACAAGTTCTTCCCCAGTGGAGTCGCCAATTTGTTGTGGGGAAAAATGCCTATGCAGGACGATCCTATCCACCTAAGGTGTGACAGCGCCTTAGCAACAAACGAATACAGCTATTATGATTTCTTCCTTTATGAAATGTGAAAGAGGGGAGATCGGCAGACTTACCGTTGTCTTCTGGTTGTCCCTCGAACTAGATCCTCTTCTCTTTGTATGTCCATAGCTACTTGCCTCCTCGCTTGATCAAGAGAACAACTACTTGAATCCCACGAGATCACAAGAGAACAGCTACCTGTGACAAGAGAACAACTACTTGCGGCAAGAGAAGAACACCATACAAAGGCAAATATACATATTCATAAATGATTCAGGATTAGAAGTAAATCAAATATACTAATGCAATCATACAAAATACACCAGCATATAGGAAAGAATCAAGATAGCTTTATTGAAAGTAACAGGGTTCAGGAAGAGATACAACCCATAGGGCTCCAATCCAGCATCTCCTTCCCAGCAGAATGGAATTCCTTCTTCAGCTCCCTTCAAAGCATTATACACGCAATGTTTCTAGCCACAAACCAACAGCAATTCTTTGCAATTACCAAATTCCAGCCCTCCTGATCTCATGTAGGAGAGATCTATATATAGGGATATTGGAGAGAGGATGAGTCAGCTTGAGGCTGGTATGAAACTGACTAGTGTCCTCTCCCTCTCATAGTTCTTGAGTCCACTTGGAGGTTCTTGCTTCCAATTGGAGATTTGGAACCTCTTATTCATCACCAGTCGAATTCTTTGATGCAGGTGTCATTTTGGAAGCTTCCTGGGCATTGACACCTTGAGGAATGACTCTGCCACATGTCCAAACTCGCTCAGTGTAGGTAGCCTTTGTTGGAGTTGACATTTAACGCAGGTAGATAGTGGAGCAGTTGACATTCAGCGCAGATGCTCAGTGGAGCAGTTGACATGATCCAGAATTGCCTTGTTTTTGAGTGTTTTCAGGTGGAGAACTTCTGTGAATTGCTGTGGTTAGTCGGCCTTGTTCCTCTAGGGGTAGGAAAAACATGTTTAGGGACTTTGGATCCCTTAGTTTATGGACATTTCATGCTCAATGCTGTAAGGCACAAAAATGTCTATAACACTTCTGTTCTATCCAATTCACCCACAATGCTTGCCTCCATGTTTTCTAATGAGGAGAGTGAAAAAGAGATTGCTTGCCAAAATGGTTGCTATTGATCGCTATCACTTTCCCCATGTAAGGACAGACATGGCAAAGCATAATTTCCTATATAATATGCATGATATGACATTGAGAGAGCCCATTGAAAGGGTGGACAAAGAAAGAAAGGGTCCTAGAATCCAGATTTACATTACCTTGTATGGAGGGTGCGCTATCCATTCTAAATCTACCCTACCAATTCGACGTACCCTAGAAGAAAGTAAGGCTGTGGTGGATTCTATTTGTGTTACCTTTCTCTTGCCCACGTGCCCTGGTAGTGAGGAGGTTAGTTCATTGGGCAGTACTGATATGTTCAGGACGGTGTTATACCTGACCAGTTTAGATACCATGTGCTCAGTCAGCGAGTGTGAGGTGAGGTTCGAGGTTAGAGTTGGAGGTAGAGGGTCAAGGGATATGTATGTCATTTCTAGTTAATGAATGCCTCCTGTTGATGCATGGCTATTGGCTAACCAACTAGCAATGACTTCCCATCAATGGCTATCTATCAGCTGGCTGGCTCTGAAGCCAAAGATTCCATTTTCTTAATTGAATGTCTGGATTAGCACCGACACTTGATTCAATTGACAGAATCTAAAGCTGGATCTAGATCATCTGCTTAGCCTTAACTTTCCTAAGCCGGGGGTAGCGCTCAACCCTTTCAACCCGCCTAACCAAGCAATCCAAGCAAAGCGAAGTGGTGCTTACAAACTCTATGCCCTGCCTATGATCGATATTAGTGACTATACTGAATTGGCTCCTGTACTTCTAGTATCCGGCCTGGCTACCTGACTTACTGACTTACTGACTTACTGACTTATAGGGTGGGAAATCAGGCCTGGCTCCGGTCTTCGATTCTTACGCCATTGATCGTGCAGCCCTGGCAACCGCATGCACATGAGTGGAGTTATATGTCTTTCATTTCCCTCGTCCTATCACCGAAAGAGTGGAAATACCAGAAGGACCGAAGATGCTTCAACCATAGTGGAACCTACAAATATTCATGAGGCAAGTGAAGTGTGCAGGGATAAGTCAGTAGGTTTCATAAAGGTAAATAGTCATAGTGATATGGTACCCCCGAAGTAAGGAATATGTCAGCAAGTGTGTGTAGTCAAATGCCCCCCGTATACAAGGATGCTCTGTCAAATGCAGGTCCAGTCCAACCAATTCTTTTGCTTTCTGTTGAAGCCCTTTTCCATTCAATGCAATAAGGTTGGGGCATTCTAAAGTAAGTTAAGTGAGTAGTGAGTAACTAGAGGTAGGTAAAAATCAAAGGTTGGTAGCACAATTACACTTGAAGAGTCAAGGGCAAATAGTCTAAATAGCGGGTACCCAAGTACGATGAATTAAGTAAGTGTTCGCTTCACGCCTATCGTTTGGATACGCTACCTTTGAGTACTGAATTTACCCACTTTGACAAGCATTTGAACTCTTACTATTAACATAACTATATGCCACCTTCTCACTCTACAATTTACCGCCTCGATAGGCCATGTTTGGAGAGGAGAATCTACCATCCCTCTCCCCCTCTCTGTTATTGGGGGGAGGGGAATGACGTAGATAAAGAATGATTAGTAATTAGATGTATCTCTTTGTATACGAGATTCTGGTATGATTGATGAAAAGAGCTACGATTCCATACGATAAGAAAGCGTAATGACATATATAATTCATTCGTGCATAATGACATATATAATGAGATATCTCTTTGTATACGATATTCTTCTCCAGTTCCTCTCCTGTTAGTCGAGCCCTGCCTTCATTTTACTTATTGGGTGGGGGGCATTGGTCGAGCACTCCATTCCTCATGGGCCTGTGTTATCATGAAATAAAGGCTTTTCTTGGCTTTGGTGGGCATGAAACGAAGCAAGACCCGACTTAGATATGCTGATTACTGCCTAAATACCCGACTTAGATGATATGGAGAGATCTCTTTGGGCTTAGTTGGTTGAAAGCCCTTTCTCCGCCAAATAAGGTAAGGTCCGGAGGGTCTTGCGCTTCTGAGTGCAAGGAGATACCAAATATTGAGGGATCGAGAAATCTATAGAAAGATAAGGCGATTATCTATGATTAGATATCTCCTTCTATCCCACTACTATTTTTAGCCCCGTCAATTGAGTCGTTAGAACGACACTTCCTCTCCCTCCTACCACTTATGAGCGGCTTCACACCTCGATCTACCCTCATTTAACGCCCTACCCTTAATCCATAACTTAACTGATCCTACTTGAATCTGAAAGGCCTTGCTTCCTTCCCCTAGCTCTGCCTTCCCGGAAAGAGAGGGGCTTATAAGGAGGAGCCTGACATTCGTTATACTTAGGAAAGCTATGTTCTTTGTGAGAGCCTTATGGAAGATCATCTCGATCCCCAAACCGCAGTTTTGATTAAATAAAACTGGCTTTTGAGGCGGTTTTCAGATAGCCGTTGAAGTCAATTCATTCATTCCCCATGCTCGTCGGGCTAAAAACACCCCGGCCAACAAATAATAGACCATTTAGGGAAATTCTATTGTACCGCAGCAACATATATATAAGAGAATAACCGCGTAGCTGCATTTGTTAGGTTTTTGTCGAAGTGAAATATTCTCCCACAGAACTGGAAAAACCCCAAAGACCAGCCAAAGCAATCTAGGCTGCTAGCGGATCCATACGAGAGTGAGGTCGAGATCCCAACAAGGTGAACATGGTCGTATCTACTCTAGTGGTATTCTCCTTAGACAAAAGGGGAACAACGGGGACAACTTTCTATTTCTTCCTCTCCTTATCAGTCGAGCCCCCTATCAGGTCCTTGCACTAGGAAGTGCAAGCCCCTCCGGGACCTTGATGATAACTAGCATTATGGGTACTGAGTGCACGTGACCCATTGGATTATCCCTTTTTTGATTCTCAGAACTTTGATGAACCAAGAAGTATTTCACTTCGAGTTACGGGCCCATGCATGGATCTCTGTTCCCTTTCTTTATTGGTGTCGTTCGGTTCTGAAGTGACATGATTAGTTTTCATGCTGGACTGGTGGAGCAATCTAAGGTCCACCTGAACCACTTCCTTGACTGAATTCGATTGGGACCTTCCATATCGAACTGAGAAAGGACCACGACCAATAAATGAATATGTCGAAGTCAAAGAACAACCAGATGCGATTGGATCAGAAGAAATTGCTAGAGATTGCCCTACTCCTTATAGAAACGGGATCAGATGAGTAATGCCTCCGGCTCTACCAGGTTCATAGTTTTGAAAAGCTGAACGTACACCACCACACATATCCTCTACTCAAATACTTAATACCCACAATTTCATTTCAATTTAGTTTCGTAATGATCATGGGGTTACCGCAGGGAAATAGGAATGAAGTAGCTAAGTCTGGCCTACCGGAATTGCTATTTACTACATTCCAATGACGTGTCTCATTTGAGTCAGGTCATCCAGCTAGGGTTGACCATGCAGAGACAAGGTGTTGTGCATTACTGGTGTTGCTACCTATTCCCCCATCCCACTCGTGATTTCCGAAACTATCCTGGAGCACATCGACATCCTCTTTATCACTTGGCTTGGGTGAAACAGAAGCTCGTAGATTTCCTTCGATAGCGGAATCGGGGCTTTCAATAACTATTTCTTTTCCTTGGAAACCTCTAAGCTATCTCAACTACTCTACCCGGCCTATTGAAAACAATATTGATAGCCCAATCTATCTATCTATCTATCTATTGACTCGGCCCTATATTGGATTACTAACCGCTCGCTATTATATTCTCGCTATTGGATAACTAACCGATAGCCTTGTAGGGCAGGAATATTTGTATTTCTCCTCCACTAATGGAGACAGCTAGACTAACCATTTGAGCTGAGAAATAAGAAGCTTTGCACTAAAGCCTGGGCGGGTGCCTTACCTATACTACGGTGTTTATGAGGAGGACCTACTATGGAATGTAGGCTCAATTATCCCCCCCCCCCATCCAATACGGACTAGGATGAACCTCACTCTCACAGGGACCAACCTCTCCCTCTCTGTACTTTACCAAGGTGACCAAGAGCCTTGCTATGACCAATCTAATTTGGTTTCATAATGGAATATATAACGTTGTATGCTAACTGAGATAGTGTACATCTCACACTCCTCTCGCACTCCATGAAGATGTGGGAATGGAGATAACAGACTGATGACTCTCAAAAGCTCTTATCGGTAGATCCACTACATCAACTAAGCACACCTTAGGTGGGGTAGGCATGCATACTCTATCAGATTCTAAACAGAAAGTGGAGTGGGATCATACTCTACACAGTGAAGTTCCTATCCACCTACCACTAGTGCTCATCAGTTCTACCACCGAACCAATCAAATCCCCTTTGGGCAAGATAGTCCCCTACGAGAGTCTCATACAGGAAAGTGAGTGCCTTATCTTCTACACCACCATGATCACTACACTACTTTCTTGGGCTAAAAGTGTGTAACCTGAATCATATTCTATCAGATTCTAGTTGTACATTAGTTGAGTTGTCTCCTTCGGGATCCCCTTCAGGCCTTATGGGCTAGTATCCTTCCTACAGGCTAGTCCCCTACAAGTAGGAGAGTCCCTCTTTCCTTTTCTTGGACCAACAGCGTATGACCTGTGGATCATACTTTAGATAGTGAGAATAAAACTAACCTAACGTCATGACGACTGTGAGGCTCCTATCTACCTACCCTCGTACTACCCTTCGTAGGATGTTAGGCCAACCCACTAACTAGAAGCATCTATAAAGTCAATCCAACCCTCACATAGCATAGGATGGATGTCTCACTCCCCCCACAAGTCACCCCACCACGGACACTGAGTGAGGATGCCCGTGGAACTCGAGCCCATCGCGGATACAACATGATGATTAACAACGACCGAAACCAAGGAGGCTAGCCCATAATGGCAGCGGCAGGTAAAGTAAACCTGTCTACCTCTAATCTAGACTGGACCCTTCCTATGAGCCCAGCATAGGCTATCACCTCACCCCAGATACCAACACAACAGGGTGGTGAGAACCTTAGTAACGGAGAACCCCATAGGGCAGAGTCCTCACAGGCTGACCCTAAGAAACTCCCAATAAGACACGGATTGGATCATGAACGGACTATGATCCTTATATACATCCTCAAATGAGCATAACGGTAGCGACACAGACAACGCTATCGAATCCCTCATGTCCCCTGGGGTCATCACACCACATCTTTATCTACGACTTGACCCATATTCCCATCACAAGGCATTATTATCTCCCCCCACACCTCATAATTTGATCTTATCCCATATATCCTATTACGTCATACACCTTAACACCCTCTACGACTCATATCACTTCGTACCATTAGACACCTATCCCTATCCGACCATTCAACATCTTTGCTATGGACCCATAAGGACCCCATTAGTATAACACCCCCTTTTATACACCTTTGCCAGGAAAACCACTACTAAGATTACCATATCTCATACGCTTACCCCCTAGTTTTATTGGCTGGTATCACTTTCCAATTTTCCACTTACTCTAACAATTACCAAGTGAAAATGAGCGGGTGCCATATAAGGTAAACCGTTATAGTCAACACCCTAGGGAGCTAGCCCCTAAGTCTAAACCTTAACCGCAAGGAGGGGAATGCCGCTAGTGACTGGAGTTAAGTCATAACAAGGCAGGCAGAGACTTACTGATAAACCTATCAGTGGGGCTAAGAATTTAGGCTTATAGGTAAGACAGAGAGGATATTGGGAGACTAGTGTTGGGGTCTAAAGATGGTAAGCATAAGTCGTAAAGAAACGCCATAGAGGCAGTAAAGAAAGCATGCACTTAAGTTAAACCCAAAGAAATGGTTTTCCAATGCATTAGTAAGGCTATGAGAGAAAGACAGTAAGCATAAGCCTTATTCATAGGCAACAAAGATAGGCTATAGAGAGAAGAACTTAAGATAGACCCTAATACTGGGTGGTAAGAGCACTTGGTAAAACCTACAACATAGACCTACTAGTTGGATGGAAATAGTTCTGGTTGTAGAGGTAGTAGAGAGGCTTAACTCATAAGCAGTAGTTTCAGTTTCACCAGCAAGGGACAAAGAAAATAGCTAGGTTAGGGATGGGGTAGAACAGAAACGAGACTGGCACCACCTTTGAACCTTTGAATGGCTTATAAGGATGCAACAACAGGCTCGACCAAAAGGGAGAGGACATTTGCAAGCGTTCTATGGTAACGAAATCCCACCTGAACGATATAGAAATAATTAATACAAGGTCCGGATGTTCTTGCGCTTCCGAGTGCAAGGAATGCGAAGCCGCTTGTCCCTCTGGGGGGCAAGGAATATTCTATTTCGAACAATAGGAACTAAAGAAGCAAGATATCACCCTATAGAAAGCTAGGAACAAGCTATTACTATAAGAAAACCACTAGACAAAATCAAATAGTATCCTCAGAGATCAAATTGACACTTAGACCTCATACCATTACCATCACTTCTGAGCCTCTTTATATCCATCCATATTGGTACTACAGAGTGCCTTATTCACTTTACCTTTATCGTAACTGGTACTACACTCACAACAGAAGGAATCAATCACTTAGTAGACACCATGAGCAGAGGAAAACATAAGCAATAGGGAAGATCTTACTCTCTTAATTACAACAAATCCTAGAACAAATTCCATGTTATGAATCAAACCACTAGATTTATAGCCTTGAAAATTGAGCTTAGGTACTAACCCTTTGCTGAGACTGAAACATGCCTTAACTGGGCTTGTTCTTACCAAAACCAACCTTACCTATATATACATATATAGACACTAGATCTTAAGGAAATGGATTTCATTTAGGAATGTGAATCTATTCCTCTGTATGCTTCTCTATTAGTAACTTGACCCTCGCCTTGGTTAAGCATACATCCCTAGTAGTAAGCATAGACCCGTGGATTGGTAACCATACTAGATCTGAGGTAGGTAGGTAGGCGAGTAGGTAGCATTAGTAACGAAGCTTCCCTTGCTTAAGTAAACATCCCTAGTAGGAGTTAGTAGTAGTGGTTAGTAGGTAGTCACCACCCATGCCTGTCTCTCCTCGCTCCGGTAGGCGAGTAGTAGCATGGATCAAAATCCTTCTATTAGTCACCTTACTAGGAAGGGTAGGTAGGATAGAAAGAGTGGTTGGGGTTGGTTGGGTGGGGTTGTGGATGTCATAATCCACCAATTGCACTTGTTCCACATATCCTTTCAGATGCTCATCCTTACTAACATGAACCCATGGGTCGAGTGCCTCCTCCAAGTAGACTGAGTTTTGTGCCTCTAGAATGGGGACCTTCTCCCCTCTCAGCTTGTTCTTTTATGTAGCACGACCCACCATGACCCTGCCTACGACTAGTATTGTGTGGTTACATTATTCTTATTTTTCCTTTCAAGTAAAGCAAAAAGAACACCCGCTTAGACGGCGAGCTTTATATCCCTTGTTCTGGTTCCCTTTCCGCACTCATACAAGGCAAATAGACCCCGGAAAGTACCAAGGCAGAGAAGGCTCAGCAGGTAATACGTCTAGATAGGGGCCCAACTAACAGAGGCTACCCAACCAGGAAGGGGGCTCTGCACATCAGCAGGGGTCACAAACAATGGCAATGGTGGCAGTGACCAAGAATCAACTTCTGGCTCTAGCAACAAGAACAGGGGTGAAGCCAGCCACGACAAGTAAGAGAAGATAGGAAGAAAGAGTCACCCCGATTCCTGAGAAGATAAGATAAGGCAGGCCAACCAGTCCTTAAATAAAGGTTTCCTATTAGTGACAAGGAATGAGGGTTGCCTTATTACAGTGCTCTCCTAGGCCAGAAGGAATAGAACCGCTTTGGGTGGCCTTGAAGTCGTAATTTCAACAGTGAAAGGGTGGAATCCCATCTTATCACTCTTCAATAAGGTTCTCTCTTTCTTTAATGAAGGACAACACATACCAGAAGACAAGCTAGCTATCCCACTACCAATAGCTATTCTCCCTAGCTTACTCAACCAATCGACCAAGCAGCCACTTACCCAATCAAGCATATATGCCTAGCTCACTCAACCAAGCTAACTCAATCAATCAAGCAAGGAGGCATACTCTGCCAACTCTCAATCAATCAATCAAGGTCAATAAATGAATGAATTAGATATTATGATTATTTCATTCTATTTTATTCTTTATTTTAGAGGCTTTGCTTTTTTCTTTCTTAAGGTGCCGTAAGGCGGCTCGACCATAAGGGAGAGGAAGGATCGCTTTTTAGTTACTTATTTGAGAGGGGCCACCCAATAAGTCAAATTAATTGATTGCTTGCTCGACAAAAGGAGAGCAAGGTAATTGATTTCTTGTCCGCACCGGGCAAGGGGCTGATACCCGCGCCGTACCCACTCTGATTCTTATCAATGCATATATTATATATGTAATTATTCCATCTTCTGACCAGTCTTCTTAGGGTTAGCGTTTAGGACCTTTATTCTACCTGTACTCTGAGGATGAAGGTTGAGCGTAAGGTTAGGTAAAAGCATTTAGGTTAGGTAAAATCGCTCAAGTAATATTGATCTCACCGACTCAGGTAGGTCATGCCAAATCCTAATCCCACACCCTAGTGCCAAACCCGCTCATCCAACCAAGTAATGGTAGTGGTGATCTCATTCGAGTAGGTAAGGCCTATCTCACCAGCTAAGGTCTTTTCTATTCGTATCACATCTCAAGGAATGCCTATCTCTCCATCTCAGGTAGCATGCATGTTCAGAGTAACTAGCTCAGGTATCTCATTTCTCTAGTGAAGGGTTGTTAATAGCAGTACTTCCTAAGCATTCATGAAGTTCGTGGTCTAGGGCTAAAGGGGATTCTCTCTCCTCATAGTGTCGTACCCTACATATATTCCTGGCTTCAGAAGAGGTTAGGCATAACTCCATCCCATTTCCTAGGTTGAATGCAGTAGCAAGTGAAAGTTCTGGTAGAACAGGTGGTTACATGCACTAACATGAGCAAGTGGGCATCATCCATATCCTGGGCAATGCTGACTGGCCATCTTAATTAAGAAAATCATATCTTGGGGGTGAATCTCAGCCCTACAAGTGTTGATACTGTTTATCTAGTTGAAGCAATGGGTGCCCAGTTGGGGCATATCCCATCCCATCCCATCCCATTCCATCTATCCATTCATTGCATAAAATAAACAAACGGTCTAGAACTACGAGGTCTCTAGGTATTCTAGTTGGTAATTCAGGGTAGTTGGTAAGAGTAAATAAAAAGGTAACAACAAAGGTGAAATATTCAAGGTTGCAAGTGCTTCACCCCACCCAATCATCTGATTGGATATCATCAGTATCTGGTTGTAGAGAATCATGATCAATCAATCAATCCGGCAGTTCCAACAATTAAGCAATCCAAGACTACCCTTAAATAATTAGAATAGGGGCTGTCCAACTCAAGGATGTACCCTATGTGCTATGCATACACCTGGACCTGAGCTACTTATGCGGACTACCAATAGCCAGCCAGCTATCCACAAGAGACAGAGCGGGACTACCAGCCAGTTACGGATATGCTTTGATGATTGAAGGAATCAAATTAGGGGAAATGTGTTGTCAGGTGGACAGGAGACACAGAGAAAATATGAGGGATTTGTGTTGCGATGGATGCCAAGTTCGCGATAGATGTGCAGCGGTCACTTTATGAGAATAGCTTGAAGCCCCAGGATAAGCCCGCCTAGGAAGGAGCATTGTTTGAATAGGTTTAAGCTCTTTGAACAATGCTTGGTTCTGTGACTCCCTCTTTTCCCGACTCGAGGGCTTCTGGCAAATATAAAAAGGCTAAAGGGCTTAAGGCTATTTATTCCTCCACTACTCCTGGACTTCTGGCAATTCTTTCCAATGCTCCTGCTACTTCTTTTCTATTCATAATGGGGTGTTATAATCAAAGGACAGTGGGGTGAAAGCAACAAAAAGGGCATTTGATAACGTTTCAAACTATTGCTACAACGAAGCTTTCTTGGGCTTACTTTGAATATTGTTTCTGTTAATGGTCAACTGAAACTTGTTATGCTGCTACTGGAACGTTCAGTGAATATCCTACTAAGGACTGAGGAACTCTATCTCGATCTGTGACTGTTATCTTTTGAACCAAGGCTGAATCGATGGCGGCAAATCAACAAGCCCCGCTAGAGGCCACTTCGACTTTTCCTTAAGCGTCATCTAGTATGAGTTACGTAATCATCTATGGTTTTGAACCCTACTCAACTTATTGGACCATGAAGTAAGAAGCGTCTGCCCGCGTATTGTTGGTTGGTCCATCTTGGATCATGCCTAAAAAACCTCTCAGGAGCTCAACCCTTCCTGCAACTGAAACCCCACCTAACCTATTATTAGGTAGGAGGCGGGGCCAACCGCCCTTAAGTGAGTGATCGAGAACTAATATGCCTCACATAAAATAGGGAGACATCCTTGCCCCCCGGAGGGACAAGTGGCTTCACTCCTTAGAGAAAGAATAAGTAGGATCTGCCTACTTATGAAGCACCTTCTTCTCTCTTCTTTCACCTTTTCTTACTGCATTTACCACTTTTACAAGCGTTTTCACTTTCATAATTACCATCTTCATACGCATCCTTCCTTTTTTATCCCTCCTCACATAGAGAGCTGGTAAGTAAGTAGCTAGCTAATTACCACAAATAAAGAAAGAGGTGGTCGAGCCCCTGCCAATCCTATTTTGAGTTTGATTGATCTAGCTGGGAGTAGACCTCCTTATCGAATATGATCAATTGATTCGTGCATAAAATTAATTGATTGGAAGTCCCCCATCGTTTCGCGCAGAGGTTCGCAAGATCGATCTAATTTCAAGCGAAATGACATATCTCATTCTTAAATGCATAATGAAATTTATAATATATGCATTGTCAAAGGATTGACCTTATCAACTCGTAGCGGTCCTTCCTTGCTCGGTGCGGACAAGCAATAAATTACCTTATTTCCTCTCCTTATCAGTCGAGCCCCTGCCGGACCTTGCACTCGGAAGCGCAAGACCCTCCGGACCTTGCCGAAGTACTTATCGATTCCTTACGGGGCTTTGGTCGAGCAACTAAAGGGGGGGCCACCATTGGAAGAAATATGAGGGGATAACCAACCCTCCCTTCTAGCTCTTTGAGGGGAAGAAATCGTTTTTGGGAAATAAAGAAAACACCACCTTATTGCAAAGCAATCAATCGCAAAAGCATATCTGTAGATGGCCGTCCAAACGTCTAACCCGAAGACTTAATCCATCCCACCGTTTCCCCCTCATCTGGCATCCGTTCTCGCCAGGTCTCTGTTCGTTCCCGTCAGGTCTCTATCCGTCCCGACTTTCTATGCTCAAGATGGGGCAGTCTCGACTTGGATATTCCGAAGACCTCATCCGTCTCTCCTTGTATATCCCAAATCTTCCATAAAGAAATCAATCGTTCTCTGGAAAATCCCACCCGAAAGATGGGTCCACCTCTACTTGTCTCTCCCTCATACCTGCTCCCTGCCACCTTTTTCTCAGAGACTGATAGGCACATAATCACCATGCTCTCATGCATCCTTGGCTATACTAGTGATGAGCATGTGGATGAGGTCATCTTAGCCTTCTTGTCCATTTTTACTCCAGGCAAGCCTCCTGCTATCATGTTTTATTATGCTTAGTTCATTGCAGACAGAATGCATGAAAAATTCACTAGACTGCCCACTAAAAGAGTTTTCAAATACTCTTTAGTTTTGTTTCATATGTTCTTGTATTACCAGACAGATAAGTTCCCTTTGAGCATCCAGAAGCTGGATACCAAGGGAAAGGAGAGATCAATCATCTACTGGACACCCTTGGTCCACAAGTTTTCCACAGAATTCACATACAAAGACTTCATAGACTCCTTTGTATACGTTTTCATGAACATGCTAACTTCTAAGACTCAGCCTAGAATCAGGCCAGAGATCAAGAGAGTGCTACAATTGGCAAAGAAAAACAAGGTGGGAGACTAGTACCTCTACCAGAACCACACTGATATCAGAATCTATGGCTACCAATTAGCTCCCTAGAAGTTGCCCAAATACCTCCCTATGAGGATATTTTCTCTTGAATACTTCAGACAAATCATTAACTTTGATGAGGTCCACTTCCTAGCTTATAGGAAGAAAACCCAGTTCAAAGTGAAAAACCAATTGGGCCTATTCATTTGCAATAATAGATAGGCTGGACCATAGGATGACAGGTTACTACAAAAGATGAAGTTTAGAAACAACTTCATATGGCAATATGACCCTCAGGGGGTTATAACTAAACTTATACTCAAGGTCAAGTTGGGAACATACATCCACCACCCAAGACTTGACATTGAAAAGTTTGCTAACCAGGATGAGTGGGTGGAGAACACCTTGATTGATATGGACAACACTATTGTGAATGTAGAGAACGCACTCATTGATTTGGAAAGACAATTTGATCACAACTCTTTCCTGCATGTTCCAGAACAAGGGGAGCCAATGAATATTCCTCCAGTCCTTCAGACCCCAGCCAATGAAAAGAAGAATCCTAAGAGAAATAGGGAGGAGGCATATAGCTCTGCCATGGAGATTATTTATGAGCTGTTTGAGCCAAGCAAGAGGCCCAAGTTGAATCCTATCTTTGAATAGGAGGAGAACATTACTTCAGATGAAATAGCTGACACTGAGGCAATGGGGTAGAGAAGTGAAAAAACATCTGCATCAAGTGAAACACAATAGCCATCAACCTCCAAAACATAGATGATAGAGAGACAGCAGAATATGGAGGTTTCTTCCTCTGTCAGGCTAGCTGACAAGGAAAAGGATATCAAAGATAGATTCAAAGATATAAAGATGAGGAATGAAAAATTGAAGGCAGAGACATATACCCAATACCTCAACCTTACATCACCAAACCAGACCAAACTGTTGTCAGTCTTTGACATCAAAGCAAGGAAAATGCAGGTATCATTTTTGCAGCCCACTATACAGCAACCAAAGACCTCAACAAACTACAAGAAGACAAATTTTGAGGTGTTGGCCAAGGATTTTCATCACATTGATTAGATAGAGTTCCATAAGTAGGCTGGAGAAATGATTTACTCTACCCTCATAGAAAAAGCCATGGATGCTTTTAAGTTTAAATATTTATTGGATAATGTGACAGCCCAATTCAAGCTAGAAAAGGCCTCCTCACAGGCCAAAGACACCAGGATATAATCCTTCGAGGACTTGATCATTGAACTGGGCCATGACCCAAGTGATGTTAAGGCCATAGAGAAATTAATCAAGAAGAAGAATGAGGAAATAGCAGCCCTCAAGAAACAACTCAAGTTGTGTTGGATTGTTCGGGCCTGACCCAGGTTCAGAGGTGATTTAGCTAGACAAATCCCAGTACTACTGGCCCTTTCGGCAACAGTCCGTGGAGCACAGACTAAGGTTGCACCCGAAGTAGTATGGGACGGTGCTAGAACCAGGTTTTCGCACCCTGTAGATGTCTGATGAGTTCAAGTGGTTAGTTGTTCTGCCTTGTGTGCACGTCATTAGGCGCACTTACCCATACCTAGTAGCCTGTGATGCAGCCTTCACACAGACCTACTTGGGGCTTGAACGTTGTTATTACCAAGTCCTTACTAGTATTCCACCATTAGTTGGTTAAATTAGCTTATTTGCATGTGTAAATTATACTTATCAATATAAATCGTTCATACAAGTGTGTGCAGTAAATAAATAGTATATTTGCAAATGATATCCAACATGTAATAACTCAAGAAAAGATACACAGAATTTGGATAAAACTTCTCTTTATTATTTTCCTTTTCGGTTATAGACTCGACTCTGCCTTGTGCACTCAGCTGCAGGGGTCTACGCACTCAACTGTGGACAATTAGGCCTTTGTGCCCTTAGTTGTAGAGCCTTCTCCTACCCTACGACCCAAGATACACTTAGATACTTTCTCTATGCTTCTACTTCCTTATCTCCTACTTCGCTCTTCTTTCCTAACTATCTTTTACACTTGGAGCCTTGCTCTATTTATACAATCACATGGTCCATGGACCATGAGTAGGCTGACATTACATCCAAAACTAGGGCGGACAACCCTATGACTCTAACACACTTTCGCGCCCATAATTCGTGGGTCTTACAACATTATTTAGTCAAAACATGGGCTTTGAGACCCAAAACATGCCTTGGGGGGATTCCATGCCCAATAGGCCCCCAACACAAACATCATGACTCACCCTCGAGTCACTCTATTGGTGCGGTGATCTTGGCACGGAGTTCCTCCAATTCCCATCGCACTGTGCTGATGTCGGAAATGCACTGAGCCACTGCTTGCTGGATCTGTTGCATCCTCTGTTCTGAGACCTCCATGTCTAGGGCGCTTCTTTGCATTAATGTGTACATCCCCTGTATGTGCACCAACTTTCCTTTGATGTTTGCTGTGATAGTGAAAGCCTCATCAATCTACGGCTGGACACGCATTTTGAGAACTACCTCCTTATGTCGCGTCGCATCCACTTGTTCCTTCAGTGCCTTGGCTTGCTACATCCTTGCAAGCTGCTGAGTGAGGACTACTATCTGTGCAGTTCCTCTGACACTGTCGTATTGTTTTTGAAGTTCACGCGCCTTTGTCTCTAGGCGTTGGATGTTGGGGTCCTCCTGTAGAGTTGTGAGGACCTCAAGTGCTTGCTCCAACAAAGTGGTACAATCTTGTATTGCACCTCCAATTTCTTCCAATCTTGCTGCAATAGTGTTAGCACGTTGTTCTCAGACCTTCGGGGGAGTGGAAGGATGCGCCTTTAACCGCAGCTCGGCGATCTGAAGATTCAGCTCTAGCTGAACCTTGGTCATTTCTTCTCTAGCCTTGGAGACTTCGGTTGCCAACCTGTGAGTCCATACCTCTACTGGTATATCTGCTGGGATGGCCAGCTTTGGGACGCGTCAGCAAGCGCCAACTATTGGTTCTGTGACACTAATTCATCGTGTTGTAGACTGAGTTGTTCCATGTTGATCTTTTTTTCACAGAGAACTTGGATCGCGCGGCTTTACCTAGCGTGTAGCTCTGTCGTTATCCTGTCCTGTAGCTGATAGAATTTCTCTCATGGAAGGGCAACCAAATTAAGGCCAAGGCCTTTGATTAGGTTAATCGCAAATTTGTTTCTCTCATTTACTGCTACTAGTGCTCCTTTCAGTAACACTATGGTGTTTTCCATCCATGCGTGTAGCATCTGCTCTGCTGCCGAGGATTCTGTTGTGAGGTGGGTCGAAATGGCACCCACCTAAGGGGGCCGCACCTGTAACCCCTATAGCTGCACCCTGAGGGCCCCCAACATAGTTTGGTGCTCCTGTATAAACTCTTGAAGGGAAATTGGTGACATCACGAACCTTCTCGCTAATGTCATGGAGGTCACCTTCAGTTAAGGTGATCGGGTCAATGGCCAACTTCGAGGCCTTGACCTTCTTCCTTGGTCCTGTTCTCTTTGCCACATGTGAGTGCTTCAGTTGTGTGGACGCAGTCCCTAGATCCACACTCCCTTCTGCTGTTTCTACATCCTCTGCCTCCTGCCCCTGTGACAACATTGCTTGGTCCTCATCCGCCTTTGTTGTTGCTTCTTCTACCACCTGTGCTGTTGCTGCTACTTCTGTAGCCTTTTTCTGCTCCGAGGCTTTCTGTGTCACTTTCCACGTTGCCCTTTCCTTAGCTGCTGTTGTTTCCTATCGCCTTTTCTCGGCCAATTGTGTGACATGCAGCTTGGCATCATCCTTCTTCTTTTGCACCGCCACCTTCTCAAGTTCTGTTAGGTTTGGGGCGCGCCATTATGGAGGCCATGTCTCCAAGGCAGTGAATATGGCGTCTTCAGTTGCTATAAATGGGAGCTTCATCCACTGCTTCGGTGTATGCTTACGCGACCTAATGTATACATTATGCATGTCGACTTTAAACTCTGAAAACTCTGCAGAATGTTGTACACCATAGGTGACAGGTGCGGCTGCCGATTGATCCACATCCGAATGCTCATCTCCATGAGCACCTAGAAGATTTTGGAGTCGCGTATCCATTTTGTGTCCTTTGTGGCCCAAAGCGAAGCATACTTCATGGCCTCCGGTAATTCTCTATCAATGCTAGGGAATTGATTGTCCTCCAGTAGTTCCCCCACTATGAGAATTATGGATAACATCAACCACACGTAGTGGAAGGTTTTACCCTACTCCTGGGCTTCATGACAATTCTACAAAAATTCTTCGCAGAGGAATTTGGACCAGTTGAACTGGACCCATTCCATGCACTTCTTAGCCAGTGCGACCACCAGCACCGGTACCTCATCGGCGTGGCACTTCCTCATAACTTTGTCACCCAGGTGTTAGATACCTATATCAATAGGTTTCATATTTCATGATTGGCAAAGAAAGTTCCAAATATGCTCTGCTTTGGTGATACAAAGATCCCATATTTCCAAGGGAATGCAATATGTGTACATAGCTTGATGTTAACTGAATTTGGATGGATGGTCCAACAGCCTAATCTGGATCATGCCATGTTTCAATTTCTTGTCATTAGAATAGAGAAAGAAGCCTGTCCAAACTGTTTAATCTTGGTAGGCTAGTAGTTAGGTAGAGAATGAAGGTTCCCAACTGTTTAATCTGGGTCCTTGGAAGCAATAAGGTTAGTTGTAGATAGAAAATCAAAAGAGAAAGCCAAAGGAAAAGAAAAGGCACATAAGGGTTTGCAAGTTTAAGTGCACCCTCCTTGGAGTAACAAAAAATGCTAGGCAATAGAGTGGGTAGGTAGATGGGGTTGCAGAAGCATGATTTCCTTTATGTCACTGGCCCAAGCAAAGGAAAAACAGGGTGCCAGTGCAGGTATCTTATTCAGCAGTTTTTGCAGAAACTCAATGAAGCATGACTAACTTCCAGATTATCCCCCATCACATTCATTGCTAACATCCCAATACTACCTATGTTCATGAAAGAAAGTCAAACTCTTTTGTTGATTCTTATCTCTTTAAAAGCCACATTTCTTGTGTAAAATTCTTTTCATTTTGATCTACTTCCTAAACTAGGTTGATTCCATATAAAACTTAGTGTTTTTTCCCCTTCATCCACCTTTTCCACTCATATTAACTCCTAACTTCTTATTATCTAAATCCCCTATGTTCCCCTTTTCCCCTACTATTATAAACACTATGGTGTATAAACCCCAAGCAATGTATAAATATTCCCTCCCCTTGGCAATTATAACCATATGCCCAAAAGTATGGATTAAATTGACCCTTGGTCAGTCTAATAACCCAAGCTACACCCCTTTCCCCTTTACAAACCTTTGAAATCATGTACCAACTCTATTTGCAAAGAAGCCTCGTAAAAACCCACTTTTACCCTTTATCCAAAGTTTATTTGTAAATGTGCTCTTTTACAAAAAAGCATTGAAAAACCCATGATACCCGCCAAAGTCAAAGGTTCCACCCGGGCGCACATTTCCAGAAAAACTATAAAATATGCCTCGCCCGATGCCGTATTGTCCTGCCTTCTTCTTGACCCGTCGACCGTCAGATAGGGGCTTTCCCATCCGACGACCCTCATCCATATCGGGTCGGCCCCGACGACTGAACGTTACCTCCCGAGAAACTGTTAGAGGGTTACGTCAAGCCTCCGCCACGCATCGCCCCCAAATCTCATCGGGCCACCCTCTGACAATACCGCGACCGTATCCAAAGCGGTCCGAGAAAACCAATTACCGCTTATTGTTTACCGCTTATCCCGTCACGTCCTCGTCACCGCTACGGCGCGCCCACGTCATGCCACTCAGCACTGCATCAGCGCCCGGCCCACCACTGCTTCGACCTGTCCGCCACCTCACCAGTCCCCGTGGACCACTCACAGGCCGCCACATCACCCTTCCGTACCTGACCCCACCTGATGATGTCATGCTGATGTCATCCAAAAAAAAGCGCCAATAACCCAAAAAAGTCCATATTTTTGCCAAAAATTGCGGTTTTTGTCACTTTTGGCAAAAACAACTATTGCTCTGTTCTGCATGCATATTACGACCATTTCACCGCCTGCCTGCAAAATTCGACTTAGAGACTATGGGCGCCTGCAAATTCACCTCCATTAGTCGCCATTGCCAGCAATTCACCAGGTATTTATCCGAGTTTCCCATCCGTGCCTGGTTTTGAGTATAATTTACCAAGCAAGCATAAAAAGAGTCAAAATCACTGTAATTACCAGCAATTCTCCACTGACCGGCATCCATTTTCAGTTATAGGGTCTAAATTCACCTACACAGTCCACATTTAACCAAGTTTTCATTAAAATTGCAGTCAATCCGCGCATTCGTGGACTTGAAACTCGAGCTGCACTAATTCACCGGGAAAACAGTGGTACCAGTCCCAGCAGTTGCTCATTTAAACTCTGTCTGGAGCATTTCAAACTGTTCTCATTGCAGTCTACCTCATTTTCCCTTGAAATTTGCCTCACTCTTGCAGAATACCCTTTTGTGTTGCTCTGTCCGGTAGAACAAGTCCTAGTACAAATTCAGAATCCTAATTAACCATGGAAACTCCAGTAGCATTAAATATCCCACCTCTGAATGCCCCACACAGAGAGTTAGAGTGGAAGGCCCTGGGTGATACAGATTATCAGATGACAGAGACATTTTCAATGAACTCCAAATTTAACATTCGTATGCTAAATGAGTTAAAGGCTCAACACCTCAGTGGAGCTGATATTTTAGGGATTTGGGACTCCAATTTGCCCATCTTTAACCTTCCTCAAGTCAATGTCATTCCAGACTTTATCCATTGATGTTGTGAAAACTATGATCCATGTCAAAGAGCTATTCTCAGTTCCAAAGGTTCAGTCTTGTTCCATATCACCCCTGAGGCCATAAATGAGATGCTGCACTTTCACACTGCAAAGCCACTAACTCCTCTCTCTATGATGGACTTATTAAAGAAGGGGGGCAAGTTGTCCAGTGCCCAGGTCATCAAGATTAATCAGTTATTTATTCAGCCAAGCTCTGAAGCTGTGAGAACACCTCCTAATTGAAATCCATATCTCAATGACTTGGGCAAAATGCTTGTGGACTTGATCAGTTACGTCCTGGGGTACAGAGGAATTGAGGATGTTGATGACACTATTATGGCCATGCTGTCCATATTTTCCCCTGGGAAGCCCCCTGCTGTGCATTATGATTATGCTACTTACATTGCTAATAAGATTCATGAGCAACTGATGAATCTAGAGAGGGAGAAGGTGTTCAGATACACCTCATACATCTATCATTTGTTCTTATTTTATTAACCTGACAGTTTCCCTATTCCTCTCAAGAAACTTGATGCCCAGGGAAACCCAAGGTCTGTAGTATTTTGGACTTCAGTTTTCCATCATACCTCCTATTCACCATACACATACTGTGAATTCATAGACCTTTTTGTCCATCCAGCTATGACCTTGTTATATGGTGTCCCTCCTCCAAAGTTGACTGAGGAGATGCAAAGAATACTCCATCTCTCAAAGGCCTACAGCATTGGTGATTGGTACTTTTACCAACACCACACAGTAATCAGAATATATGGCTGTGAGTTGGACCCTTATAGGTTGCCAAGATATGTCCCTATGAGACTCTTTGCCTTGGAGTATTTCAGGCAATTTGGAAATGCAGACCTGGTCCATTTCCACAGTAAAAACAAGAAGGTGCAACTAAAGGTCAGGAACCAGCTAGGCCCATTTCTTTACAACAAAAGGGAGGAGGGATGGAATGAAGCAGATATGATCCTAGAGAGCCTCCAATTAGAAACCAGTTTCGTTGGGTACCTTATGACCCTAATCATTTCATTTCTCTCAGGAGGGTAAAACATAAACTGGGCGGCTATGCTCACATCAGATTGCCTCACATTGAAAAATATGCCAATTTACTAAGTTGGAAAGAGGGAATTCTAGAAGAGGCAATCACTAGAGAGAAAATGCTACAAAGAGAGGCAAAGAACATTGAGAAAGAGGCTGACTTGGAAACTTGTGGGCAGGTTTCCTCCTTCTATCAAAGGCAACTTGGAGCAGCTACCTCATCTTCTACAGCCCAGCAGCAAGTAGCTAGAACTGTTCATCAGGTGTCAAGCAAGGGTAAAGAAAAGCAGATGGAGCAGGAACAACCACCTCCTACAAAAGAACAGCAAAAAGAACAGCAAAAAGAGCAGCAGCCAGTGCAGCGAGAACAAACAGTTGAGGCCCCAATGCCCACCGGGGAACAGACTCAAGAAACTGTGCCTCATAGGCAGGAAACAACAGTGGAGGCCTCGGTGCTCCAAACTCCTCAGAATGAAGACAGAAACTAAAAGAGGGATAGAGAGCAGGAGACTCCCCTCACCACATCCACAACTAAAGGGGAGAAAAGGCAAAGGATGAATCCCTTTTCTGAAGAAGAGATGCCCATCGGACAATCATTGGGCATGGGCCCACCAAGCATGGAGGCATCTGCCAGTTCCTTTCAGCAGGAACAAGAAAGAATAATCGGAGGAGAGATCAGCTCCTCAAGTCAGCAAAGGAGAGCCGAAACAGGCATCAAGCAACAATTCATTGACATAAAAAAGAGAAATGAGCCACTCAGGCTCCAGATCTATAATCAATTGCTGAAAATGGCCCCTACAAATCAGCAGAGGCTTATGTCAGCTTATGACATAAATGAGGGGAAAATGACCATGAGTCATTTCATGCCAACCATGCTACAGCCACAGTCAGCTGCAGACTATATAAGGACCAACCTTGAGGTCCTTGCAAAAGACATCCACCCTATGGATCAAATAGAACTTCACAAGCAAACGGGTGAGATGGTGTATTCTACACTTGCAGATAAGAACTTCTTGGAACATAGGTTGGAAAACAGCCTGAACAATACAACTGCCCAACTTGAGTTGGAGAAGGCATCCTCTCAGGCAAAGGACAATAGGATAAGATTTTTAGAGGATATAATCATAGAGCTTGGGCATGACCCAAAGGACCCTAAAGCTTTTAAGGAGCTGCTAAAAATTAGAGATTCAGACATTGCAACCCTAAGAAAGATGATAAAGATCCCAGCAACTCTTCACCCTCAAACAGAGGGAGCTGCCCAGCAAAGAAAGGACCAGGATGTATCAACATTGCTGGTAGCACTGCATAAACAACTTGTCCAGACAGAGGGAAAATTGATAGAAACAGAGGCTGCATTGTAGGCAGCCCTACAACGGAAAGAAGGAGGCCAAACAGTTCAGCCCCCTCCACAAGTAATCAACCTTGAGGAACCCCCTCAAATTGTCACTCCTCCTACAGTGCAAACAGTTGAGACAGCTCCATCTACATCAGCACCAGCACCAACATCAGAGCAGGCTCCAAGCCTTGACATGCAGAAGCTAATGAATGAGATTCAAGCCCTGGAAGCCCAGATGGCAGAGCTAAACGAAGCCAAGGAGAATCTAGCTAAGCTGAATGAAAAATATGACAAGTCTAAGCAAAATGTAGCTGAAAAAGGAAGAGAAATAAAGGCTCTCGAGGAGAATATAAAGGAGCTGGAGAAAGAGCTCACCCTTGACAAAGTTGTAGCTGAGGTCAAGACAGTTTTATGGGCCAACATTGGCCAATCAATCACAGATCAATGGCAGTATATAGAGACTATTCATGAGCAAATGGAGCTCATAGGCAAAGCACACAGGGAAGTCCAAAGAGCAAGAGCATCTCTAGGCAATATGCCTGAGATAGCAAATAAAATGATCAACATTCTCAATAACCGCACAGGTCCTCAGCTGGCAGCAATGGGGATCCCCAATAGAACTGAAACCATCCTGCTGATAAAGAGGTTCCTCACATTGAGAAGCCTGGTACAAACATTGGATAGAAGAAGCCAGGACATGCAAACAGAAGTAAAAAAATTCATTGATAAGTTTGCAGAGGCCTTCCTGGCTTGCTTAACAGTGCAGGGAGGCTACTTTTACATGAAAATTATGCCAAAAGGGTGAATACTTTTGCTACCAATTAGATCACTGCAGGATCAAGTACCTTAGAGGAAACAGGGCCAGGATCTGGGCAAAGTCTCTATGACAGAGTAGAGAACTTATTTTTTATTATGAATGAGATCAAACATTTATTTGAAGTGCCTCCAAACTTCTACAAATATACAGAGGCAGATGAAACGTTAGATGCAATTTTGAGACATCAACTGCCTACAAAGGAATGGTGGACCAAAATGATACAGTTGTTACTGTAAACAAGGGGTTTTCATCAAGTTTTTTCATCAAAAAATATAAGTCATCATGTTCAGACAGTAGACCCATTTATTGTGACAGAGAAGAATGGACTGAGCCAGCTCAGCAAACCAATTCGGCCACTAAAGCAATACTGACAGCTACAGATGACAGGGCCGAGAAAGCTACAGCATGACAAAGCCATAAAGACACATCATTCAGCATTAATGCAGAACGCTCAACCGACTCAGTGGCCTCCAAAGGTCAAAAAGACTTCTGACAGAATTAAAGAGTATTCATTTTGTATTTAGAGCAGTAATAACTTCCTTATATGCTATTTTGTAAAGTTGGTGAGCGCATTTATTTATCAAGTGACTCAGTGGTTCAGATATTTTTGTATAACCGATTGTATATATTCCCCCTCGCATAAGCTTGCAGGGGTTGTTGATTTTCTCTTCAGGAGATACTATGCTGTAAATGTTCAGAGTTTTAATACAACAAAGCTGATGGAATTTCCAAAGTTCTGTGTTGTCTGATGCGTTTTGGTGTGCTTGCTGAATGCTACAGGATTCCTGCGTATTTCATGGAACAATAAGTTTCTTTAACCTATTCGTTATGTTTGTTATTTTCTTCATAATCCATTCATGTTCTGTTTCGCAAGTTTAATGGCAAAGAAAAAGAATAGCTTCAGGATTTATTCATAGAATACCCTGAACTCAATCTAAGCTATTCTATATGTTTTCCTCAGTTATAGTTATAAGAGTGTAATTCTTAATTGCTGCACTTCCAAACTATACCTTTCACAGTGATTATTGTTCAGGAATTCAAACCTCCTCCTGGTCAATACATCTCTTTCTCACATCACCAACTTAGTGGAAATTTCTTAATTACCTTCCACTGGTTAAACACACTTCATCATCACAATACCAAGTTTGTCTCATGAAATATTTAAATGGCCCTGTTGTTTCAACAATTCCACCTAACACGTCAAACAACCTGTAACCATGGACTCCATTGCCCAATAGTATAAAACTGTCTGAATATATCACCTTAGGTACTGAAAGACATCATTCAACCAAAATTTTCAAAACAAACCTCACCTCATATCTAGCCTAAGATCCTTAAGAACAAAGTTAAACAATTAAAGAGAGAGCCCTCTCTGATTACAGGTTGGCTAGAACCTGTGATCCAAAGCTTGGTTAGTGGTTACCCTGGTCATATTCCCTCAGGAGTCAAAGGGAACAACCTGGGTGTTAACATAAATGGCGATTCCACTGGGGACCTGGATAAACTTTGCAACCTCCTATCTGATTCTTAATGCTATAGATAAAGCCTGAGTGACAGCCAGATAGCCTTAGAAACTGCCTCTGCTTTGCATTTGCAGGAGTATATAAAAGCTGCCTCAGTCAATCTTTATTCAGTATTAATTTTCATATAGTTGTGCTATAACTGACCAGTCCTTGTCAAAAGATCACTACCTCCTTAGAAATTCTCACAAAGAAAGTTATAGAAGCTGGCTCCCAAGAAGAAAACTCGTTACACAAGATCAAACCCAGATCCTGATCCAGCACCTGAGTTTCAAAATCCAAACTTGATTGCAAGAATCCTCAAGAGACACAAATCAGAAGGGAATTTATCAGACTCAAGTTCGGAAGCAAGTCTCCAAACTGACATTCCAACCCCTGCTAAGGCTTCTCTACATCCTCATACAACTGGCCCACAATCTCCTAGCTCTTCATCCACTTCACAAGGTATCCTTTCAACCACTCCATCAACTACACACACCCCTTTCATCCCATTTCCTCCACTTTTCCCATTCATCCCTGTTATCCCTGTTGTCACACCAAACATGGCTAATAGATATGCCCCACTGCAATTACCGGCCAATCCAGCTCCTATGCCTCAAGAGTACCAAAGCAAGATCTCATACTTTGATGGTACTGGCTCTTATCCAGCCCTTCAACATACTAAGAAAATACAGGACTACTTCGAAAACTACGAAATAGATGATGATGGGGTTAGAATGAAAATTTTTGTACAAAGCCTAACAGAAGATGTAAGAACATGGTTTAGGTCACTTACAGCAAACTCAATAGCTAACCCTGAAGCCCTCTATCAAACATTTATCAACAGATGGGAGAAGAAGAAGGATCCACTTCATATTTTATCCGAATACAATACAATTAAAAGAGGTCCACAAGAAACTGTCCTGGACTACTGTGTTCAGTTTAACAATGTCTACAATGCTATTCCCCAAAATCTTAGACCCCCACCAGATCTAGCCTTATATACCTTTCCTGATGGGTTTGATTCAGATATGGCATATCAATTAAGGGAAAGGGCTCCTCAAACTTTAGCTGAAATGCAAGATATAGCAGTAAGTGTAGAAGCTAACCTAATAGCCAAGAGAAATAGGACAAGAACTGAGAGAAAGACTACCTTTAAAGAAGAGCCTTCAGGCTGGGATCAAAAACTGGATGCAATAATCACTGGTATGCAGAGATTAGGTGACAGAGTAGAATCAGTTGAGAGGAAGTCATCTTGGGAACCACCACAGAATAATCCTATTAGGAATCCCAATTTCAGAAGAAACCGAAATCCTAATGTTGGTAAAGCAAATTCTGAACCAGAGATCAGACCTCCGTTCCAAGAAAATTATACAGAAGCATCCACTTCTAATGAACAAATAGATGACACCCACATTAACCTAATGGGCCTGAATGATGATCAACAAGTTTTTCTGAGTCAAGAAGATCATAAGGATGATGACATTAAGCAGTTCCAAACCAAGTCAGGTGAGTCATTCGACTTTAAACAAGGCTATGACACAGCTATTTATGAAGTTCATAAGCAATACAAGCTAAGGAGCAGAACAATAAATGTGACACAGCCTGAGAAAACAAAGGACACTCCACTGCCTAAGAAGACCATTGTCGCAGAGCCAATTGACAAAACTGATTCAATTACAAATGAAGTAACAGTTGAAGAAATAAGTGAAGCATCTTCCCCAAATCAAAAATCAATGGCTACACCACCCTTGCAGCCTAATCCAAGCATTACTCCCCAAAAAATGAGTAAAAAGGACAAGCCTCAAGATCAGAGTGAAAACCAAGAAGAAAATTTGAACAACAAAGAAAGGGTTGTCAACCACAATACCAAGGTCCAATCTGAAAAACCCTTTGACTTAGAAGCTGAAATTGGCAAATTGAAGATAGCCATTCCTCTTTCAGAGCTAGCCAAGCATGACATTTACAAACAACAAATCAAAATGTCTCTTCAACTTACCCATAATAAAGATGATGTTAATGTGTTGGATGACACCCGTGAATTGCTTTTCGGTCCTGAGGTTGATGGAAAAATAGCAGCTACTGGGATCCTACCTTTCTATATCAGCTTGCATGTTCATGATAAGATATTACACAATGCAATGTTTGATTCAGGCGCCTCTCATAACCTTATGCCTAAATCAGTAATGGAGAGACTTAACCTAGACATTACAAGACCATATAAGGACCTATTTTCATTTGAATCTAGCCAAGTTAAGTGTTTAGGTTTGATAAAAGATCTATGTGTATCCCTTGTCCAGTATCCAAACAAAACAATCTTAATGGATGTTGTAGTTGCTGATATCCCACCCAAATATGGAATGTTGTTATCAAGATCGTGGGGGGTTAAACTCCAAGGTTCCCTGCAATTAGACATGTCATATGCCACCATCTCAGTCTTTGGTCAACCCAAGAGGCTATATAGAGAGTCACTTATGAAATAGATGGTGAGCAGTGAAGAAAAGCCTCAAAATTTCCCCATTTATGCAGTCCATTCAGATATGGATTCCTTTATTCTGTTCAATGATGATACAAGTCCTGAGAGTGATAATAAATCGGTCACACTTGAACAAAATATGCATGAAAGTAAGAAACCGAGTCCCCAAGAAATCAAGATTGAGAAACCAATTGATGAGTCAGTCCTAAAAGATAAACCAGATGAAAGACAAGAACTCCAACTGATAATCCCAAGTTACAGAAAGGATGTTGAAAATCCCTTAAAACAGGAGACCTTATGGTTCCTTGAGTTTCATGGATCAGTCAACAAATTAGGGGCAAGAGCTGGAGTGTGGATTCATAACAAACAAAGCAATCATGCGCAAGGTTGGGCCTATAGGCTTAATTTTAGATGTACCAACAATATGGCGGAATATGAGGCTCTTTTGCTAGGCCTCAAACTGGTAAAATCATTAAAGGCCACTAAACTTTCAATCATGGGAGATTCAGACCTTATTATCCAACAAGTGAAAGGAAATTTTGTCACCAATGACAAAAGACTAAGGTCATATAGGTCTGCTGCTATTGAAATGCTTAAAACTTTCACTGAATTTCAGATAACCAAGATAGCTAGAGCCCATAATCTTCATGCACACAGCTTAGCCACATTTGCTAGTACATGAAAATTTCCTTTTGAACCGAACCATTGTTTTACAGCCGAGATAAAACACAGACCTTCTGTCCCAAACAATGTTAAAGACTGGCAAGTATTTGAGGATGACTCACAGATAAATAATTTCTTAACCTTGCAGCACGAATTTTCAGGTCTGAACATTGATGTTGATTCTGTAAAAGACATACAACCATTGAGAGAATAGGACCAAATAGCTATATCACCCAAAACAACAAGTAAAACGCTTTGTTCAACAAGATTTAACAAGCAACAAATAAAAGAACTTGAACAACTGCATTTGGATGAAATAGCTGGTACAGAGGCTGAGATCATAGAGCTAAAGGATAAATTTCTGCCAACAGGCCTAACTCCATTGGAGGACATTTTTGATTCAAATGATGTCCCTAGAAAACCAAAAATGCAGCCCCTCAATGCTGCCATTGAAGAATGCAACATTGGGACTCCTGAAAAACCCAAAATAATAAAATTGTCTGCATCTTTACCTCCTGACTAGAAGCCTAAATACATTGACCTCTTTAAAGAGTTCCAAGATGTGTTTGCATGGAGTTATGAGGACTTGAAATCATATGACACCTCTGTTATCCAACACACCATCCCTCTCAAGCCTAATCAAAAGCCATTCAAGCAAAAATTGAGAAGGATCAATCCTATGCTTCTCCCTTCAATTGAAAAAGAGGTACAAAAAATGTTTAAAGCTGGTATCATAGCCCCAATCAGGTTCTCAGACTGGATTTCAAATTTGGTGCCCACTAGAAAGAAAACCGGTGAGATTAGGCTTTGCGTTGACCTAAGAAATTTAAACCAAGTATCCCTCAAAGAAAATTACCCCTTACCTAAAATGGATCACATTCTCCAAAGAGTGGTGGGGGCTTCAAGAATATCATTACTTGATGGATTCTTAGGCTTCAATAAGATCCTAGTCCACCCTGATGATCAAGATAAAACAGCATTCAAAACCCCATGGGGAACTTTCAAATATGTTAAAATGCCTTTTGGATTGAAAAATGCAGGAGCTACATTTCAAAGAGCAATGGACATTGCTTTTGCTAAAGAGATCCATGACTTTCTTGTCATTTACTTAGATGACCTCACACCTTTCTCAAAATCTGACCAAGAACATCTGAAACACTTGAGACAGATATTCATAACATGTAGAAAATATGGGATTTCCTTAAATCCTAAGAAGTCTCTATTTGGTTTGGAAGAAGGTAAGTTGTTAGGTCACATCATTTCTAAGGATGGCATTAGAATTGATCCAGACAGAATACAGGCCATCTTGCAAATGCCCCATCCAAGAAACATCAAAGAATTACAAGCCTTTTTGGGAAAGATCAACTTTTTAAGGAGGTTTATCCCAAACTTAGCAGAATTAATCAGATTACTAAACAACATGCTAAAAAAGGATTCAAAAGTAAAGTGGACAGTAGAAGCAAATCAAGCTTTTGAAGGCATCAAATTGGCCCTTACCCAAACTCCAGTCTTAACAAATCCCCAATTTGACAAAGAGTTTATCATTTTCTCTTTTGCCTCCCAGCACACCATTGATGTTGTTTTATTGCAGAAAGATGACCAAGGAAATGAGAAACCTATTGCTTTCTTTAGTAGAGCTCTTAGAGATGCACCGCTGAAATATCAGATCATGGAAAAACAAGCTTATGCTTTGGTCAAAGCCATCAAAGACTTCAGGATCTACATCCTGTACTCCCATGTAATAGCTTATGTACCAAGTCCCATTGTGAAAGACATACTCACTCAAGAAAACTTAGAAGGTAGAAGAGGAAAATCGATTGCCAACATTTTAGAATTTGATATTGAGATAAGACCTACAAAGCTGATAAAAGGGCAAGGTTTGGCTAAATTAATGTCTGAAACAAATTTTCAAGCCTTGGACATTAACCAACTGGACAGTGAACCGGAGCTGGCGACTCCAAAGATCAATGCAGCCTTTGAACAATCCTCGTGGTATTCTGATATCTGTTATATATTGCAAAACCTGTGTGCTCCCCCAGGATTGTCCAGAACCAAATCTAGATTTCTAAAAATGAAAGCTGCAAAATTCTGTGTTATAGATGGTAATTTACTATGGAAAAATCATGAAGGTATACTGCTGAACTGTTTGAATATGGATGAAACTGATAATGTTATGAAAGAATTTCATGCAGGTGATTGTGGTGGACACTTGTTTTGGAAGTCCACTGTGGATAAGATACTGAGGGCTGGTTACTATTGGCCCACTTTGTTCACTGATGTTAAAAAATTTACCACTTCATGTCATAAGTGTCAAATGTTTGAGGGAAGGAGAAAGTTATTGCCACTTCCTTTGAGGCCTATTGCAACAGAGAGACCTTTTCAACAATGGGGCTTGGATTTCATTGGGGAAATTCATCCCTCATCTTCAGGCCAACATAGATGGATTCTGACAGCCACAGATTACTTTACTAAATGGATTGAAGCTGTTCCATGTAGGCAGGCAAATGATTCAACTATCATTCAGTTCCTTGAGACCAATATTCTTTCTAGATTTGGTTGTCCTGACAAGGTTATAACAGACAATGCTGCTGCTTTCAGATCCAAGAAGATGGTGAACTTTTGTCACAAATTCCATATCACTTTGGGTCATTCTACAACATACTACCCTCAAGGAAATGGTTTAGCTGAATCTTCTAACAAAAGTCTTATCAGCATCATCAAGAAAGTATTGGAAGAGAATAAGAAGAATTGGCATAAGAAACTTGTGAATGCCTTATGGGCAGATAGACTAACAACCAAGAGGTCCATTGGGGTCAACCCATATGAGTTAGTCTATGGATTAGAAGCCAAATTTCCTTCATCACTAGGGGTTCTTGTTATGAAACTTCTTCAAGAAAGTCAAGTTGAACCCAATGACATGCAAAGAAGGATCAATCAAATAATATGTTTGCAGCAAACTAGAGATCAAGTGTTTAACAGAGTTCAAATCCTACAAGAGAAGTTAAAGAAAGCTTTTGATAGAAGGACTAAAGCTGAAGATTTCAACATGGGTGACAAAGTCCTCAAGTGGGATTCAAGAAGAGAAGATAAAGGAAAACATGGAAAATTTGATTCTCTTTGGAGAGGACCATTTGTTATCCAAGCATTGCAAGGAAACAACACTTACTTCCTAAAAAATCTGGATGAAACTGACTTAGATGAAGGCCCTGTGAATGGCCGGATGTTGAAGCACTATTTTGACTACTTTCCATGTACATAGCAGGATCTCCCCTTCTGTACATAATCAGGTGTATATATTTTCATTCAGCATACAAATAGTTCAGTTTAAGAGGTTGCTGTGAACAAGCAGAAAAGGGCTTTATATTCCAGAAGTTCCACGGAGGTGATAGCCTCCAGTTTTGAAGTAAAAAGAGAGAGTTTTCAAATTTTGATAGAAGAAGTCAAGGGCTAAGGCATTCTGACCTGCTGTTCTTGGTCTTTCAAAGAAGAAAAACCATCCCCATGTGGAGCCACTGTTAGATACCTATATCAATAGGTTTCATATTTCATGATTGGCAAAGAAAGTTCCAAATATGCTCTGCTTTGGTGATACAAAGATCCCATATTTCCAAGGGAATGCAATATGTGTACATAGCTTGATGTTAACTGAATTTGGATGGATGGTCCAACAACCTAATCTAGATCATGCCATGTTTCAATTTCTTGTCATTAGAATAGAGAAAGAAGCCTGTCCAAACTGTTTAATCTTGGCAGGCTAGTAGTTAGGTAGAGAATGAAGGTTCCCAACTGTTTAATCTGGGGCCTTGGAAGCAATAAGGTTAGTTGTAGATAGAAAATCAAAAGAGAAAGCCAAAGGAAAAGAAAAGGCACATAAGGGTTTGCAAGTCTAAGTGCACCCTCCTTGGAGTAACAAAAAATGCTAGGCAATAGAGTGGGTAGGTAGATGGGGTTGCAGAAGCATGATTTCCTTTATGTCACTGGCCCAAGCAAAGGAAAAACAGGGTGCCAGTGCAGGTCTCTTATTCAGCAGTTTTTGCAGAAACTCAATGAAGCATGACTAACTTCCAGATTATCCCCCATCACATTCATTGCTAACATCCCAATACTACCTATGTTCATGAAAGAAAGTCAAACTCTTTTGTTGATTCTTATCTCTTTAAAAGCCACATTTCTTGTGTAATTTTTTTTTCATTTTGATCTACTTCCTAAACTAGGTTGATTCCATATAAAACTTAGTGTTTTTTCCCCTTCATCCACCTTTTCCACTCATATTAACTCCTAACTTATTATTATCTAAATCCCCTATGTTCCCCTTTTCCCCTACTATTATAAACACTATGGTGTATAAACCCCAAGCAATATATAAATATTCCCTCCCCTTGGCAATTATAGCCATATGCCCAAAAGCAGGGATTAAATTGACCCTTGGTCAGTCTAATAACCTAAGCTACACCCCTTTCCCCTTTACAAACCTTTGAAATCATGTAGCAACTCTATTTGCAAAGAAGCCTCGTAAAAACCCACTTTTACCCTTTATCCAAAGTTTATTTGTAAATGTGCTCTTTTACAAAAAAGCATTGAAAAACCCATGATACCCACCAAAGTCAAAGGTTCTGCCCGGGCACACATTTCCAGAAAAACTATAAAATATGCCCCGCCCGATGCCGTATTGTCCTGCCTTCTTCTTGACCCGTCGACCGTCGGATCTGGGCTTTCCCATCCGACGGCCCTCATCCATATCGGATCGGCCCCGACGACTGAACGTTACCTCCCGAGAAACTGTCGGAGGGTTACGTCAGGCCTCCGCCACGTGTCGCCCCCAAATCTCATCGGGCCACCCTCTAACAATATCGCGACCGTATCCAAAGCGGTCCGAGAAAACCAATTACCGCTTATTGTTTACCGCTTATCCTGTCACGTCCTCGTCACCGCTACGGCGCGCCCACGTCATGCCACTCAGCACTGCATTAGCACCCGGCCCGCCACTGCTCCGACCTGTCCGCCACCTCACCAGTCCCCGTGGACCACTCACAGGCCACCACGTCACCTTTCCGTACCTGACCCCAGCTGATGATGTCATGCTGATGTCATCCAAAAAAAAAAGCGCCAATAACCCAAAAAAGTCCATATTTTTGCCAAAAATCACGGTTTTTGTCACTTTTGGCAAAAAGAACTATTGCTCTGTTCTGCATACATATTACGACCATTTCGCCGCTAGCCTGCAAAATTCGACTTAGAGACTGTGGGCGCCTGCAAATTCACCTCCATTAGTCACCATTGTCAGCAATTCACCAAGTATTTATCCGAGTTTCCCATCCGTGCCTGGTTTTGAGTATAATTTACCAAGCAAGCATAAAAAGAGTCAAAATCACTGTAATTACCAGCAATTCTCCACTGACCGGCATCCATTTTTAGTTATAGGGTCGAAATTCACCTACATAGTCCACATTTAACCAAGTTTTCATTAAAATTGCAGTCAGTCCGCGCATTCGTGGACTTGAAACCCGAGCTGCACTAATTCACCGGGAAAACAGTGGTACCAGTCCCAGCAGTTGCTCATTTAAACTTTGTTCGGAGAATTTCAAACTGTTCTCACTGCAGTCTACCTCATTTTCCCTTGCAATTTGCCTCACTCTTGAAGAATACCCTTTTGTGTTGCTCTGTCCGGTAGAACAAGTCCTAGTACAAATTCAGAATCCTAATTAACCATGGAAACTCCAGTAGCATTAAATATCCCACCTCTGAATGCCCCACACAGAGAGTTAGAGTGGAAGGTCCTGGGTGATACAGATTATCAGATGACAGAGACATTTTCAATGAAGTCCAAATTTAACATTCATATGCTAAATGAGTTAAAGGCTCAACACCTTAGTGGAGCTGATATTTTAGGGATTTGGGACTCCAATTTGCCCATCTTTAACCTTCCTCAAGTCAATGTCCTTCCAGACTTGATCCATAGATGCTGTGAAAACTATGATCCATGTCAAAGAGCTGTTCTCAGTTCCAAAGGTTCAGTCTTGTTCCATATCACCCCTGAGGCCATAAATGAGATGCTGCACTTTCACACTGCAAAGCCAATAACTCCTCTCTCTATGATGGACTTATTAAAGAAGGGGGGCAAGCTGTCCAGTGCCCAGGTCATCAAGATTAATCAGTTATTTATTCAGCCAAGCTCTGAAGCTGTGAGAACACCTCCTATTGGAAATCCATATCTCAATGACTTGGGAAAAATGCTTGTGGACTTGATCAGTTATGTCCTGGGGTACAGAGGAATTGAGGATGTTGATGACACTATTATGGCCATGCTGTCCATATTTTCCCCTGGGAAGCCTCCTGCTGTGCATTATGATTATGCTACTTACATTGCCAATAAGATTCATGAGCAACTGATGAATCTAGAGAGGGAGAAGGTGTTCAGATACACCTCATACATCTATCATTTGTTCTTATTTTATCAACCTGACAGTTTCCCTATTCCTCTCAAGAAACTTGATGCCCAGGGAAACCCAAGGTCTGTAGTATTTTGGACTTCAGTTTTCCATCATACCTCCTGTTCACCATACACATACTGTGAATTCATAGACCTTTTCATCCATCCAGCTATGACCTTGTTATATGGTGTCCCTCCTCCAAGGTTGACCGAGGAGATGCAAAGAATACTCCATCTCTCAAAGGCCTACAACATTGGTGATTGGTACTTTTACCAACACCACACAGTAATCAGAATATATGGCTGTGAGATGGACCCTTATAAGCTGCCAAGATATGTCCATATGAGACTCTTTGCCTTGGAGTATTTCAGGCAATTTGGAAATGCAGACCTGGTCCATTTACACAGTAAAAACAAGAAGGTGCAACTAATGGTCAGGAACCAGCTAGGCCCATTTCTTTACAACAAAAGGGAGGAGGGATGGAAGGAAGCAGATATGATCCTAGAGAGCCTCCAATTAGAAACCAGTTTCCACTGGGTACCTTATGACCCTAATCATTTCATTTCTCTCAGGAGGTTAAAACATAAACTGGGCGGCTATGCTCACATCAGATTGCCTCACATTGAAAAATATGCCAATTTACTAAGTTGGAAAGAGGGCATTCTAGAAGAGGCAATCACTAGAGAGAAAATGCTACAAAGAGAGGCAAAGAACATTGAGAAAGAGGCTGACTTGGAAACTTGTGGGCAGGTTTCCTCCTTCTATCAAAGGCAACTTGGAGCAGCTGCCTCATCTTCTACAGCCCAGCAGCAAGCAGCTAGAACTGTTCATCAGGTGTCAAGCAAGGGTAAAGAAAAGCAGATGGAGCAGGAACAACCACCTCCTACAAAAGAACAGCAAAAAGAACAGCAAAAAGAGCAGCAACCAGTGTAGCGAGAACAAACAGTTGAGGCCCCAATGTCCACTGGGCAACAGACTCAAGAAACTGTGCCTCCTAGGCAGGAAACAACAGTGGAGGCCTCGGTGCTCCAAACTCCTCAGAATGAAGACAGAAACCGAAAGAGGGATAGAGAGCAGGAGACTCCCCTCACCACATCCACAACTCAAGGGGAGAAAAGGAAAAGGATGAATCCCTTTTCTGAAGAAGAGTTGCCCATCGGACAATCATTGGGCATGGGCCCACCAAGCATGGAGGCATCTGCCAGTTCCTTTCAACAGGAACAAGAAAGAATAATCGGAGGAGAGATCAGCTCCTCAAGTCAGCAAAGGAGAGCCGAAACAGGCATCAAGCAACAATTCATTGACATAAAAAAGAGAAATGAGCCACTCAGGCTCCAGATCTATAATCAATCGCTGAAAATGACCCCTACAAATCAGCAGAGGCTTATGTCAGCTTATGACATAAATGAGGGGAAAATGACCATGAGTCATTTCATGCCAACCATGCTGCAGCCACAGTCAGCTGCAGACTATATAAGGACCAACCTTGAGGTCCTTGCAAAAGACATCCACCCTATGGATCAAATAGAACTTCACAAGCAAACGGGTGAGATGGTGTATTCTACACTTGCAGATAAGACCTTTTTGGAACATAGGTTGGAAAACAGCCTAAACAATACAACTGCCCAACTTGAGTTGGAGAAGGCATCCTCTCAGGCAAAGGACAACAGGATAAGGTCTTTAGAGGATATAATCATAGAGCTTGGGCATGACCCAAAGGACCCTAAAGCTATTAAGGAGCTGCTAAAAATTAGAGATTCAGACATTGCAACCCTAAGAAAGATGATAAAGATCCCAGCAACTCTTCACCCTCAAACAGAGGGAGTTGCCCAGCAAAGAAAGGACCAGGATGTATCAACATTGCTGGTAGCACTGCATAAACAACTTGTCCAGAGAGAGGGAAAATTGATAGAAACAGAGGCTGCATTGCAGGCAGCCCTACAGCAGAAAGAAGGAGGCCAAACAGTTCAGCCCCCTCCACAAGTAATCAACCTTGAGGAACCCCCTCAAATTGTCACTCCTCCTACAGTGCAAACAGTTGAGACAACTCCATATACATCAGCAGCAGCACCAACATTAGAGCAGGCTCCAAGCCTTGACATGCAGAAGCTAATGAATGAGATTCAAGCCCTGGAAGCCCAGATGGCAGAGCTAAACGAAGCCAAGGAAAATCTAGCTAAGCTAAACGAAAAATATGACAAGTCTAAGCAAAATGTAGCTGAAAAAGGAAGAGAAATAAAGGCTCTCAAGGAGAAGATAAAGGAGCTGGAGAAAGAGCTCACCCTTGACAAAGTTGTAGCTGAGGTCAAGACAGTTTTATGGGCCAACATTGGCCAATCAAACACAGATCAATGGCAGTATATAGAGACTATTCATGAGAAAATGGAGCTCATAGGAAAAGCACACAGAGAATTCCAAAGAGCAAGAGCATCTCTAGGCAATATGCCTGAGATAGCCAATAAAATGATCAACGTTCTCAATAACCGCACAGGTCCTCAACTAGCAGCAATGGGGATCCCCAATAGAACTGAAACCATCCTGCTGATAAAGAGGGTCCTCACATTGAGAAGCCTGGTACAAACATTGGATAGAAGAAGCCAGGACATGCAAACAGAAGTAAACAAATTCATGGATAAGTTTGCAGCATTACAGAGCAGAGGCCTTCCTGGCTTGCTGAACAGCGCAGGGAGGCTACTTTTACATGAAAATTATGCCAAAAGGGTGAATACTTTTGCTACCAATCAGATCACTGCAGGATCAAGTACCTCAGAGGAAACAGGGCCAACATCTGGGCAAAGTCTCTATGACAAAGTAGAGAACTTATTTTTTATTATGAATGAGATCAAACATTTATTTGAAGTGCCTCCAAACTTCTACAAATATACAGAGGCAGATGAAACCTTAGATGCAATTTAGAGCCATCAACTGCCTACACAGGAATGGTGGACCAAAATGATACAGCTGTTACTGTAAACAAGGGGTTTTCATCAAGTTTTTTCATCAAAAAATATAAGTCATCATGTTCAGACAGTAGACGCATTTACTCTGACAGAGAAGAATGGACTGAGCTAGCTCAGCAAACCAATTCAGCCACTAAAGCAATACTGACAGCTACAGATGACAGGGCTGAGAAAGCTACAGCATGACAAAGCCATAAAGACACATCATTCAGCATTAATGCAGAACGCTCAACCGACTCAGTGGCCTCCAAAGGTCAAAAAGACTTCTGACAGAATTAAAGAGTATTCATTTTGTATTTAGAGCAGTAATAACTTCCTTATCTGCTATTTTGTAAAGTTGGTGAGCGCATTTATTTATCAAGTGACTCAGCGGTTCAGATATTTTTGTATAACCGATTGTATATATTCCCCCTAGCATAAGCTTGCAGGGGTTGTTGATTTTCTCTTCAGGAGATACTATGCTATAAATGTTCAGAGTTTTAATACAACAAAGCTGATGGAATTTCCAAAGTTCTGTGTTGTCTGATGCGTTTTGGTGTGCTTGCTGAATGCTACAGGATTCCTGTGTATTTCATGGAACAATAAGTTTCTTTAACATATTCGTTATGTTTGTTATTTTCTTCATAATCCATTCATGTTCTGTTTCACAAGTTTAGTGGCAAAGAAAAATAACAGCTTCAGGATTTATTCATAGAATACCCTGAACTCAATCTAAGCTATTATGCATGTTTTCCTCAATTATAGTTATAAGAGTGTAATTCTTAATTGCTGCACTTCCAAACTATACCTTTCACAGTGATTATTGTTCAGGAATTCAAACCTGCTCCTAGTCAATACATCTCTTTCTCACATCGCCAACTTAGTGGAAATTTCTTAATTACCTTCCACTGGTTAAACACACTTCATCATCACAATACCAAGTTTGTCTCATGAAATATTTAAATGGCCCTGTTGTTTCAACAATTCCACCTAACACGTCAAACAACCTGTAACCACAGACTCCATTGCCCAATGGTCTAAAACTGTCTGAATATATCACCTTAGGTACTGAAAGACATCATTCAACCAAAATTTTCAAAACAAACCCTCACCTCATATCTAGCCTAAGATCCTTAAGAACAAAGTTAAACAATTAAAGAGAGAGCCCTCTCTGATTACAGGTTGGCTAGAACCTGTGATCCAAAGCTTGGTTAGTGGTTACCCCGGCTGTATTCCCTCAAGAGTCAAAGGGAACAACCTGGGTGTTAACACCAGGAGTTGGGTTACTATTCATACCCCTTTGTCCTTGATGTTGGAGATGGCATAGCCCCTCTTCTTCTTCTCCATCTTGTATTTTGTCTTCATGGCTTCTATAAGGGCCAAATCACTTCCCTGTCCTTCGGCGATGGTTGCGGGGTCTTTTCCTTTGTAGGGGAATTGAGAAATACGGTAAATGAGTTCTGTCATGATGGGGATAGGCTCCTTCAGCCATAGATACCCATCATGCACCAGACAGAGTAGCTGCCTGACGACAAAAACTGTGATTGGCGCGCAGTGGAAATGTGGTATCCATAATAAATTCAGTAGCCCGACCTTCTCTACACTGCGCAGCCACTTCCGTGGCTCTAATGTTATCATCGCCCCCTAAATTTTCTGATTCATTAGGTTCTTGTTCTCTAGGTATGGGAACTTCTCACGGTCAGGGAGGTCCCAGTCTTCAAACTTCATGGTTGGCATGCGGCCTAGGTGCATGCCCTCAAACACAATGCCATCTGCGAGGAGTAGGGTCTGGAGTGAACTCTTGGTTTCATCTAGGTCCTTCGGCACTTTGGTTTTCCCTTTCCATGGAGAGACATACATGAGCAATTTTGTTGTAGAGCGTATAGGTTGAATATCCTCCTCCATATTTTCGTCTTCTTCCGCTGTGATGATAAGGGCCTGTAAATCTTCTTCTTCCTCATTTGTGTCGACTGTGACAGCTTTTCATTTATCGGCCATTGATAGCTTACTGTGTTGTAGGTTCCTCGGTGACACGCATACGGGGACCATTGCTTGTTTATCTTTCTTGGGCCTTAGTGTTCGCAGTGATTTGGGGATTTTTGCCACAACCCTGGCGCCTTCAGGAACGTCCTCCGCCATTGGGGTCTGCACAGTCTTGCCATCAGTTACCTCTTCAATTCCCAAACCATCCTTAGTGGATGTCGTTATATCTAGGCTATAGTCTGTCACTCATGAATTCAAGGGCTCAACTATCGTTGGGCTCTCACTACTCAATACTCTGCTCAAGTGCTCAATTCTCAAATGACCAAGTGTTGTTTGCTGGCTATCCCTGTATGTTTTATAGTGTCTTTTGAATTCAAACTCGACCGTTCCCCCCAATTTCGGTCCATTAATGCTTTCTTGGCAGCATGTTTTCCCAAATCTCGCCCATAAATCACATCTTAAATGCCCGCTGCCCACTCCATTTGGACTCAAATCGAGCATCCCATCATGAATAGTGACACCAATAGTCACTTTCCGGCCAATCTTCACAGTAGCACAACTTTCGATGCGTGGTCGCAGACCCTGTGATGCTCTGCTACTACACACATTCCTAATATCGTGCAGCTTCTAGACAAAGTATTTTATAGTCCCATGCTTCCTTTCAACTGCCTGGAGCACTAAGACTGTTCTTCTTGTGACTAGTCAGGTGGTCACACTACCCATGTGGGGCTCCATCTCGTCCTTCATCATGGTTCACGGAGAATCCACACCTTCTATTATTGTGATCGGCATCGCGCACTTTACTACTTGCAATGCACTACCTTGGTCACTACATTTGGCGATATGTGGTCCAAGCCAAGGAAGTAGCCTAACCAGTTCACGACGATAGTTCTCCCAGTTGTTAGTATGATCATACACACCTTGCCTTACCATCCTTAGTTTTTCGACAAGAAATGCTTCCTTTATTTCATCTTCCAGCTTCTTGACCTCTGTGTCCATCAAAGCACTTTTCTCCCTTAGCCATACCTAGTCTTTTTCAAGTTCGTGAAGTCTAAGGTTTCCCTGTTGGATTTCTTCCTCAAGTCTTATGTGTTTTGTTTCTTGCAGCTGTGTGATCCCTTCAATCCGGGCTTCGCAGACTATCGTATTTGCGAGTGCTGCTATGTGCAGGCTAGGCTTCGCATACTTCATAGGGATTATAGCCCCTACTTCATACTTCATCTTTGGGAGTTCTTGCGTGATCAAGGTCTTGCACATGGCCCTATAAGCTCATAGAACCATTGGTACGCGCAGGTCCCAGTTAGTGCATCTCACATGGTGGACCGTGTTCAGCACTTCACACACCTTGTCAAAGGATTATCCGTGTATAATCTTTGGTGCACTTGGCCTTAGCATACCTCGTCATTCGCGCCCTCGTCTTGCCTGCTGCTGCTTGTTGTTCCTATTTCATATCATGAGGATGGTGTGCGTTTGGACAGGTTGCGTACCATACGCCCGTACCCATCTGGAGAGGTGGGCACACAGGATGTATCATCTACAATATCTAGATTTCCTCTATATTTGATGCTTTCCAAATCGTATGAGCATCATCCTTCTGCACTCTCGCTAGTTCTCAAAAATCCTCTGATACGCACCCCACAATCTTGCGGGCATAGCATGTAGTGCCCATTTCAGAGCGCCGAAACGTTGCTATTCCGGTACTTCTCTTTCAAACTTGTTTAGGAAATCATCTACCACAGTCAATCGATCATGCATGGCAGATCTCTTGCCTTTGTTGCTGCATAGCACAACAAGCTTATCATCATGTTGCAATTGAGTATGGTTACCTTGTGTAACCGATTCTACCACCTTTCTACCTCCTCGTCTGAATCTGAGGTGCAAGAGCTTTCACACTCCCACGAAATCCTGCCATCTGTTGTCGGATTCACCCAATCCTGCTCTCATGCGGTTATCTTGTAAATACATTCTAGATCATTGTCGCTCTCGTCATCGCGCATTGGTTCCGTGTAGCATGATACTTCCGCAGGGTCTAAAGGTACCAGTACGCGCAGTGACTTTTTCTCAAAAATCATTTTACGTTTCTTTAGATTTATCCTCTATTCATATCAGTGCCCAATCTATTCTCAGTAGCGTGGAATAGGGATTTTTGTCACCAACAATCTATATCACTTCAAAATCTGCAAGCACGCTCGCAGCTTCGATATCTACCATTATTCCCTGCAATCTTCCCATCGGTAGGATCTTTTGTTGATTCGCCATTCTCAATTGAATAGAATACCATTGCAATGCGGGCTTGCCCATGCGCTCCCATGTCTGCTTTGGAAGAACATTCACATCCGATCCTAGATCCAAAATCACTTGATCCATTTCATATTCTCTGATTTGCGTAGTCAATCTCATCTCCCTTCCTGTTTGCATTGTGTGCTTCCCCAGCTTTCAGACTATGCGCGGTTCTCTTGAACCATCACACCTAGTGATGAGTTCCTGCAGTCACTTCATAGCCTTGCTGTCGCGCAGCAGTTTCATGCATGTCTCCATAAAGGTAGAAAGCATTGATGGGTCCATATTCGGTTCTATTTTGTCTTTACTACCTGAAGTAGAGGCCTCCGTGAAGCTCTTCTTAGCTTCCATGAATGTCTCCTTCGCATGCTCCAAATCGAACTCTGGTTCCTTTGTAGGAGCCATGCAAACCCAAGCACTTTCTTCGGGTTTCTTTCCCTTGTCATCTCCTATCATAATACCACTTCGAAGCATGATGTTTACATTCGGGTCCTCTTCGCGTGGCTCAGACCTCATCATTTTTAGGTTCTGAGTCGGGGGAGGCTGGAGTATTAATTTATCGCGCAACCTTGCTATTAGTGTAGGGCAGTCCTCTGTCTCATGATCAAACTAGGTACAATATAAACATGATTCTATCGTTGGATTTGTACAGTCGCGGGCATAAGTCCCTGGCCCTCCGCAATTGTAACAAATCAGCTGTTTACGACCACTTCCTGGTCCCATTCCACCTCGACCTCGTCCATGCCCCTGAAATCCAGTGCACGCCATTCTTACATTTTGATCGAGGGCTTGCATTTCAGTCTGAACTCTATAGGCAGGAGTCTGATCCATCATTAGTTCATAACTTCTATAGGTGCATTCATCATGGCCTACTGATATGTAGAAATTACAGAACAACTATTGGGATGTATGTGTATACTTTTGTAATAGGTGACATTTATCTGTAGCGTGCTTCCCTCCTATCTGACAAATTGTGCACCATAATGTAGGCATCACGCTCGGTCCTTCTTTTGCCTTCGCTCTCAATGGCATTGACCCTCCTCCCACTAGGTAGTTCACGAAGACTGGACAATGGTCCTTGTCATGCCCCTGGCCTTTGCATTTTATGCACCATACCTCCTCGTGAACTTCTGGGTGAGTTGTCCTGTCCTGCTTCAAAATATGCATTTCCTTCCTAGGGGATCTTGTTTGGAAGCATCGTGATTTCCTTAAAGCTAATAATCTACTATGTCTCCAATTTTGGCCTGCTAAATTCCTTGTTCAGTGCAGCCTGGATATTTGTGATCGAGGTGTTTGGATGGTCATTAGAATGCTTAATGTACCATGTCAGTGCACGATCCTGCAACGAACTTACCAGCGTTGCCTTCTTTATATTGTCATCCACGACTCCTTGTGCTTCCCATACAACTTTTACTATGAACCAAAATTGGTCTGGATCTTTGTTCCCTACTCCTTTGAACACCAGCAATTTTATCGCACTCGCGATATTGAACTGTGGTGGTGGCAAAGGTGGGTTGGGCGGAGATGGGGGTGAAGATGGCGAAATCGGTGGTGGTGTAGGTGGAGGTGGTATGTGCAAAATTCGCTGCCTTATCAGACTGATCGCACTTCTTGGTGAAACTTTCGCAAGCTCTTCCTTACTTTCTCGCCGAGGCGAAATCAAGGGGCTACTTTCTATCTCTACGCTACCTTCATTTCTATAGATCCTCCCACTTCACGTAGCCCCAAACATCAATTTATTCACATAAACCGCTTTTCACATAGTAGCATTTTAATCCAGGTGTTCAAAGATTTAATGTACTTACCTCGCGTTCCTTTGAGGAAGAATCGTTCTGCCTCACTATAGCTGTCTGTCGTGTCTACCATGAATTCAGTGATAAACCCTCCTATAATTGGATCGAGTTAATGGTCCACAGGGCACGTGATCTTATCTTCTAATGCTTCTAGTCTGCGCACCAATTATGGAGTCCACACAATCAGTTTGTCGAGCCTACACCTTCCCTGACTATCTGCTAGCTTCACAATCCACTCACACAACTCAGAATGGAAGGATGAAAAGAAAATTTCATGGATTTACGTATATAAGTAGCATTCTAACCACTGTTCTTTTGATACTCACAGATTCCTATTTTCCTGTGCTACGAACTCGTGAATTTTTCTGTCCAACCACCCTTCAATTTCTTTCTTTGTCATATTCCAACGACATGACATCAGACATCCCTTATGCAGATCCCGGTCTCGGCAACTGAACCATTTATTGGCTTGTTGGGGCCCGAGCCAGGTTCAGAGGTGATTTAGCCAAACAAATCCTGGTACTACTGGCCCTTTCAGCAATATTCCATGGAGCGCGGACTGAGGTCTCACCCGAAGTAGTATGGGAGGGTGCTAGAACCAGGTTTCTGTACCTTAGAGATGTCTGATGAGTTCAAGTGGTTTGCGGTTCGGCCCTATGTGCACATCGCTACGCGCACTTACCCATACCTCGTAGCCTGTGATGCGGCCTTCGTGTAACCCTACTCAGGGCCCGAACGCTGTTATTACCAAGTCCTTACTAGTATTCCACTGTTAGTTGGTTAACTTAGCTTAATTTCATGTGTAAAGTATACTTATCAATATAAATCATTCATACAAGTGTGCGCAGTAAATAAACAATATATTTGCAAATGATATCCAACATGTAATAATTCAAGAACAGATACACAAAATTTGGATAAAAATTCTCTTTATTATTTTCTTCTTTTATTGCAGACTCGACTCCGCCCTGCGCACTTAGCTGCAGGGGTCCGTGCACTCAGCTGCAGAGCCTTCTCCTACCGTACGACCCAAGATACACTTAGATACTTGCTCTGTGCTTCTACTTCCTTATCTCCTACTTCGCTCTTCTTTTCTAACTATATTTTACACTTAGAGCCTCACTCTATTTATACAATCCCACAGTTCGTGGACCATGGGTAGGCTGACATTACATCCAAAACTAGGGCGGACAACCCTATGACTCTAACACACTTCCACGCCCGTAATTCGGGGGGCTTTACAACATTATTCGGTCAAAACATGGGATTTGAGCCCTAAAACATGCATTGGGGGGATTCCATGCCCAACAAGTTTCCTCATTTACAACACCCACAAACAAAGGAAGTCCTGGAAAGCGAGACCAATCATGAGGAAATGGTGGACTTAGTGTTGCAGCTGAATGACCAATTAAAGGAGATGGAGAAAGAGTTGGATAGCTTGATTCAACTCAAACAAGCTAGTATTGATAATTCTCCTGCAACTTTCATTCCAAAAATGACCACAGTTGTACCTTCTACTTTGGTAGCATCATTAGCTCCCACTTCTCCAATGGCCACTGCACTACTGGCATCTACACCTACTACATCAACAATAGGATCGATAGCAATAGGCTCTACAGGTGATGAAGCAAACAGGTTGGTCAAAGCAATGGAAGAAATGTCCATTCAGACCACTGAGATGAACAAACTTAAGGAAAAAGTTGCCAACCTGGAAACAGATTACAGACTTGCCCAGATCATGCATAAAGAAGAAAAACAAAAGGCTACAAGGATGAATGAAAGAATAAAAAGCCTGGAGAAAGAACTGACACTGAGTGAACCTCTAGGTTAGGCTAAGGAACAACTGTGGGCCAATATCATTGATTCTGTCAATGATATTTGGCCATCCATTCAGGTTATTTTTGAACAGATTGATTTGATAAAGAAGGCTACAAAAGCCATTCAAAAAGTTAAATAAGAACTTGGAGATATGCTAGAGGAGGCAACAAGGATCATCCACTTCCTCAACTCCAAGAACAAGTATGAGCTACAAGAACTAGAGATACCTGATAGGACAGGTACAATTTTGGAAGTTAGAAGAGTCCTCACTAAGAGGAATTTGATGTAGAACTTGGAGGATAAGTGTCAAACCATGCAACTAGCCATTGACAGGCTCATGGTTAAGTTCAAACTTTTGAAGGAAAAGGGATTACCTAATCCCTTAGTTATAAATTATAAGGTAATGACATAGGAAGTGTAGTATACCTAGGGGGGATAATATGGGGTACAAAGGGAGGTACCCAAGGGAATAATGTAATAATGGGATGGGCCATAGTAATAAGGTGGTTAAACCATATCATGTAGGGGACCACAAGTAGTTAGCAATAATGTAATAAGCCCATGGTATTAGATAGATGGTACTGAGGGAACCATGGTAATGACCCATGGTATGTTATGAAACCAGCTCAAGAAAAGATAGAAAAGATAGATCAATGCCTTAGAATTCAGCCTCTTCGAGGGGGAAACCTCATTTACATTACATAAATGAAAAATTCTTGGATGATTCAAATGAAAAAAACTCCTTTTATATATAGGAGTCTACAGATTCACAATATAACCCAGCCGACCTAACAATAATAATACAAAGCCACAAAAATAACAATAGAGGGATTCTATGGGGCACAGTAATAACAATATGGGGATAATAGGGGCACAACAATATTAATAAGGGATGCAACTACAATAGTAATGGGGTAATCACTAGTATTATAGGGACCGAACATGGTATTGTATGTATGAGGCCTATATCGAGGCTAGAGACTCCCCATTGAGAGATGTCAATGATTATTGTATGAACATGCATATGGCTTGTGGAGTGTTCTCCTTCCTTAAGGAATGAATCTATGGTTTTGCCCTACCTTAAGGGTTTGATATCAATAAAGAGAAGCATTTATATATTCAGATCTTGTTATTTTTGATGATTATTTATAGTTATTGGGTATATTGGTATCATATCGTATATTTTCCGGTCAGATCTATAACAAGTGGTATCATAGCACTTTCTTTGGCAAAACAGAGTATTTTTTTTATATTTTTTGTAGGAATTTTTTGGGTGGCGAGTTTGTAGATTAGATCTGTATGTTCTGGTGAAAAATCTGTAGAATCTAATTACAGATCTGTTTTGTTGGTGAAAAAAATACCCAACTTAAAAAAAAAATTCAGCCGAATCAGAGTCCAGATGAGGGAGATATTGCTGATTTAAAAATCAGTTGGGTTGCATACATTTTTCGGGGCAGCAAGTTTGCGGAGAATATCTGCACGTTCTAATGCAAAATCTGCAAAATCTAATTGCAGATTTGGATTGTTTGTAAAAAATACCCAAGTTCAAAACAAAAATCAATTGAATCAGAGTCCGGATGAGGGAGATGTCGCTGATTTAAAATCAACACTTTTTTTAGAAATATTTTGTGACGATGGGACATTTGCAGCGTGAATTGGAAATTCCAGTGCCTAGATCGGGATTTCTATCACATAGGAAGATGCAGAATGGTTGTTCCATTTCTGAAAATATTTCATAATAGGGATTCTGAGCAATATTGACTAAATTGTGACAATTCCAAAATTTCCTCAAGTAAGTGAATTTTTTCCCCAAACCCTCTTCATGGCAATTCTATATTTTAGAGGAAAAGATAATGGTCCTACTATTGAAAAATACATCAAAGCAAAAAAGTCATTATGGGCACACCATTGGAGATTTTGGGTAGTGGCTAGTTTTACAGATGAGGCGGCCACATGGTGGGAATTACTTAACAAAGAGAAGTCTTCCAATCTGCCCGATGACGAATTTGAAAAATTCCTTTTAGACAGATGGTTTCATGCTAGAAAGTAAGATAATGAGACATGTAAGGGGTTATTTCCTACTGGTATCTCCTTATTCCAGGTTCATGGATTGATTCAGAAGGAGAAGATCATTGTGTCTATAAATCCTAGTTGCAAGCATAATCTTATCAATGTTAATTTGACAAAAAAATTGCAAGTTCCAGCAAAACAAATGGAGCACACACATGTTAATAATGAGGAGGTGAAAGTTTATAAATATTTGAAGATTTCTGTGGACAAGTATGTATTGCATTCTGATTTTTATGCTTCAGATATGGCTAATGTGTGTTGTGGGGAAAAATGCCTATTTAGGACGATCCTATCCACCTAAGGTGTGACAGCGCCTTAGCAACAAACGAATACAGCTATCATGATTTCTTCCTTTATGAAATATGAAAGAGAGGAGATCGGCAGACTTACCGTTATCTTCTGGTTGTCCCTCGAACTAGATCCTCTTCTCTTTGTGTGTCCACAGCTACTTGCCTCCTCGCTCGATCAAGAGAACAACTACTTGAATCCCACGAGATCACAAGAGAACATCTACCTGTGACAAGAGAACAGCTACTTGCAACAAGAGAAGAACACAATACAAAGGCAAATATACATATTCATAAATGATTCAAGATTAGAAGTAAATCAAATATACTAATGCAATTACACAAAATACACCAGCATATAGGAAAGAATCAAGATAGCTTTATTGAAAGTAACAGGGTTCAGGAAGAGATACAACCCATAGGGCTCCAACCCAGCATCTCCTTCCCAGCAGAATGGAATTCCTTCTTCAGCTCCTTTCAAAGCATCACACACCCAATGTTTCTAGCTACAAACCAACAACAATTCTTTGCAAATACCAAATTCCAGCCTCCCTTGACCTCACGGAGAGAGATCTATATATAGGGATATTAGAGAGAGGATGAGTCAGCTTGAGACTGGTCTGAGACTGACTAGTGCCCTCTCCCACTTCAGTTCTTGAGTCCACTTGGAGGTTCTTGCTTCCACTTGGAGATTTGGAACCTCTTACTCATCACCAGTCGAATTCCCTGATCCAAGTGTCATTTTGGAAGCTTCCTGGGCATTGACACCTTGAGGAATGACTCTGCCACTTGTCCAAACTCGCTCAGCGTAGGTAGCCTTCTTTGCAGTTGACATTCAACGCAGGTAGATAGTGGAGCAGTTGACATTCAGCGCAGATGCTCAGTGGAGCAGTTGACATGATCTAGAATTGCCTTGTTTTTGAGTGTTTTCAGGTGGAGAACTTTTGTTAAGTGTTGTGGTTTGCTGGCCTTGTTCCTCTAGGGGTAGGAACAACATGTTTAGGGGCTTTGGATCCCTTGATTATTGACATTTCATGCTCAGTGATGCAAGGCACAAAAATGTCTATAACAGTTGCCCCCTAAAGTATGAGGCCATTTATCGGGTGAAATGCTTTATCCAGGAGGGTCCGAAGTTCATCCATCTGCTGGGAGGAGACCTGTAATAAAATACAATACAATACATTATGACTCATACTGCTTTCATGATCTAGCTGAGGCGGGCATTCCCATGCTCAGCTTTATAAATTCATTTTTGTACATAGAACAGACGATTGTCTGATGGTAGACTGATAATTTTGGTGAAAATTATCATCCTTTGAGTAGGATGATCATCTGCTGCAATGATGTACATGTCAAATTTCTTTATCTTTCCTGAATATATATCGCAGCCCGGATGGATGAAACTAGATCCGGGGTCTTCAAACTCGTTCGATCTTCACTCTAAGTACAAGTCGATCCATGTGAGAATTGCGCTGAAGTCGAACATGGAAAGACATCGCTTGATTACCGGCCAATGATGTAAACCGTTAACAAGCGCGAGAGGAATCACCGATAATGATAATGACCCTCAAGGTATTGCAGTACAATTCACATGGTGTGAATAAAGGACTTGGCGTCGAACACCACGCAAAATCTTCTGGTCGAAGGTCATTGATGTATACCTGTCGCCGGAAGTGAGAAACTTGCCATTGAGGCATGCAAGCTTCAAAGTACTGAAGGGGTTGTTCCTAGATCAACTCCTTGGATAATGAGCTGATGTCGACAAGGAGCGATCCGTCAAAGGAGGGCCTTAATGAATCCCACATCAGTGACACGGAACGGAGCTAATGATTTTAATGGAGGTGAAAACAATCTGTGACATATGATTCAGGGTGGCGGTCATGAATGGATGAAGGATAATGTATGGCAGTGGATGGGACCCGGTTGACTCTTTCTGAACGACTTCTCTTGAACATATGGCGACACTGATGCGATGGATCGGTAGCATTACCCCAAATATGGATGGTATGGCAAGACCATGGTGATGTGACCGGTGAATGAAACAACCCAACCCGAATGTGATACGGAGGAAAAGTGTCATGTTCAAGAGCGACCTGCTACCATCAAAGTTTTCTTGATTTTTCCCAAATTTTCCCCAGTCATTGCTGACCAGTACCTCTTTATTTTTGTCAAGCTTGAGGAGGATAACATATGCTTGTTCTATAACCTACCCTTCGGGCAAGCCCATCGCTATGTTTTAACGAGCCTAGCGATAGTGAAACTCGTTCTCGTCTAAAGACAAGTTTGTCGCTATTTAATAATTTTAACGAGTCTAGCGACAAGGATAACTCGGTCCTTTCATTTTTAGAGAGTCTGAAAAGGTACATAAAGTTAACTCCAAAATTCCTTTTTCGTCATCTAATCCCTTAAGTCGGAAAAAGTATAAAACAATACAAAAGGGATGAGTTTTCGATATCTTTAACAAGCCGAACAAAACAAGCGCTCGATCTTTTTGTGCAATAATCCCTCAGGTCCAAAAAGATTAAAATCTAGAGGTGGGATAGCTCTTCCGGTCCTTTAACGAGCTGGAAGGCCAAAACTCGGCAATCTTTTCATATTTTACGAGTCAGTTGAAAAGAGCTTAAAGAAGACTCGTCTTTTGAGGAATGAGTGATAAACAGGGATAGCAACTGATTCCAGGTACAGGTTGGAATTTTCCAATCACGGCAGTGTCACAAGGATGGCTAGGTGAAATCACTCTTCGCAGCTGTTCCTCAAAATGGGTAAACAATCATATGGAGGTGAACGATCGGCCAAATGAAAGTGGAGGTGGCAGGTGCAAACACGACCAAGGCTTTTATGGCTAATAAATTTACGATCACAGCGGTTATTTACCGGGATAGGTTCATTTTTTAGATAAAAATGAGCTTAAACTCTGGAGGAAACATTGCTCACTGCTTATATTTATTTTTTAACGAGCATGAAGACCGCGTTAAAACTGCTCGGATCTTGCGTTTATTTTTTAACGAGCATGAACTTTATGCTAAAACTGCTCGATTACCCAGTCATAAGATAAGAGTGTCTCATCAAGATTCTATTTTTTATGGAGCTTCATCTCACTAAGCTTTTCTCCCCATCCTCTCTTTATGCAAGTTAGGAAACGGCTAACCCAAAAAAACAGATAAATAACCGCTCTTTTCTTGCACTCCAAAAGGTTTGCATGCCCCCAAGTATAAAGTACGATTTCAAAGTTACCTCTACTTCAATTCCATCGAAACTTTCGTTTCACCGGGAGAGGCTTACCTCTTTCAGGTTACCCAAAGATTATCTCGTTAATCTTTCAAACAAAACACTTCTTCAGCAATGTCTACCGAAATAGACAAAGGTGAGTGACGACCCCCGCCCTCTCACATAACTTTGACAAGAGAATCTTATTCCAGAACAACCCCTCTTCCAACCACAGACGGGGTACGGACTAGTCATATTCTCCCGCGGAAACCTACCCTATACCCAAAGTTTTCCTGCCGAAGCAGGCCAGGACGCATGCACCCTAGGTTCCAGTCATATCCTCCCGGATTACTCGCGCTCATCAGGAGGACGGACCGTGGGTTGAGACACTTGCATGAATAGACCATTTAGGGATGGCACATGACTATTTGCGATGTGTGATCCGGGAAATGAAAGTTGGTCCACGAGCTTGACCATTCTTCCTTCATGCGGAAAACACATTACTCTAAAGAGTGAGGAGACTATAGCTCCCATGCAATATATATAGTCTCATCCAAGGAGTAGGTTATAATCCAAGGGTCCTTGAATGACCATCACGTTCATTTGAACGGTCTTCCCTTTCAATGTTATAGGCACATTGGGGAGGATCCCTAAAGGTCGACTGGTTCCTTTATCAAAACCTGATAGATTTCTCATCTCAGGTAAGAGTGCTGGCGAACCAAGCACTCTCCAAGCAATAGAGGAAAGGATACTCACAGATGCCCCCTCATCAATGATAGTGCCAACCATTACCATTCTGTATATTTGACAAATAATTCTGAATGGCACACTAGCTGGCAACCGGGGTCTGCCTAGTTGGTTCCAATCAAAGGACACAACCAGGTTGCTTGGTGGTGGGACCGAATATACGGCCGGATAGCGTTCTGATGAACTTCCTTCCTGCGACAAAGGAATGGTGGCATTGCCCCCTTGATCATCAGAGTCAGTGCTGATGAAGAGAACTTGGACAGTGTCGTCTGTATTCTCCTCTGTGATGGTGTCATTCGAAGATGGAGCCTCTGAAGGCAAAACCGGGTCAACTGCCGTATCAACCTTTTGACTTTCGTCAGGCATGGATCCAGATGGTTCTTCTTCAATGACAGGTGCTTCGGTTGACCATCTAAGTGGCTCAGCCGGATTCTCAACTAGTAAGGGACTTGGCAGGAGTTTTTGATATCTAGGAGGAAGATTCGCTCGTAAAATCGGACGATCTTCCAGAACTCTTTTTGCCTCGTCTAAGAAGGGACAACAGTGGATGGCGTGATCGCCTTCACACAGTCTACAGGGAAATTTAACTTTCCCATTCTGTCCTGGAGCTTCACTCCCACTAGTTGACGGTGAGCAGTCGACATGGCTATCAGAGGTCGATGCTCCCGAATTGTGCAAACGGGGGGACCAGTCTTAGTATCCATGGGATACAGGGACAATCTCTATGGAAGTGGTCTCCCCTGCATATGATGCATGGCGATTTAGGCCTTACAAGTGCGGTGTGTGGATTTTTGTTAGATGACATCTGTTTGCCCCCAGTCGCCTTAGGCTCCTTCTTCTTCTTTTCTTTCTTCTTCTTCTCTTTCTTCTCCTTAGGAACTCGATTTTTTGATCGATCAGTTCCATCAAGTGAAGAGGAAGGAGGGGAGGAAGACGAAGTGGAAGGCTGGGAGGCAACTCTTGTTTGATCTAACTGTTGACTCGACTGTTCAGGAGTGGTGGTATTCTGAACGACATTGGTCGAAAAGAGCCAAACTGGTAGGCCAATTGTCAGTCCTGGAAGCGACAATGTGGCCATGTGGGGCGCACCAACATCTCCCCAAGAGGAGAAGGGACTAGGATTTCCACCCAAGGGAACTCCTTGTTTGGTGTGCTCCATCTTTTCAACCTAAAGATCAACACAGGATTAAAGGGTGATTGTTCCGTTTAAAATAAATTGTTAACGACGCTTTTAGACACAACTTGCTTTTTCAGTTTTAAAGAGTCGAGAAAAAGCTAAAGATGACTCTAGTCTCCTTCGATGTTTTAACGAGCCCGAAGTGACAAATGCTCGGATGGACTTTTTCTATTATAGAGTCTAAAAAAGGACAAAATAAACTGCTCTGGAGATCGAGGCAGAGGGTGTGCCAAACGTTTCGCAAAACCACAGAATACTTTTTACGGTACGGGTGGTCGATCTTCGTGAATGCTGTGTTCACTGCATTGCGATCAGTAGGGCGGCCGACACGGATTCCTAAGGATAAAAGATATATGCCTATAGGGGTCTCCCAATATATATGCGACGGTACGTGGGAGCACAATCCGTATTAGCGCCACCGACTCTCAGGAGTAATCACCCACCTTCTTCGAGATCGACAGTCACTATGTTTAACGACTCCGGAACACGTCTCTAGCCTAGACCTCTATGTTGTGCGTTATGTTACAAAGCGTTGTTAGATTCATTCAGTTTATTTTAGGTTGATCTTTTTAAAGTTTGCCTTTCAAGGTTCACCACGAGATGTATGATACAAATTCCTAAATGCAGTCTAAGATGATAAGCAAGCTTTACAATCTTTCAACTTTGAAAATCCTAGCTACTAAGGGAAAAGAGAGCGACTATCTTTTCTCAAAGAGCAATCAGCACACTCTAATGCACTTTCCCTAAATCCAACATGCAAACTTATCAAATGCAAAATGCACAATGCAGGTGTTTGTTTTCACTTTCTTAGTATAAATGCCTACAAAGAAAGCTTTTTGCACAACTTTGGATTTGCTTTTACAATGATCAAAATAAACAAGTTCACTTTCTTCGAAATCAACAAGGGTAGAAGAGATTACAATCACTTTGCGATTCTCGAAATAAAGACTCGTTTTGATACTTTGAAAAGAACAAATTCAAACAAATAAGCAAAAGTAAAACTATAATCAATCTGAACAAACAGCCAAATAACTCTCTTCTAAGATCACTTTCAATTAGATCTGAATCAAAGGCTACAGAAAGACTACTTTACTCATGCAAAGGAAGACTGTAAATGACGCCACAAACACATAAAAACATTCACAATCTTTTTGTACAAAAATTGGGGCGGAATTCAGGCAAAGAAAAGGGTTATCAGACCAGCACCTATACTTGGTTAAAGGCTGCAAAAACAGAGATCAAAACAGGGCAAAAAGGACAAAGAACCCCAGTTGTAAAAGGCCACACTGGTTCAGCGCAGGTCCAACACTGTCAGTTTGACATTCAGCGCAGGTAGCCCCTTCGGGACCTGCGTTGAAATGTAGATTTCCTTCACAGTGCCTACGCTGAAGAGAGAAACTCTCGTTTCCCTTGGTTTCTGGGTCACAAAATGCTCAAAAATCAACTGTTTCAGGCCAAATCAGAAACACAAGCAAGGTATAAACAGAGGGATGCTTTGATAGGGTACTAAAGACTATCACAAGGATCAATCAAATCATTTGTGGATCTATTTTAAATCATAGACAAGTCCAACATACTGGATCAAAGCAGCAACTTTTACTTTGCATCCGGGAAAGATGCAGTTCAAGAGTTGCTGTCAAGTCTATGAAGTAAACAAATGACGGAAACACAAATGAAATGAATAAACAAGTTCTTCCCCAGTGGAGTCGACAATTTGTTGTGGGGAAAAATGCCTATTTAGGACGATCCTATCCACCTAAGGTGTGACAACGCCTTAGCAACAAACGAATACAGCTATCATGATTTCTTCCTTTATGAAATATGAAAGAGAGGAGATCGGCAAACTTACCGTTATCTTCTGGTTGTCCCTCGAACTAGATCCTCTTCTCTTTGTGTGTCCACAGCTACTTGCCTCCTCGCTCAATCAAGAGAACAGCTACTTGAATCCCACGAGATCACAAGAGAACAGCTACCTGTGACAAGAGAACAGCTACTTGCAACAAGAGAAGAACACAATACAAAGGCAAATATACATATTCATAAATGATTCAGGATTAGAAGTAAATCAAATATACTAATGAAATTACACAAAATACACCAGCATATAGGAAAGAATCAAGATAGCTTTATTGAAAGTAACAGGGTTCAGGAAGAGATACAACCCATAGGGCTCCAACCCAGCATCTCCTTCCCAGTAGAATGGAATTCCTTCTTCAGCTCCTTTCAAAGCATCACACACCCAATGTTTCTAGCTACAAACCAACAACAATTATTTGCAAATACCAAATTCCAGCCTCCCTTGACCTCATGGAGAGAGATCTATATATAGGGATATTGGAGAGAGGATGAGTCAGCTTGAGACTGGTCTGAGACTGACTAGTGTCCTCTCCCACTTCATTTCTTGAGTCCACTTGGAGGTTCTTGCTTCCACTTGGAGATTTGGAACCTCTTACTCATCACCAGTCGAATTCCCTGATCCAAGTGTCATTTTGGAAGCTTCCTGGGCATTGACACCTTGAGGAATGACTCTGCCACTTGTCCAAACTCGCTCAGCGTAGGTAGCCTTCTTTGCAGTTGACATTCAACGCAGGTAGACAGTGGAGCAATTGACATTCAGCGCAGATGCTCAGTGGAGCAGTTGACATGATCCAGAATTGCCTTGTTTTTGAGTGTTTTCAGGTGGAGAACTTTTGTTAAGTGTTGTGGTTTGCTGGCCTTGTTCCTCTAGGGGTAGGAACAACATGTTTAGGGGCTTTGGATCCCTTGATTATTGAAATTTCATGCTCAGTGATGCAAGGCACAAAAATTTCTATAACAATGTGGATGTTGTTTTGGGATACCCTTGGATGGAATCGATGGGTACTATCAATATTAATGTGCAGAAGAAATTCCTAAAGCTCTGGTATAAAAAGAAGAAAATTACATTACAGGATATCTCCATCAATAAACAAGTAGAGTCCAAGGAGGCTGAAGCAAAATATGTTCCAGGGACTGACACATCAGATGATGAGCCCTTGATGGTCAACAACCAAACACAAACATCAAACCAGGTATAAGAGAAATAGGGAGAATCCAAGGAGGCTGAAACAGAAAATATTACAGGTACTGATACATCAAATGAGGACTCAGTGGTGTAAGTAATATTGGAAGATAAGAAACAACAACAGGTGCCACAACATGTACTAGCTACCAATCAGGCTCCATTAAGTGGTGAATTAAAGAAAAAGACACCGTTGGTTAAGACTTCAACATATCACCACCCACATCACCCCGCAAGAAAACAACCAACAAGATGGCAATGAATTAGACACAAGGACAACAACCCCTGCATGACAGATAAAGAGGGGCGACAATCCACCTACTACACATCAACACAGAAGATCCGCTAGTGTCAACTTCCATCTCAAGCGAGCGAGGCATCAATGAGATTGAGGGTTCACCTTTGTCTTGGATGGCTAGATGCACGTGCATGGTACCAATGGACTACTCTTTTGAGTAGATCTTATTATTTGTGTTCTTCCCATGTTTTGGGGACGAAATATGTTAAGGGGGTGGAATGTAGTATACCTAGGGGGGATAATATGGGGTACAAAGGGAGGTACCCAAGGGAATAATGTAATAATGGGATGGGCCATAGTAATAAATAAGGTGATTAACCTGTATCATGTAAGGGACCACAAGTAGTTAGCAATAATGTAATAAGCCCATGGTATTAGATAGATGGTATTGAGGGAACCATGGTAATGACCCATGGTATTGTATGTATTAGGCCTATATAGAGGCTAGACACTCCCCATTGAGAGATGTCAAGGATTATTTTATGAACAGGAATATGGCTTGTGGAGTGTTCTCCTTCCTTAAGGAGTGAATGTATGGTGTTGCCCTACCTTAAGGGTTTGATATCAATAAAGAGAAGCATTTATCTATATTCAGATCTTGTTATTTTTCATGATTATTTATATTTATTGGGTATATTGGTATCATATCATATATTTTCCAGTCAGATCTATAATAGGAAGATTACAATAAGAAGATCATGGAAGTGGCCAAAGATCAGGTAAAGGCTTCATCCATGAAGGGTATACCAACAGGCAAAGTATTGTATGAAAAATTTGAAAACTTGTTTTACCTCCAACATGAGGTAAAACACCTTTTTATTAATAAGCCAACTTTTGCCAAGTATATAGAGGCAGATGAGATATACCAAAAAATGCTCAATATCCAATTACCAAATGCAGATACATGGGAAAAACTCAATGATTTACTGTAGCAAATACACAGTAAAAATATAAATGTACAGTAAAAAGTAAAACAACGAAGTAAAAGGATATTGATAGGTCAACAAGTTCAAAGAGTATCAGATGAAAGTGTATTAGATGAAAGTTCATAAGTAAATATGACATCCAACATGAAGACCAAACAACCAACCAGCTTAAAGGGAAAAATATCAAAGAGAAAAGCCAGCAGAACCTAAATAACAGGGACAACAAGCAGCAGTTCAATAGTTGTCTCTATCTTCTTGCATGAAGATATTTCTTTTTCCTATATTAGTTCTCAATGCAGTTTGAGATATTTTCTAATTCCTTTTTGTATAAATACTTCATAATTTGAAGTATTAGGGTGGATTATTTTACATTTGTAGAGTTATTTTGATTTTAAAACCTAAGGGTGATTGTACCACTTTCAAGTCAATAGACTAGAGCAAGTAATAAAAGAATTTCACTACAGGATTCATGAGATGAGATATTTGCAGTGATGTATCTTCTTTGTTTGATTTTGTTACCTTCTTATGTGTTTCATAATCTTAAATGTGTTCTAAATTTGAATGAATTAACTGGAGATATCACTCAGAATTTGTTTAAGTACACTCTATTTTGCACAGTTAGTCATTTACATGTTTTCCTCTTATACCCGGATTTGAGAACCCTTGATTACTCTCCCATCCTAGTTGACTTCTTTCATTCCTTCCACAGTCCGGCCTAGGGAACCCTTAATTTCTTCTAGGATCCAATTTGAAACCATTTCACCATTTAGCTTTTGAGATCTACAGTAAGTCATATAACTTTCCTTGTAGACATTGTTTTTAGAACTGAATCTAGTCTTGTTTGTCTAACATTCGACCTCATAGCCCAATGGTAAAAGCAAACCTTTGTTCATCTAAGTAAAGTGATCCCACCACCCAAATTCAAACCAAAACACAAGTGAAAACAATAACTAGCCTAAAATCATCTTAACTAAAACAAAGTTAAAATATAAAGAGAGAGCCCTCTCTGAGCATCAGGAAGGCTAGGTCCTGATCTCCAAAAGTGCTTTGTGGTTACCTTTGAATTTTCTTCCTTCTTTAACTTCGAAAGGAATATCAGAGTGATAACAACTCCTACCTTCTACCAGCTAATTTTTCAGATCTGAAATTTCTTCTTTGTATGTACACTCTTTTTCATAAAAAAATTGCAATAGCATTCGCTAATCTTTATTCTCAATTGTGGGCCTTTTTATCTCTTCTTCCAATCCCATTATCTTGGATTTATCTTCATCTTTGCTACTAATCTCTTCTCATTGTCCCTCTAAATCAATGCTTGATACATCACTGTTATCACTAGTGATTTCTTCTTGTGAGAGATTGGTGCTACCATCTTCCTTTTGTGAGGAGACTAGATTTATCACTGCAATAAGAGTATAATCCTTTGCATTGTTCTTCATTTCTAAAATCTACTATTTTCCTCCATAATGAAAATTATGCAACCTGTACAACATCTCTTTTGCACTCTCACAGTTATTCACATACATATTATCATATCTTGAAATTCCATGAAAAGTAATCTCTTTAGCTTTAACATTAAATTCATCCTTAATTCCATAGTCCACTTATAGAAAAATATTTTCGTCAAGGGGCAGGAAATATGAATCTAATTTCACCCTGCAATTTGTAAATTTACCTCTATGAAGAATTATAACCCCTTTTCGATCCATTTTCAAAAATTTTGCAAAATTTCTTCAAATACGATTCACATCCACTCTTTAATGATCAAGTTGCAATCGAGAGCCCCAACACTGATACCAATTGTTGGAAACTAGATCACTACTGAGAGGGGAGGGTTGAATCAGTAGTCAAGGAACTTATACATTTTCTTCAATTAATTAATCCTTTAACCATGCATAAACTAAAAAACATAAAGAGAGATCATAGCATCAACCATAAACAAGAAATCATGAAACATTTTGCACAAGGGATATAAGAATTTCTGGTGGAAAACACCCTCAGGGTCAAAAACAACCCTTTCTGCTACTATGTTACTCAATAATATTTTATTATCTATCAAGAAAATTCATTACATAGAGAGTACACTAGATATTATCAAAAGGATATATCTTTCTCACCTGGATCTATAGACAACCATTTGTTGGTAGCCACCACGACTAATGATCCTGACCTAGTTACTAATGAAAATCCACATGACTCTACGGATACCTATTTGTTGGAAGATGCCATGACCAATGAGCCTCACCCAGTTTCTTTCAAAATATCCAACTACCATTGGATGGAGAAAATTTCTCCCTATACTGATTTCGTCGGAATCAACTAACTCCACTCCTCTATGTGGTCGATGTACCAAGATATTTCACACTAGAATCATAGAAATACTAAACATGAACACCACAACAACAATATCTCCAAGACATACAAACAAACTCAATCAAAACATCAAATGGTACAAATAATATTCTGATAAATATATTCACAAAATCCCTCCCGAAAATAATAAATTTTCTCACAAACAACTATTGCACACAACCAAAAAACTGGAGAATAAACAAGTTGCTACCAAGAACCAAATAGATATGCAACAAAACTCTACTTAATCTCCTCCCTCACTACACAAAATGCCAGTAGAATCACACGTCTGCTAGTCATTGCAACACCTACAAACTGCTTTAGAAAATATGCATAACAACCCTCACACAGCTTACACACACTACTTCACTCTCACTCTCACTCAACACATAACTCATCCAACCAAAATGTCAATGATCTCTGTCCACTATATAGATGAACTAAGGTGCTCCACTCAATAATTACCAAGAACTAATGAACTCCAAAAACTCTGTTCATATGCTTGATTTGATCTAGATTCAACTCATTGACTAGATCATGACACTAACTCCACTATAGGAATGATATTGTCAATGGTAATCACCTTCTGGAATCTCATTAACCTTTCTCTGACCTTTCGATGATGAGTCCTAAACAAGACAAGCTAGAAAAACGAATAAACACCTAATGTGCATCAGGAATACGGAGGAACCTTAGCATTAAGCTTCAGTCACACCCACATAACTGTCAAATATCGACTATAGCCACATGCATAGGCTTGTATATTAATGGCTAGATCCCCTAACCTGCATGCATAAGCGTATCTCCATGTGTACGGCGAAAAGGATAGAGAAAACTCAAAATATTTAGCTTAGAATCGCCTCCAACTTCTAGCACTCCTTCATAAACTCCTACACACACCTCCAAACCTATGTGACATGATCTACAATTGATGGCATAGGCCAAGAATGTCTACAACAAGTCAGGGACATGAATACCTTGTCTGCCCTAAGTCTTCCAAACTCCTCATCAAGACCAACACCTATAACATCTATAGTGGTAACAATAACTTGCCCAAGAACGTCCAACACCTATAACAACATCATTAATACATCTAAAAACCTCCATACATATAGAAGCATCTCCAATACTTGAAACAATTGTATAAGCATCATCAAGGCATCCAACTTCCTCCAACACATGTAGAGGCATCTCTAACACTTGTAGCAACATCACAACCTACAACAAACAAACATATCATGCCTTGCAACCATCTCTACTCAGCCTCTTGTTCCTGCACTAGTTCCTGCAATGGGTCATACTGTACTAGGTTATGACCATGTTGACATCAATGCCAACTAACAGGGCCAACAAGAATTCCACTGCAACAAACCATTGAACATCGTACCTCCATATCATCTCCAAGAACACTCATCACAATCATAAGGAGCACTACCATAATCAGGTTGACCTAAGGTATATGATGAACAATACCAAAGCCTTGTTGACATCAATGCCAATGCTACAATGCCAACAAGATCCCCCTTTTGCATTGATGTCAACCTCAACCTAATCTGCAACATCTGATGCTGAACTACATACATTGTTCAACTCTGAAGTTGATCTAACTAATCTACATATATGCCAAATTCTCTCCCCCATTAACATCAGTGGAAAAGAGACATAGCAACCTTGAAAAATAATGGCAATAATGTGTCAGATGAGAGAAATACTTCCCCTATCATATGAAATGCTATTCCAATTGAAACCAATGATGCCTCTCCTGCAAGATAATCATGTAAAACAACGAATGCAACTGCCAACATGTCTCTAGCCAATGCCATGCAACCTATCATAGTGAACATGCTCCCCCTATGCATGTAATGGAGTTTTAAACACTCTTTCTTCATTGTTGTAGAAACACATCAACTTCTCTCCAATAACCCCCTTGCCAAGTGCAATAAACTATTCCTCATAAACCAAGACTCCAAATCACTTTGGATAGTGATATATAATGAAGTATCGTCCACATACAATGCTTCATAGAGAAAATACATGGTTGTGACAAGTACATAGGAATTATATATGACTCCATCATAATAAGCCTATCACCAACCAATTACTCTAATGACCCAATATTACTTCATCCACCCAATAGGACTACATTAATAGCATAAAAAATAAGTCATGACTTGGATTTCCATTAACCCATACATGGATGATTTCACAAATTTTCAATACATACTAAACATGTACACCAACAAGATAAAGGAATAAGAGTAGATGGATTTTAAATTTGCATATAACTGTGCTCTCCTCTATGCATGCCCAATAAAATATATGACACAAAATACATGGCTTCCTGTTAACGGCCAAAAATGACCTCATCAACATTTGGGAATGCCATCGGGTCAGAGGCCCAAATTAGACTCTTATCCATTTAAATGATGGCTCCAATTGGTTCTATTAGGTCAAGTTATTCCCTCTCTCTCTACTGACTTGTGGTATTTCTATTACTTACCAAAACAAAGAGAGATATCAGATCTACTCTCTTACAGATCTCTTATAAGAAAGTGACCCTTAATCTGAGTTGAGGGATCAACCAAGCCACACCTAATGTTTTCCCCCATGTGAGGGGAATTGTAAAATGCAGTAATAAAATCTAAATGCAAATCTACTCTAATACGTAAGCAAAAGAAAAGAAATCCTAAGCTTGTCTCAACTGGGAAGATATAGATATAAATCGAGATAAAAATAATTAAATGAATGGGGATTTAACATGCATTATATGATCAATTCCAAATTGTTGAAAGAGTTCTAAGAATCGATATTTTGAGTGTCATGCATGCTATTTTTAGAGATGTATAACAGTGAATAATTAACTATCAAAACTAAGAAAAAGTTCACTTAATTTCATTAACAATTAAATCAATATAAGATGAAAATTTATGAGTAAATAGTCACTCATAAATTTGTTTTAATAAAAGGGAAAATAGGGACATCGATAAAATATCTATTATTTCATTAAACAATATAGCTCATCCAATGAACAATTATTAGCATATCCAACAACAATGAAAAATATGAAATAATTATTATCTATAATTGAATAAATGAAAATTGCATTAACAAATAAGAGTAGTTGTAAATAAAAATTGATAAGACCTCATTCCCTACATTGTTCTCAATAAATTTCCAACAATCATTTTAGAATCATAAGCTCTACTTGTAGGAAGAAGAACTACAAAAGTGCAAATTCAGTCTCCAATCATAGACAAGATTTCAGAAGGAAAATCCCCAAACAGCCTGAGACTTGAGTTTCCTTTTGATCTATAGCTGAAATTCCTTTTAAAAAAGTGAAATTTTTTTCTATGTTGTAGATAAGAGGAACCTCATTCTCCAAAACATTATTTATAATTTACAAAAGAAATCCCAAAATGGAGAGTTGTTAAAGAAGTTTTGGATCCATCTATTTTGGAGCTTCAAATCCTCTTCCTTTTCTTTTATGGTGTAATAGAAATGCTCCAAGATGCTTTAGATTCATCCTCCATATAATGATTTCATTGGAATAAACCAACTCCACTCCTCTATGTGGTTCATGTTTTATGATATTTCGCACTAGAACCATAGAACTACTCAACATGAAAACCACAACAATAATCTTTTCAAGACATACAAACAGACTCAATCAAAACATCAAATGGTACAAATAATATTCTGATAAATATATTCACAAAATCCCTCCTAGAAATAATAAATTTGCTCACAAACAACTGTTGCACACAACCCAAAAAATGGACAATAAACAAGATGCTACCAAGCACCAAATAGATCTGCAACAAAACTCTACTCCATCTCCTCCCTCACTACACAAAATGCTAGTAGAATCACACCTCTACTAATCACTACAACGCCTACAGTCTATTTCAGAAAATATGCATAACAACCCTCAAGTAGCTTACACACACTACTTTAATCTCACTCTCACTCAACACATAACTCATCCAACCAATATGTCAATGATATTTATCTAATATATAGATGAACTGAGGTGCTCCACTCAATAATTATGAATAAATAATGAAATCAAAAAACTCTATTTATATACTTGATTTGATCTGGATTCAGCTCATTAACTAGATCATGACACTAACTCCACTTCATGAAGGATATTGTCAATGGATATCACCTTATATAATCTCATTAACCTTTTTCTGACCTTTCGATGATGAGTCCTAAATAAGACAAGCTAGAAAAACAAATAAACACTTGATGTGAATGAGGAATGTGGAGGAACCTTAGCATTAGGCCTTAGCCACACCCACATAACTATCAAATATTGACTATAGCCACATGCATAAGCATGTATCCTAATAGCTAGATCCCTTAAGCCGAATGCATAAACGTATCTCCGTTTGTCTGGGGAAAAGGATGGAGAAAACTCAAAATATTTAGCTCAGAACTGCCTCCAACTTCTAACACTCCTTCATCAACTCCTACACACACCTCTGAACCTTTGTGACATGATCTACAATTGATGAGACAGGCCAAGAACTTCTGCAACAAGTCAGGGACATGAAGACCTTGTCTTCCCGTAGTCTTCCAAACTCCTCATCAATACCAACACCTCTAACATCTATAGTAGCAATAATAACCTATCCAAGCACCTCAAATGCTTCCAACACTTGTATAAGAATCATCAAGGCATCCAACTTCCTCCAGCACATGTTGGAGGAATCTCCAACACTTTTAGCAACATCAAAACCTACAACAAACAAACATATCTTGCCTTGCAACCATCTCTACTCAACCTCTTGTTCTTGCACTAGTTCCTAGAATGGGTCATACTGTACAAGGTTATGACCATGTTGACATCAATGCCAACTGACAAGGCCATCAAGAATTCCACTGCAACAAACGACTAAGCATCGCACTTCTATATCATCTCCAACAACACTCATCATAATCATAAGGAGCACTATCATAATCAGGTTGACGTAAGCTATATGAATAACAATACCAAAACCCTATTGACATTAATGCCAATGCTAAAATGCCAACAAGGTCCCCCTTTTGCATTGATGTCAACCTCAACCTGATATGCAAAATGTGATGCTGAACTCCATACATTGTTCAATTTTGAAGCTACAACTCTGAAGTTGATCTAACAGATCTCCATATATGCCAAATTCTCTCCCTCGTTAACATCAGTGGAAAAGAGCCATACAAACATGTTGACAATGCTATACTTGCCAACATCAGGGGATCATCCTGGTATGAATTACCAACTAGACCTAACACCATTTGGTGTGGGAGTCCCATCCGGTATGATGGCCCGGTTGCCATTGTCTTAAGGATTTGCCTCAAATCTTTTTTGTCAGCACAGTAGAGTGGTTCACTTTGTCTTTGAGAAGTGAGGTTCCCATGCCTAGTGAGTGTAAGTGTACTTGTGTCAATGGTTCTTTCACTACGAGGGGAAGAAGGTGAAGGTGAGTTCCAGGTTGAAAGGGATCAGTCCCAACTCGGCTAGGAACACACAACACAAAAGGACATACATAGCTTCTGGTGGAGCATTCCACTTGGATGCAGCAGTCACAACATCCAAGGTAAGATAAAATGTACAACACTCACAGAATAGTCCGAACAAGTGCAATCGTTGTTACAACAAGGTTCAGGTGAAAGGTCTATCTGATGTCTGTCAAAGCAGTCGACACGAACGCGACAACATATACAACACATTTCCATTAATAGATTATGTATTACAACAAATGAAGCAGTTCATATGTAGAACACATGTTAAAGCAACATGTATTACAAGTGTTAAAGAGTAGTCTTACAACAAATACAATACATGTGTGAAAACATGATAGGCTGTTAACAAGATTCTAAATTAAGCGAAAGTTCTAAGACATATCATTACACCATACATCACTAACCCCGTCGGTGGGGCATTGGAGACACTACTTACTTCTCAAAGAAAATATTACACTCTCTTGGCTATGTGGCAGAATCTGAGGTGAGAAGTCTTTTGCATGTACAAATGAGGGGGTATTTATAGCCAAGGGTGAAACTGATCCTTGTGGTTGTTCAACTACCCTCATGACCATTTGACTTCCATGACTCTTCGACTTACATGATTCTTTGTTCAACAAGTGGGTCTCTTGGACTTCCACGTTGCATCACATTGATTGACAACAAGCCCATAGTGAGGATGTGGGCGACATGACTCATGATGTGACTCGACATGACTTGACATGACAATGTTGGTACATTCATGTTGCTGTTGGAGTGCATGTCGAGCTACAGTGCTACTGGGTGATGGATGTCTTCATGGTGTATCATAGCTTCACCTCCACATGGTGAAGTGGGAAAAGTCTTCGATGGTCCTTGGTTCACTTGATGAAGCTTTAGCATGTTATTCCTTGCTTACATGTTGGAAGGCTTGATAGGCTCATCTGTTTGCAAAGGTTCTTATTCGTCGTGTTTGTCTGCTTCACATGGTTCGTTCATTCGTTCATTGGTGAACCTATCATTCTGCATGTGCTCTCTTCGTTCATCCCATTCGTCATCTTTCCATGTTCATTGTTGTACTGACCCTTGTGACTGTTCGACTACCCTCATGACCATTTGACTTCCATGACACTTTGACTTACATGACTCTTTGTTCAAAAATTGGATCTCTTGGACTTCCACGTTACATCACATTGATTGACAAAAAGCCCATAGTGAGGATGTGGGTGACATGACTCATGACATGACTTGACATGACAATGTTGGTACATTCGTGTTGCTGTTGGAGTGCATGTCGAGCTACAGTGTTGTTGGGTGATGGATGTCTTCATGGTGTATCATAGCTTCACCTCCACATGGTGAAGTGGTAAGAGTCTTCGATGGTCCTTGGCTCGCTTGATGAAGCTTTAGCATGTTGTTCCTTGCTTGCATGTTGGAAGGCTTGACAGGCTCATCTATTCACGAAGGTGCTTGTTTGTCATGTTTGTCTGCTTCGCATGCTTGGTTGGTTCATTCATCGGTGAACTTGTCATTTTGCATGTGTTCTCTTCATTCATCCCATTCGTCATATTTCCATGTTCGTTGTTGTACATGTACATGCAATCACTCATGACGAGGCAACATCAAATCCAAAACCTCCTAGTGTACCATGACACCTGATCATTCGGGTGCAGGTGACTAGGAGAGGAAGCAAGGCTGATATGCAGGATGATTGCTCCAGGAAACTGCTGATGAAAACTACGCAAGAGTCACTAGGAGATGGAGATAGGCAATCTGAGTCGACAGTGACTATTTGCAAGGTTTGGCTCAGCTGGGAAGAAAAATTGTGCAAATTTTGGGAGACAGTCTAAGATGATAGAAGGCAATGCAGGCATGCTATGTGCATTTTCAGAACAAATGGGAAGCAGGGCTAGACAACCAGATTTGTGCAATTTTCTAGAGGAATGGGCCAGGCTGCATAAACGGTTAGCAGGCAGGGATTGCGCAGTTTTTTAGGGAACTGCCCGGGTCACTGGCAGCCAAAACTGCACAATTCCCATAGGGAATTTCCATTTGGCTACTGGGTTCACTAGCAGCAAAAAATGTGCAATTCCCAGAGGGAAATTCCAGTTGGCTTCTCAGTCACTGGCAACAGAAACTATGCAATTCCTGGAGGGAACTGGTAGTCTGCTGCTAGGAGTTGCTGCAGGGAAATTACACTAAAGCTAGCAAGCCGACTTGCTGATCATCTCTGTGTAATTTTTGAGCTGGGTGGACTGCTGGACATCAGAAGTTCTGCTCATGAAAACTACGCAATTTCCTGGATGAGCAGTCGGTTCACTGTCCGGATGGTTAACTGGGAAAACTGCACAATTTTCTGAAGGAGACAAGGACGGGCACTTGGTCTCTGTCCGACCTGTCTTCACAATTTCCTCAGTCAGTTGAATGAGTGAGGTGAGTGGCCTATGCATAATTTTTGAAGGGAGTCAGTCCTGGGGTGACTGTCGGGTCTGACTGTCCGAGTGGTCAGCATGGAAGTTGATTGAACTGCTTGCAGTTAGCACAACTTGAAAAGACTAGCTTGGTGCTTTTGCACTGTTCTGGTTGACATTCGATCGAGTCAATGGTGGGGTGATGGTCCGACTATCAAAGGGGAGTATGGTTGTCAGAACTTCAACAAAAATGACTAAGTGTGTGAATGATCGAAAGATGCATAGGTGATCATGAAAACACACACTCACATGACTCGATGATGAAACGACTCAAACCAACCACACACACATGTTCAACATGATTGACTGACGGTGCAAGTGACAAGCGCAACACTCGTGATTAACCTTTTATTGATCAAGACAATGCTTACATGACAATGAACATGAATTTGTGTGTGAGTGAGATAAATGATTTCATAGCGAACACAACAAGCACATACGATGCGAAGACTTTGAGCATAACCAGAACACGGTTGCAAGCATGACTTAGACATCAACATGCAGAAACTTGAATGAAATGGACAAGCAAGGTGGATGTGAGGACTCACACGAGCTCACAGAGTGAACTCGTAGGTGTGCAGTCACCAAGTGAAACTCCCAAGGGAGGCTCTGAAATTGGTGCAGGCCAAAATTTTGGTGGGTGGTTGTAGCCGCTACAACAAAATGCTGAAACATAATGCCAATAATGTGCCAGATGAGAGAAATACTTCCCCTATCATATGAAACACTATACCAATTGAAACCAATGATGCCTCTCTTGCAAGATAAGCATGTAAAACAAGGAATGCAGCTGCCAACATGTCTCTAGCCAATGCCATTCAACCTCTCATAATGAACATGCTCCCCCTAAGCATGTAATGGAGTTTCAAACACTCTTTATTTGTTGTTGTAGAAACACATCCACTTCTCTCCAATAACCCCCTTGCCAAGTGCAATAGACTACTCCTGATAAACCAAGACTCGAACTCACTTTAGATAGTGATATATAATGAAGTATTGTACACATCCAATGCTTCATAGAGAAAATACATGGTTGTGACAAGTACATAGGAGTTATATATGACTCCATTATAACAAGCCTATCACCAACCAATGACTCTAATGACCCAATATTACTTCTTCCACCCAATAGGGCTACATCAATAACATAAAAAATAATACATGACTTGGATTTCCATTAGCCCATACATGGATGATTTCACAAATTTTCAATATATACTGAACACCATGGGTATCTCCATGAGAAGTACACCAAAAAGATAAAGAAATAAGAGTACATGGATTTTACATTTGCATATAAGTGTGCTATCCTCTATGCATGCCCAATAAAATATATGACATAAAAGACATGGTTTCCTATTAATGGTCAGAAATGATCTCATCAACATTTGGGAAGGCCATCGGGTCAGAGTCCCAAATTGGACTCTTATCTATTTAAATGATGGCTCTAATTGGTTCTATTAGGTCCAGTTAGCCCCTCTCTCTCTGTTGACTTGTGGTATTTATATTACTTACCAACACAAAGAGAGATATAAGATCTACTCTCTTACATAGCTCTTATAAGAAAGCGGCCCTTAATCTAAGTTGAGGGATCAACCATGCCACACCTAATGTTTTACCCCGTGTGACGGGACTTCTAAAATGTAGTAATAAATTCTAAATACAAATCTACTCTAATATGTAAGCAAAAGAAAATAAATCCTAAGCCTATCTCAATTGGGAAGATACAGATATAATCCAATCGAGATAAAAATAATTAAATGAATGGGGATTTAACATGCATTATATGATCAATTCCAAACTCTTGAAAGAGTTATAACAATCTATATTTTGAGTTTCATACATGCTCTTTTTAGAGATTTATAATAGTGAATAATTAGCTATCAAAACTAATAAAAAGTTCACTTAATTTCAATAACAATTAAATCAATATAAGATGGAAAAATTATGAGTAAATAGTCACTCAGAAATTTGTTTCATGGAAAATAGGGACATCAACAACAAATCTATGATTTCATTAAACAAGATAGCTCATCCAATGAACAATTATTAGCATATCCAACAATAGTGAAAAATATGCAATAATTAGTACAAATCTATCTTCAATAAATGAAAATTGCATTAACAAATAAGAGTAGTTGTAAATAAAAATTGATAAGATCTGATTCCCTACACCGTTCTCAATAAAACTCCAACATTCATTTTAGAATCATAAGCTCTACTAGCAATAAGAAGAACTACAAAAGTGAAAATTCAATCTCCAGTCATATACAATATTTTGGAAGGAAAATCCCAAACAACCTTAGAATTGAGTTTCTCTTTGATCTGTAGCTGAAATTCATTTTAAAAGTGCAAAAATCTTCTAAGTTGCAAAGAAGAGGAACCCCTTTCCTCATTCCCCAAAACATTATTTATAATCTACAAAAGAAAACCCAAAATGAATAGTTGTTAAAGAAATTTTGGATCCATCTATTTTGGAGCTTCAAATCTTCTTCCTTTTCTTTGATGGTTTAATAGAAATGCTCCAAGACGCTTTAGATTCATCCTCCCTATATTGATTTCGTTGGAATCAACCATCTCCACTCCTCTATGTGGTTCATCTTTCAGGTTCTTTTGCACTAGAACCATAGAACTACTCAACATGAACACCACAACAACAATCTCTTCAAGACATACAAACAAACTCAATCAAAACATCAAATGGTACAGATAATATTTTAGTAAATATTTTCACAAAATTGCTCCGGGAAATAATATATTTTCTCACAAACAACTGCTGCACACAACCAAAAAACTAGATAACAAACAAGTTGTTACCATGCACCAAATAGATCTGCAGCAAAATTCTACTTCATCTCCTCCCTCACTACACAAAATGCTAGTAGAATCACACCTCTGCTAGTCACTGCAACGCCTACAAACTACTTCAAAAAATATGCATAATAACCCTCACGTAGCTTACACACACTACTTCACTCTCACTCTCACTCAACACATAACTCATCCAACCAATATGTCAATGATCTCTATCTAATATATAGATGAACTTAGGTGCTTCACTCAATAATTACCAAGAACTAATGAAATCTAAAAACTCTCTTCATATGATTGATTTGATTTGGATTCAACTCATTAACTAGATCATGGCACTAACTCCACTTCATGAAGGATATTTTCAATGGTAATCAACTTCTATAATCTCATTAACCTTTTTCTGACCTTTCGATGATGAGTCCTAAATAAGACAAGCTGGAAAAATAAATAAACACCTGATGTGCATTAGGAATGCGGAGGAACCTTAGCATTAGGCCTCATCCACATCCACATAATTGTCAAATATCAGCTATAGTCGCATGCATAGGCCTGTATCCTAATGGCTAGATTTGTTAATCAGCATGCATGAGCATATCTCCATGTGTATGGGGAAAAGGATAGAGAAAACAAAAAATATTTAGCTCAGAAATGCCTCCAACTTCTAGCACTTCTTCATCAACTCCTACACACACCTCCAAACCTTTGTGACATGATCTACAACTGATGACATAGGCCAAGAACTTCTGGAATAAGTCAGGGACATGAAGACCTTATCTGCCCTTAGCCTTCCAAACTCCTCATCAAGACCAACACCTATAGCATCATCATTAAGACATCTAAAAACCTCCATACATATAAAAGCATCTCCAACACATGTAGCAGCATCTCCAATGCTTCCAACACTTGTATAAGCATCATCAAGGCATCCAAATTCCTCCAACACATGTAGAGGCATCTCCAAAACTTGTAGCAACATCACAACCTACAACAAACAAACATATCATGTCGTGCAACCATATCTACTCAACCTCTTGTTCTTGCACTAGTTCTTACAATAGGTCATACTGTACTAGGTTGTGACCATGTTGAAATTAATGCCAACTAACAAGGCCAACAAGAATTCCACTGCAACAAACCACTGAAAATCATACCTCTATATCATCTCCAACAACACTCATCACAATCATAAGGAGCACTACCATAATCAGGTTGAACTAAGGTATATGATGAACAATACAAAATCCTTATTGACATCAATGCCAACACTAAAATGCCAACAAGATCACCCTTTTTCATTGATGTCGATCTCAACCTAATCTGCAACATCTGATGTTGAACTCCATACATTCTTCAACTCTGAAGCTACAACTCTGTAGTTGATATAAATAATCTCCATATATGTCAAATTCTCTCCCCCGTTAACATCAGTGGAAAAGAGCCATACCAACACTAAAAAATAATGCCAATAATGTGTCATATGAGAGAAATACTTCCCCTATCATAAGAAACACTATGCCAATTGAAACCAATGATGCCTCTCTTGGAAGATAAGCATGTAAAACAACGAATGCAGTTGCCAACATGTCTCTAGCCAATGCCATGCAATCCTAAGCCTATCTCAATTGGGAAGATATATATATTATATATAATCCAATCGAGAAAAAAATAATTAAATGAATGGGGATTTAATATGCATTATATGATCAATTCCAAACCCTTGAAAGAGTTCTAAAAATCGATATTTTGAGTGTCATGCATGCTCTTTTCAGAGAATTATAACAATGAATAATTAACTATCAAAACTAAGAAAAAGTTCACTTAATTTCAATATCAATTAAATCAATATAAGATGGAAAATTTTGGAGTAAATAGTCATTCAGAATATTTTTTTAATGAAAGGGAAAATAGGGACATCAATAACAAATCTATGATTTCATTGAACAAGATAGCTCATCCAATGAACAATTATTAGCATATCCAACAATAGTGAAAAATATGCGATAATTAGTACAAATCTATCATTCAATAAATGAAAATTGCATTAACAAATAAGAGTAGTTGTAAATAAAAATTGATAAGCCCCGATTCCCTACACTTTTCTCAATAAATCTCCAACAATAATTTTAGAATCATAAGCTCTGCTAGCAGGAAGAAGAACTACAAAAGTGAAAATTCATTCTCCAGTCATAAACAAGATTTCAGAAGGAAAATACTTAAACAACCTCAGACTTGAGTTTCCCTTTGATCTATAGCTGAAATTCCTTTTAAAAGCAAAAATCTTCTAAGTTGTAGAGAAGAGGAACCCCCTTTCCTCATTCTCCACAGCATTATTTATAATTTAAAAAAGAAATCCTAAAATGGGGAATTGTTAAAGAAGTTTTAGATCCATCTATTTTGCAGCTTAAAATCCTCTTCCTTTTCTTTGATGGCGTAATATAAATTCTCCAAGATGCTTTAGATTCATCCTCCCTATACTGGTTTCGTTAGAATCAACCAACTCCACTCCTCTATGTGGTTCATGTTTCAGGATATTTTGCACTAGAACCATAGAACTACTCAACACGAAAACCACAACAACAATCTCTTCAAGACATACAAACAAACTATAAAAACTTCAAATGGTACAAATAATATTCTGATAAATATATTCACAAAATCCCTCTCGGCAATAATAAATTTTGTCACAAACAACTGCTGCACACAACCGAAAAACTGGAGAATAAACAAGTTGCTACCAAGCACCAAATAGATCTGCAACAAAACTCTACTCCATCTCCTCCCTCACTACACAAAATTCTAGTAGAATCACACCTCTGCTAGTCACTGCAACGCATACAAACTGCTTCAGAAAATATGCATAACAACCCTCACGCAACTTACACACACTCCTTCACTCTCACTCTCACTCAACACATAACTCATCCAACCAAAATGTCAATGATCTCTATCTAATATATAGATGAACTGAGGTGCTCCACTCAATAATTACCAAGAACTAATTAAATCCAAAAGCTTTGTTCATATGCATGATTTGATCTGGATTCAAATCCTTAACTAGATCATGACACTAACTCCACTTCATGAAGGATATTGCCAATGGTAATCACCTTCTAGAATCTCATTAACCTTTTTCTGACCTTTCGATGATGAGTCCTAAACAAGACAAGCTGGAACAAAAAATAAACACCTGATGTGCATGAGGAATGCAGAGGAACCTTAGCATTAGGCCTCAACCACACCCACATAACTATCAAATCTCAACTATAGCCGCATGCATAGGCATGTATTTTAAATGGCTAGAATTTGTTATTTTTTTGTGCAAATTCGGAGTCTCAAATTCTGCTAATTTTTAGATATATTTAATATGTATATTTGGTTGAATTGACACTCCCATATCATTCTTCATGATCTTATATTTCTAATGAGTCATCTTGGGCCTTATTTTGCCAAGTAAAACTCTAGATAGAGCCTTCCAAAGTGAAGTGTCAAAATCGCCAATGTTGTAGAAATTAGCATGCCTCAACAAAATATAAATATTTTATTAAAGTTTTTTATTTTAAACTAAGTTCTTAATTTTTAAACAAATTTAAAAATTAAATATTTGAAGATTTTGTACAAATTATTAATATATACAAATTAAATTAATTATATATACAAATCATTGAAATAAAATTTTAATTGTAAAGAATTAATAACAAAAACAAGTTAAAAAACAATATTAAATGAAATAAAAATTATCAATTAACTAAAATATGAATTATTAAAAAAAATAATATTAAAATAGTGGCTTTTTGGATCATGGAACCCGATACCACATATAGGGGATTCATAAGGGAATGGAGGAATAAGGAGGATGGGAGGGGAGCTGGCCCGGAAGCCCAGAGACATAAGGAGGAAGGCGGAGAAATTGAGTGGGGATTGTGAGATCCCTAAGAGGAAGGAGGAAGGTAGAGAAATTGAGTGGGGATTGTGAGATCCCAAGAGCTATGGCCCAAATCTCATAACTTTTATTAAAATTTAAATTTCCTGGGGCCTTTAGGAACTTAAATATACATTTTTTGTTATATTATTTTAAAATTATGTTTTAATTTTATATAATGCAATTTGTTATATTTGGTTAACATATACACAATTTTTTTTTGAACCCGGTGGTTTTGTAGAATAGTTAGTTAATAAAATTATTATTATTAATTAATTAATTAATTAAAAAATAATTATTTACAAATTAAATTAAATTAAATTAATTGATGATGATGATGATGGTTAACGTCCGCTGAGACCAAACAATGATCTATCGGACCTAAATAAAAAAATTATTTATTTTGATTTAAGATTTTATTCCTATTCTCAAAAAGCTTGGAGAGAAGCCTCCCCAACTCACTATAATTTTGACATTGTAAAAGGCTAGGAAGGTCAGTATTGTAACAAATATTGTGAAACTGAGATCTAAAGTGGTTGTACGCAGGGCACTCTAAGAGGAAGTGGTTTTCATCCTTGCTGCTCCTATTCTCACATATATGGCAGATCCTTTCCATCCATGGCGTTTTAGGAACTGCCCAACGACCTGTTTCACTATGAAGCTCATGAGAATTCATTCTAATCTTTGCTATATTAATTTTCTTCTTTGAGCTAGTTAAAATAGAGAGATACTTTTGATCTTCTAGGGTGGGGTTGATGACCTTCTTATAATAACTTAATTTTCTTTTAGCTGCTAAATCTTTCTCACACCACAATTTTTCTTTGAACTTAGAAGTAACAATATCTTTAATGTTATTTATGTTTTGCAATGCATCATTCTCGTTGATCTCCCAATAGTTTAACCAGGCCCTTGTGTCTTTATGCCACCCTCGATTGAGCCTTAGGTGGTTTTGGCTGGAATTTAAAGCTAGCTTAGGAAGTCTATGATTGTCTATGTTATTGAGTTTGTTCTTGTACAATAGAAACCTAAGCATAGCTACGCTCTCAATAGGGGAAAGACCTACTTCTATAAGGAGAATAGGATAGGGTGTATTACTTTTAATTTTCAGGTTATAAGTTATAAAACGCTTCTGGATTTTCTCAATCTTTCTCCATGATTCTCTGGAGATGCTACAACCCCAAACCTCACAGCCATATAAGATAACAAGAATGACTAAAGTTTCAAAGAGGAACTTCTTTTTATCCCACATTACGAGGTTTGTTGTTTTACAATTGATTAATTAATCAAGGTTAATAAATTAATTAAATACTAAAAATTACAAATTATAAAATTAATTATATTTACAAAAATAAAGTACACATTTTAGCATAGGAAGTAAAAATTAACTGAAACTTTGAATGAGCGTCATTTGCAAACCGTAAGTCCAAACTCAGCAAAACTAGAGTCATTGGGAAGCTGGTGAGAAACTGAACTCAATGAAATAATCAAAATGAAAAAAACGATGAAAATAAATCCCAAAAAAAAATTAATAAATAAATAAAAAATGAAAAATTCTCGCAAAATGAACCAAATGAAAGCACGAAGGAGGTGAAATGACCAAAATTAACATAAAGAGTCTCCATTATTATTATGAAGATAATAAAGTAAAAATGAGGGTTGTTGTTTTTCCACAATAATTGACAACACACTGGGAGAAACAATTATCTTTGGTTAAAAAGGTAATGAGTTCAAATTTACCAAAATGTTGAAATGATGAATCTTATCAAGCCTTCAAACATTAAAGAATTTCCCATGGGTCCCACACTAATTGATCAAACATTTTGAGCGTTGAAAAGATAATTACTTGAAACAAATTGAGTCTAAAACCATGAATCAAGTTTTAGGGGATATTTAATTTTGAATTTACCTTCTATGAGTGACAACAGAGGTACAGACAAAGAGTTTGAAAGAAAATATACATACATTTATATAGATGATCTCTTTTACCTGACATTTCTTTGTTGCCAGCGAGCGTCCATAGCCCCGATGAAGTTTTTGTAATATCACACAAGCATAGCCCCACTATCAACGAGCATGTCCAGTACCTCGACGAGTTTACTTGTGCTTCCCACACGTGTGTTTTCAACCCTCTTATGGAACACCTTTTTGATCAACTTTAAAATAGAGAATCGCTTTTTACAATTGGGTGAAGAGGGCAGAGTGATACAAGATATTTTAAATGTAATGGATATAATTCTCTTAAAAGTTTGACTCCCTCATCTTTCCCTACAACTATCAATCTAAAGGTTTGTTATGTGAAGTGGGGGAAATGGGAGAGATTCATTGAGTTAGACTCAAGCCAGATCTTTTCCTTGGAAAGATGAACTATATTATTTGGAAAAGATAAATGTTCCTCCATGGGAAAAGAATTAAGGTGAGAGGATTTTAGAATTCAATAAAGATGTCCCTTTAAGGTAAATGAAAACCCATGAAATTGATAGAGTAAGAATATTCTCATGCATACTGACCAATGTTGGGTAAGAAAAAATCCTTCCATATAAATTTGTGTAATGTCACCAAAAACTTATCCAAAGCGAAAATGAAATGAACACTCTAAAAATTGCAAAAAGAAGAAAAAAAGGTGCAAATTAAAAGCTAAAAGTTGAATGAAAACCAAAATTGAAAACCTCAACAAAACTCTTTGTGAAGAATATCTCAACAAAAGAACAACTAGGAGGGACATAATGAAAATTTTCTTAAGTTGAGATTTTGTTAAATTATATCTTGTAGAGTTATAGATAATTAGGCTTTTGAAAACCAAGATTAGATAGCTATAAGAGAAAATAAAGTAAAATAAGGTGTCTCCTTCATTGGGAATATTCTCGTTTCAAAGTTCAACCTTCATGGAAACATTTTAATTATTTTTAATAAAAATAAGGCTTGTGAAACAAACTATAGGTTCAAAGACTTCCTAATTTAATTGATTTGCAATTTGATCAGCATCATAATTGTTTTTCCAAAACCCAAAGCAAGAAAAACAAGGAGATTAGAATTCTAAATCTGAGCAAGTAGGGGTGCAAAGTTTTCAAAGAAATTATTAAAGACCTACAAAAATAGAGCTTTATCTCAAAAAACGCTAAAAACAAAGCTAAAACAAAAAGCATAAGAAAATGGTAACAGGTGAAAATGGACATATGAGACTTATCTTGAAGAATTTCACAAAGGTCTTCCTGAAAGATGTTGAATTTCTCTAAAAGGGGTGACTTATTCTTTTGATTAAGATAAGAAGTATGAATAAGTTACATACTATGAAGTTTTTATTCTCCAAACAATAGTCACTTATTGAATCTAAACTAGAGCAATATTTAAGCTATAAGAATAATGATTCATGTTTAAAGAACTAAAAAATAAATAAATCATCATAAAAAAAATTAAACTATGCTTGATTATGAATTACACCAACAATTATTCCTCTTATTAATTTTAATTTAATACTAGCCCAAAGATATTCATAAAGGCCCATGCAATCAAATCCACAATCCCAACCAATGTAAAGATCCATATAAATATAGAGAAAGGACTTGATTCTTACATGATCATTAAAATTGAGTGTATTACAAGATGATATGAAATCAAATATAAATTGACCATGATCCAAATTACCTGTGCATATTTTGAGTGTGTTTACCAATTGACCACATTAACATAATGGCTACTTAAGAGTGTCCCTAAAAGATGAAGTGTGCACACTAAAAAATAATCGGGATGATAAGATCCAGGATGGAGGGAAAAGTGAAGATGAAAGTGGAAATGATCCACTAGTTATGATAGCTCGAAAGGTTGGATCTTAGGAGGAAGATGAAATTATTCAAAGGAAAACAATTTGGTTGCTTTAAAGCGCGGTAAAATAGTGAAGGAATTTAGTTGTAGTTGTTCGAAGGACAAATGTGCACTCAGGATCTTCCTCGGGAAGGAATAAGAATTGGCTTTCGAGCTCAAGATGGCATTCGGATAGGAAAGTGTGATAGTGGTCAGAGTTCCATACCTATGTGTGGGGTGATAAAGCATGACATCACCACAAAATTTGGGTGCTTGTAAGTTCAAAGAAATTATAATTGAGAAGGTAATGGCTTCTAGGGTTCTAGGTAGTAAAAGAGTGAGTATAGACATAGTAACCCATATAAAAAAGTCCATATGTAGTTAAAATAAAGTCTTGGGTATAAGAGGCATGAGCACAATAGAGAGGAAAGAGGAGTACCTAGAGCCTGGATTCCCAGAATATATTATGAATTAGAATTTGGGAAAGGTTATGGGCTTCAATGTTATGGGATATTAAAGTAGAATGGGGCCACTACTCGTAAGATAGTGCATCACTATGTAGGAGTGGGGGCCAAGTCGTTAATGCACAAAAATTGAAACAAGTGATGACATGGAGACCAAAGCCATGTGTGCTCGTAAGCTTTTAAAAAAAGGATTTAAGGGGTTACGGGCTTCTGGGTACTATGGCAGCATGAAAAGAAAAATTGAATGTGAAAGGATGGAATCAAGGTAATGGGGCCTACATATACTCGTCACCTAGGGAAAAATAAAGGATATGATTCAAGGAACAATCATGGCTCTAGGCTGAAGGAATGAATGGCCAACAGTAGTGATCCATGTGCACATACCATGTAGAATGGATAATTTTTCATCCTAATATTTGCAAAGGTGCACAACTAAGAGATGACACATGATGAACAATATGATGAAAAGGATTGATTTAGCTCAACCAAAACAAATTCAAAAACACCAAAAAGAGTAGAGCTAAAGCCACGGACGAGAGTATTTTTATAATTGTTTCCATACTCTTTGTGATTTTCCTTTACTTTTAGGACCTTCATAAATTTGTCATTTAAAATGTGAGGAGCTACAACCCATGACAAGTTTTAAAAAGGAGTCAAGCATTTCATTTTAGCTGAATCAATGTAAGGGGAAAATGATCATGACTAATTTTGCACATCTGGAAAGCAAATGAAATATAAAGCGAAGCATGTATATGAAGCACAAAAATATAAATTTTGATGAGAAAATAAGTACTTATTTGAACATGATTATGACATTAAAATTCTAGCTGCTCGCTTTATTCCTCTACCTACATTATTAAAAGAGAAACAAACAGAAAAAACAAACTAAATTTAAACTGATCTATTCCTAACCCTAATCTAATTGCAAGAGAGAAAATATGACTAGGTGATGAGCCCAAAATTTGGTAACATTTTGGGCTCATTGGGCCTAACTACCCTTGCTCAATCCTTCATTTTTCATAACTTATGCATCATTTTTTAGTATGTTTATGTCATTTGTACGAATAAGGGTAGTCATTATTCCTAGGTGGCTAACACGTGCTCATTTCAGGATTTTTGACACATGTTGGAGAAAAATTGAGCACACAAGGGCTAGGAGACAGCCAAGCTGGGGTTGAGGATTCGTAAGGGGGTTGTCCATGGCATTAAATAGCCTTCCTCAGGATCTTCACCCCCAACTCCGAGCTCCAAAAGCCACCAAAACCGGATCTAGAAGGCAGCCAAACAGATTTTGTGGAAGCAGCTGTTCACTCCCAGTTTGGTCAGCCAAGTCCCATAGATTTAGGAGGCCAGCTTGGGGCCTCGCGATGTATAAATGATAAGGCTTCAGCCTTCGAAAAGGAATTTTTGGAAAAACTTTTGCACATTCTGCACTACGAGCTGCCAGCTCTGTTTTTGTTCTTTTGTAGCCATCATTGGCATACCTCTTGACTTATGATTATTATTTTTTAATGAGAAGCAGTCAGATTTGATCTCAGCTCTGAGTTTCTAGAGGAGCCATAGCTCTCAGGGTTGGGCCCAACCTGAGAGCCTAGGGCCTCCTTCTTTGTATTGATATCTTTCCTTTCAGCTTTATGATTTTCCTTGTATGCATTTGAAACACAGTTTGTTGAGTTAGATTTCGTTGTGTGGTTAAGTAGGTCATTGTTGAAAAATAGAGTTGCTTCAGATGTCTAGAATAGAGTAATGAGATAAGAATTGATAAGAGTTCCAGAAGAGGGTTGCTTGCACTCTCATTTTCACCTCTTCTAGGGGCTGGAATTGCAGACAGTGCTACCCAACAAAAACACTAGTTTGCTTACTCATGCAATCTTTGGTGCAATGTTTTCATTTGTAAGAGTTATCCATGCGTTCAGACCTCTTGGAATGTTTCTTTGTTTTAGTACTGTACGTGGTTCTCTTTAGAAATAACGTTGCTGTTCATTGGGTTCATTAATAGTTAGGATAGATTAGTTAATATTTTGATTATGTGCAGGACGTGGTTGATTTGGTTAAGTTTACACTATTCGGTGCATCTCCATCACTCTCTCGTCCATCCAAGCTTCGTCCAGGCCAACTGCGCATCTCCAAGTTAGATCCCTTGTCTCACAACTACTCTTTCGCCTACGTCACCCTACCTTCTTGGCCTTCCATTTCCTCTGCCCTCTTTAAGACAAGCTAGCTTTCCACACCCTCTCATCACTTCATCTCTCTGTCACTAAGTCATTACAAACCCCTATCCTACCTCCCTATCCATTCATGCATCCTCTTTCACTCACCCATCATCCAAAATCCAATTGTAGAACATCCTGTAGAAATTCTGAAACATCCTGTAGAACCCCTGCAGACTTCCTGTAGAAGCTCACAAATGAGGTTTCCTGGTATCCAAACTTTGTGAAACTCTTTGGAAGGGTGTTAGGGACTCCTTAGACCCTCTCTGAACCTTCCCGACCTCTTCCAAGCATTTCTCCTCCTTGCCCCACCTCTGCACAGTGAGAAGCCAGTTAAAAGCACATGCATGATAATTCTAATAACTTGGTCAAAAGTACAAAAAGATGTTTTCTTCAGATAGAGGTAGTCTAGACACAGGTATTTTACCTTCATAGAAGTAATGGCATCTCTTTCAGTAGTTTGCATACTCTCCTTTGCATCAGTAGGACTAGCTGGTAGAATTAGGGTTTGCTAGGGTTTGCGTTTCTTTTTGACTTTCAGTTTCCTTTTTGCAATTAGATTAGCTTCCTTCGAGTTAGCTTTCATCCATCAATTAAAAAGCTTCTTCTAAGAGCTCATAGAAGTTGGCTTAAGCTCCTAGCGGACTTGTGCCAGCTAACCAAGTGACAGCTACGGCAAGAGCTAGTACTTGTGCATACAGCACCGTCGCTTCCAAGTTTGTTACGAACTACCGGGTTGATAAGATTAAAGAAGGGAGTCCCAGGAGTTGTAGCATTATTGCTACAATACTGGAGCCCACCACTCTTTTTGGCGCCGTTTCCGGGGAAGCATCAGAGTATTGGTGATTGTTGCTTTTCTTCTATTTTCCTACTCTCGCCTTCTGCTAAGTAGTTTATTTCATTTCCATTCTGCAATTTCCTTTCCGCAAAAGTAGCATAGACATTTCCTACTTTCATAGATTAGCATTCCAATTCCGCAATTTCATTTCTGCAAGCGTAGATTAGCATTTCAATTCCGCAAGCGTAGCCTAGCATTTCATTCTTGAAATTTCATTTGAGCAAAATAGATTAGTTCTTTCATGCTTTCATTTCAATTCCGCATTTCCATTTCAGCAAGATAGTTAGTTGCAGTTCAATCTATTTTAGTTTTGCAGGTACCAGAGAAAAACAAAAGCAATCAAAAGTCTTTCCATTTCATGCCTCATAGAAATCGAGATAAAACAGGCAAATTCTTACCCAACACCCCCACCACGTCACTGAGTCACCCTTCTCTCTTCTTTGGTGACAGTGATCCAGAAGAACTTATAGGCGAGCCTCCTGAGATATACGAAGATCCTATAACATAAGAAGAGTTAGAGAACACTCCATCTGAAGCCATGACTGACAATAGAAGAGAAGATGAGAGAATAGAAGGTGCCTTTCCCATCCGAGAGACCAATGGAGACATGAAAATGAAAAACATAAGCCCCTCCGCTTTACCTCACTTCCATGGACTGACTACTGAAGACCCTAATACCTTCCTGTTTGAGTTTGTCGTCCTTTGTCGAACCTATGACTATATCGAAGATGAGAAAAAACTGAAACTCTTCCCCTCTACCCTTAAGGATGCAGCATTATGCTGGTTCATGGGCTTACCTGGGAATAGTATCACCACTTGGGCTCAGATGCAGCAAGCTTTCAATACCAAATACCGGGACTACTGTAGGTCCAAGGAAGCCAAGGGAGAAATCTTTCGGATGACCATGGGGAATGATGAGTCTTTAGAAGATTACGAGGAAAGGTTCCAACTTAGCTATAAACGGGCCAGATGCACACTTGACCCTGAATCTCTCAAGTTGGTCCTGCTCCGAGGAGTCCCTGAAGACCTTCTAGATACCCTTCACATGCTAGCTGGAGGAGATATTTACCAACTACCTTATGAGGATATAAAGACTGTGTTTAGGAACCACTCTAGGGCAGCCCGGAAAAGAGGTAGAGGAAACCCCCTCTCAGCTAGTACTCCTTTCTCCAAACATGAGTTTGCAAATCAGTTAGAGGACCTCAAGAGTGAGGTGAGACAGACCATTGCCATGCAACTTGATACATTCAGAATCCAGCAGAAGAAAGAGGAAGTTGAGAGGGCCTTGGCTATCTTCTGCCCTAGGTGTACAAGGAAGCACCCAAAGAACGAGTGCCCATTACATTCGGTTGAGGTATGTTTCGTTTGTGAGGAGGACCACCCCACAAACCAATGCCCAACCTTACTTGGGCTTAAAGCCATGTACCAAGGAATGGAGGCACCCACTGAACCTCTCTACTTCCTCAACCAAAGGAGGCCACATGGACCTAGACATTACCAACAGGGGATGCAAGGGACATCCCAAGCTTATTATAGCCCCAACCAATCTGCTCCTATGCCTTCCTGGGGTCCCCCTGCTCATCCTTCCTGGTCTGTGCCTCCCCCATGGTCTTACCCACCTCAGTACCATACTCAGCCCACTACTCATTCGTTTCACTCACATGCCCAGCCACAGCCTCAGTGGAATGCACCTCAACCGGGGTGGAGGCCCCAGTACCATACTCCTCCCGCCATTTTTCCTCCACCACCAGCTCAACCACAACCATTACCTCCTGCTCCTCCAAGACAACCCCAAATGCCTGCTCAAACGAACCCGAATCCCAACAACCGACAGGCCTAGCAGGTATATACTAGGGAAACAACATGCCCTACCTATGCTGTGGAGATCCAGGAGATCAACCTGCGATCTGGGAAGACTCTTCTGGATCGCCAACCTCCTCCCCTAGTGGACGAGGAAGATAAATAGGAAAGTGAACCAAAAGCCATTCCACCCTTTCCTAAGAGACTAACAGCAACCACACAACCCAACCCAGAGGAGGATGAGCTTCTGGGAGAACTCAAACAGTTGTGTGTGAGAATACCACTTCTCCAAGCCATCAAAGATGTACAGATATACAACAAACTGGTTAAGGAAAAGTGTTTCAGACACCCATGCAGGTGAAAAAGAGACGCCTCAACCATCAATGTCATAGGACAACTGTCTGATCTTATGTTGGGGCAAGTAATCTGCCCAAAGTATTTGGATCCTGGGAGTCCTGTAGTTGATGTCCACATCAATGGCACCATCATACCCCACACTTTGATTGATTTAGTGGCTACCATTAATGTGATGACCAGAGATACTATACTCAAACTCAACCTTCAGGGTTCCTTAAGAAAGACCTCGACAGTCCTGCAGCTAGCAGATCGCTCCACCGTGACTCCCAAAGGGATTGTGGAGGATGTCTCGGTCTCTATTGACTCTTGGGAGTACCCTGCAGACTTCTTGGTTCTGCAACCAGATGCAAAGCTTACTGGATACCCCCTTATTTTGGGAAGGCCTTGGTTAGCCACTGTGAATGCTTACATAAGCTGCCGTGCAGGAAACATGACCATCAAAAATGGTCCTATGTCCAAGCAGCTAGTCCTATACCCTCCTGCCCAACCCTTATTAGAGCATGACTTACCACTTTGGTTGGAGGAAGGAGAAGAGGATGAGGTGTACTCTGCACCCTTGTGCACCCTAGAGACCACCAGGGGAGGTCCCCCAACCGAGGATGATTTGATTGAGACCTTGATTCAGAATCCACCTCCCAGTGCATTGTCCTTAGAGAAATTGGTGGAGGATGCCCAAGCCAGCACCTTAGTGGACCTTTGTGTGACCAATCCAATCACTCCCAGAGTCAAAAATGTGGAGTTTGGCCCCGAGAGAACATTAAAGATCAGCTCCTCCCTATCTCCTTCCCAGGAAAAGGAGCTGTGTAGTCTGTTGGCCAGTCATCTAGATGCTTTCGCTTGGAGCTATAAGGAGATGAAAGGAGTCCATCCTTCGGTCTGTACCCGTCACATCTACATCAAAGAAGATTGTAAACCGGTCAGGGAACCTTAAAGGAGAATGAATCCAACCCTTAAGGACATTGTCAAAGAAGAGTTGCAAAAACTGTTAGATGCAGGATTCATCTACCCCATCTCGGATAGCGAATGGGTGTCCCCTCTGGTGTTGGTTCCCAAGAAAAATGGGAAGTGGAGAATCTGTGTGGACTACCGAGAACTGAACAAAGCCACCAAGAAAGACCACTTTCCTCTACCCTTCATAGATCAAGTGTTGGATGGACTGGCAAGGAAGAAGTTTTTCTCTTTCCTGGATGGGTTTAGCGGGTATAATCAGATCCAAATCAGCCCGGAAGACCAAGATAAGACCACCTTCACTTGTCCTTGGGGTACCTTTGCTTACTGAGTTCTTCCCTTTGGGCTACGCAATGCTCCTGCCACCTTCCAGAGAGCCGTCTTGAGCATCTTTTCTGAGCTGGTCCATGATTCGGTGGAAATCTATATGGATGACTTCACTCCTTATGGGTCCAACTTCCAGGAAGCATTGTCCAATCTGGGAAAAGTCCTAACCAAGTGCATGGAGATGAACCTGTCCCATAGTCTTGAAAAGTGTGAATTCTTGATGACTGAAGGGACCGTGCTAGGGCATACCATTTCTCGCCAAGGGTTACAGGTGGATCCTAACAAAATTGCTCTCATCAAAAATGTTCCACCTCCTCAGAAGGTAACAGATGTTCAAAGTTTCTTAGGTTTAGTAGGGTATTATAGGAGATTCATTAAAGACTTCAGTAAGCTAGCCTCGCCATTGTTTGGCCTCTTGGAAAAAGATGTTGAGTTTAAATGGACTGACGATTGTCAGAAGGCTCTGAATGAATTAAAGGATAAGTTGGTGTCTGCCCCAATCTTGAGAGGTCCAAATTGGGCCCTACCTTTCCACATCCACACTGATGCCTCGAACAAAGCCATAGGGGCAGCCTTAGGACAAGTTGAACAAAAACTTCCATACGCCATATACTTTGTCAGCAAAAACTTATCCAAAGTAGAACTGAATTATACTGTAACTGAGAAAGAATTCTTGGCCGTAGTCCATGCACTGAACAAGTTTTGACATTATATCACTGGCTATCAAACATTTGTACATACTGATCATGCTGCGATTAGATATTTAATGAATAAACCAGATTTGAATGCTCGTATTATTAGATGGTTACTTTTGTTGCAGCAGTTTGATTTGACTATCATTGACAAACCAGGTAAAGAAAATGTTGTTGCTGACTTCTTGTCTAGATTGGATTTACCTGCAGGTGAGGATGGAACAGTGGATGACCAGATGCCAGATGAACATCTGTTTGCTATCTCAGTACTCTCTCCATGGTTTGCTGATATAGCAAACTACCTTGTCTCAGCACAGTTCCCTCCGCACCTATCCTCAAGAGAGAAGAGCAGAATCGTAAGGAAGAGTGCCTCATTCACTTGGATCGGGGGCAACCTGTTCAAGCTTGGCCCCGATCAAATCTTAAGGCGTTGTGTAAGGGAGGAGGAAGTCTTTGATATCCTCCTAACCTGTCATGACGGGCCTTATGGAGGACATTTTGTAGCCAAAAGAACTGCCTTCAAAATTCTACAGGCAGGCTACTATTGGCCCACACTTCATCAAGATGTCAGAAGATATATCAGCTAATGTGACCGCTGCCAAAGGATGGGGAAACCGACTCCAAGGGACGAAATGCCTCCCCAACCTCAAGTGACTCTTGAGCCATTTGAGAAGTGGGGTATGGATTTTGTGGGTCCAATCAATCCTCCTTCAAGGCAAAGGTCTTACATCATTGTGTGCATAGACTACCTGACAAAGTGGGCAGAAACCAAGGCAATCAAAGCAGCGACATAAGAGAAGGTGGCTGAGTTTTTAAGGGAAAACATCTTCTACATGTTTGGCTACCCAAGAGAGCTAGTCACCGATCAAGGATCCGTCATAGGGTCAACAGATGTCGCAACCAAACGAGGGAGGAATGATCCCCTCACTGGTTCGGACACGAGCTCGTGCTTCTCCTTTAAGAGGAGTTTTCCCAGAATGTAACTGAAACAATTGGATTTGTTCTACTCAAGATAGACTATCTGTTTGGTTTTGTAGTCTTGGAGAGTTAAGTACTCACCTACTCCAAGACCCTAGCCTAAGCTATGTTGGTGCTTCAGAGCCCTAGAAAAATAAAGATTACTAGATTGATTTTAATTTAAGCGTTACTTTTAAGGTTGTTTCTTAAGTCAAAAGGTGATGGAAGTGAAACCAGTGGTGTGTTGACTCGACTCGAAACCACTACAAAATGCACCTAGAATGATTTATCTACTACTTTACTTTTTCGATGAATTGCTTAACTAAAAAGTTGAGAGAATGCAATCTTTGTAAAAGCAACTTCTTAATTGAAGACAATCAAAGAAATAATTCGTTTGTCTTTTCCAAGCATAAAAACATAACTTCTCTTTACATGCACGAAAAAACTCTTTTCTTCTTTTGAAAACAAAAAGCTACTTGAAACAAGACTTTTTAAGAAGATGTTTTTGTATTTTTCTTTTAATAAAGCAAGTAAATCTAATGTAACCAAAAATCAATCTTAACAACTCTTAAAATCTATGAAAATGCACTCATAAGCAAACTAAAGGCAAATTTACTCTAAGCAATCTTAACGAGGCCAAAACTAACAATGATTATTTCTAAGGTGTTTTACTTGATCACAATCAAATCAAGGACTAGCTTATTGCAGAATCAAAAACTAGCCAAAACAAAACTCTAATCTTTTTGTTCTTTTTGTAAAATGGAAATCAATACTTTATAAACAAGTAATTCGAAATTTGACCCAAAACAACTCAAATGGCAAGTTGCTCACAAAAGGAGACTTTACGACAGGCCCGACTTCTAAGAAGGTTGACTAACCAGAGAGATCTAAGGCTGGACAACTTTCTACTATCAAAGTCACTACAAAGCCTTTCCAAAAATCAAACCCTAGGTCTAAACTTCGTTGAAAACCACTAAAACACTCAAAGCTCACAAAACAAGTTTAGGTGAAAATTCTTGACAGGGTACTAAAGGATCTGGGCAGAAAACACTAAGGAAAAACAAAATCTAAAAGCAATTTAAAGCAAAAATGGAATTTTCTTAAGTTTTACAGGAAGACGCAGGCAACCCGTTGTCACAGGTGCGGCCCCGCTCTGTGCAGACGGCAACAGCGCGTCCAAAGACGCACTTTGCAGTACTAAGAGGGTGCGTCCGTCTGGAAAAACGAAGAAAAACCAAATCTAACTAAATCTAAAGCTAAGCCACCCAAATACTAATTCTCACAGTCAAAAACCAGAAAATAAAAATGATTTTCTCAAAGCAAAGTTCATATAAAGGAAAAGACTCTCTCATTAATGGATTCCCCAGCGGAGTCGCCAATTTGTCACACGGAATCTGTCAAGGGTGCGGACACGACTGACCTTCCTAGAAGTCTAAGACGTTCTAATGACAAACAAGACAAAATGGAGTGATCTTTCTCTAAATACACCTTTTACAACATGAAAACTACAAGTGTTTAGGCTTACCTTATTCCAAAACGCTGTTGTTGAAGTCCGTTCTTGACGATCCGGATGAGCTCCTCCTTCAAGTCAATTCCTGCAACCACAAACAATCAAACAATTACCAAGCACTTGCATTTCATATAATAAAACATATATTCAACATGCAGACCAAGGAACACATGAAATAACTCATTAACACAAGCTATTGAGAAAAATAAACCAGTTTGTATTAATAACGAAACAAAGAAACTCTTACAACCTGGCCTTGGTGTTGTGCAAGTTCCTCCCAGGGTCCATCAAGGGTTTTCCTCTACTTTGACAAAGCTCACCCTCTCCCAAGTAGAATCAAGTGAAGACAATCTCTCCTCACAAAGGCTCTAATGGAAGACCTAAATCCTGCAGCATTTACCCAAAGAAAATGTATAGCTCCAACCTCCTCTCCTTCTGGCTCAATGCCTTTATTTATAGTGCTGTAAAGAGGTTATTCAGGTCCACTATCAATGGGATCATCCCCCTCTATGGGTGGGATAGCTCCCTTATTGATGGGATAAGTTCCCCCTTAATAGAGATACATGAACCAACTGGAGGCGCATCCATTTCATCAAACCGACCTCTAGAATGTTCTAGAAGTAACCACAAGTAACTTTTTCAAGATAAAACTCGCGCATTTTGCCTTTTACAGAGGGACGCACCTGTCCCTTAACATACAGAGCGTCCATGGACGCAGATTTTGTGAACATGGTCAGCGTCCCCGCAGGTGGCTAGAGAGAACCTGCGACCCCAGAGATAAACATAGTTTTTACAAGACTTTCTCTCTTCTTTGAGTTTGAGATGGATAACAGAGGCATGAGACTTGCCTAAGAGGGTAGCATGACTGTTGATTTGAGCCATACTAACTGTAAGTAGTCAAGGTGACATTTTTTAGTGTAACAGATTGCCCCCTAAAGTGCGAAGCCTGGAATAGAATAGGGTTTTGTAATTCTAGGAAGGGTGAAGCGCTTTATCATTTCAAGGATTGCCTTGTGGATGGCCTGGTTGGAACCTGCAATTTTCAACACAAAATACATGGATAAGATTATATCATCACTGAGGTAGGCATTCCCATACTCAGATTCAAAACTTTAACTAATGGACTAACTATTCTGATACAGGAATGATCTTGCAGTACATCATTTTTATAGACTTTTGTAGACACAGTATGGACGCAGCCATCTGTTTATGATTAGTCTACATAGATAATGAATACAAAACTCCTCGCAGCCTGGATGGTAGAAACTAGATCCAGGGTCTTCACTTCTACTTCCCGAATTGGTACGATTCTAGCCATGTGATTAAATGATTCGATGTCGAACATGGTAGAAACCACTTGATTACCAGTCAATGATGTAAACTGTTAACAAGCGTGAGAGAAACCACCAGTAATGTCAATGGTTCTCAAAGTACCAAGCACAACCCGTGAAATGTGAATAGATGTTTTGATGTCGAACACTTCACGGAATCCTCTGATCGAAAGTCAATGATGTAAACTGACGTCAAAGGCGAGAAACCTGCCATTGATGCATGCAGACTTCAAGGTACTGTCGATTCCTAAGTCATCTTTCTAGATAATGTGTCGATGTCGATAGAAAGCGACCCGTTGCAGGCAAGCCCACAACACGAAATCATTGTTCAAGTTGAAGAAATGTTGCTGTAAGGACTGACTCAGGGATGGTCAAATGGATGACAAGTATTTTGCAGATGAAAGTTTTTTTTTGCAGACCTCTTGAACACATAACGACACAACAGATGGTTTGGTGACGTATAACTCAAAGTTAACCCCTGGAACCCGGTTAAAGACTTTCAAAGTGATTTGGTCAACTGTGAGGTAAAAGATTTCCCAACCCAGGTGAATGAAAAGTGTCGTGTTCAAGAGTGGTAATAAAGTTTCTGAGACTAAAGGTGACAAACAGGTTCATTCTTCTCTTTTTTCCCCCACCATTTCTGGCAAGTACCTCTTTATTTTTAACAAGCTTGAGGAGGATAACATATGCTTGATTATAAGCTCATCCTTCGGACGAGTCCAACCTAGTTTAAATTCGAACCCTAGGAAGGAGTGGTTCGTTCCTGTTTGTAATTGAACAGGTCCTCTACTGTAAAAGTTTAACGAGCCCAGTATAGGAGAAACTCGGCGTTTTTCAATTTTAGAGAGTCTGAAAAAACTAAAGGAGACTCCACGTTGAACTTTTTCGTATATTTGTGTCCCTCAAGCCCGAAAAAGTATAAAATAATACCTGGGGGAACCGCTTGATCTTGCGACCAAGGAGTACTTTCATAATAGTGTCGTTAACCTGAAAAGTAAAAAGCGATCAAGGACACGTCGTTTTATTTCCTTATCGAGTTCGAAACGACAAAAACCCGGCAATCTTTTCCTGATTTTGCGGTCAGAAAAGAGCTAAAAGGGGACCGTCTTTTAATTCCGTTTTAACGAGTGAAAAAGAAACACTCGGCGATCTTTTCATGTTTTAGGAGTCAGAAAAGGGCTTAAAAGATGACTCTGAAATTTTGTTTGTGAAAAATTACAATTTCCCTCGAAATCCCTTTGTCCTGCACAAAAACGACACATTACTCATACCTGTTTAAAATAGGCAAAAATACATTCAAAAACATCTTTTCATGGTAAAAAATGAACTAATTCATCCAAAAAACCTATAAAAAGACCTTTTACCATGTCATTTTTACCGTTTCACTGTTGAGGTTGAAAAAGGAGCTTTTGACAAGAAACTTCCCGTGGTCGCTGCGGAAAATCTGACCGTTGGAATCGAACGCCGTCTCATCCAGGTATTTTACACATCCTACTCTGCATTTCTATCCGTTTAGAATCAATTTTTAGGTTTTAGTTTCATTTTTTGGGGGGGTTTTGGTTTTGGAATGCGCCTCTCGGCGGACGCAGGTGCCCTTCGGGTGACCTGCGTCCCCCGACTTTTTCTCATACGGGAAAACGGTCGGAAGACGCAGCCCGCCTTCAGGCCAGCTGCGTCCGGGCGCCCTGTGCTACAAAGCCGGGGTGCGTCCTCCGAGAAACGCGCATTTCAAAACCCCAACTCTCTCAAAAAACCACCAAAAATTCCCAAATTAATTTCTAATTGCTATTTTTGATATGCAGGGCATTAATCATGTTAGACTGGAGAGAAAGAGAGCATGTAGAGGAAGATGAAGCTGCAATAAATCATCAACCTTCCCTGGATGCCCTAAGAGCATGCGGATTATACAAATATTGGACCATACCGGGCATGAGGGGCCAGGTAAGATTCTTGGAATGGCTGGTTGAGCGATGGAACGTACAAGAACAATGCTTTTACATAGGAGGGCACCAGCTCGAGATAGAGCCCTCGGATGTATACTTTCTCACTGGCTTGCCAAACAGAGGTGAGCAACTCAGTCTTGCGGGGACTAGGCCGGGTGGCCAATCCCTTGATAGTCTCCGCGAGAATTGGTGCACACCTGGGGCTCACCATTCAAAAGGCATAGAGATAAAACACATCACTCTACCGGAACTCAAAGTCATAGCGTTCACGGTTACCAGAATTTGCGGCGCGGCCGCTTTACACATTGCTTCCGGATCCCAAATGCGGATGGCAATTGACTGTTACCAAGGCACCATTTTCAACTGGTGTGAAGCTGTGTCGGCTCATATGAAGAGCCAACTGACCAAGGCAAAGAACGGACGACTAAAGACTTTTGGATATGGGCCTATAGTCGTGAGCTTTGCCTTGGAGAGAATTCCAATGCTGATCCCTCAGCAACTCACTGTTGATATCTTGGGTCCCCAGCAGCCAAAGCTGATACGATGGGTTGCGGTGATGGCCCGGCATCCTGACGAGGGCGCGACAGTAGTTCGATTCTCAGATAGTTATTTTGACTGGTTAGAGGGCCAGCTTTTTGTGATACAGGACTTTCCGTATGCCGGAATGGATTTCAGAGGTGATCCGGACATGGTTCTTCCACAGGGAGAACAATGGGACGACAGAGGTACTTTTTATTTTCACAAGTTTTCTAGTTATGTATTTTTTGTATTTTTTATATATATCGTCTCAAAACTAATAGTAAATCTTTCAAAATGCAGATGTTGGTCCACAGCGTCCAGCCAACCTCCGGCCTTATGATAGACTACATCCAGCTGCACCGGTACCGGCCCCACAGGATGCGACAGCAGAAGTACTAGCTGAGTTGGAGCATGATCTAGAGCGTCTCACGGCAGATATACCTGAGACTACTATGGACGACATTCCTATCAGGCTTCAGCGCTTCGTAGTCGCGGTCCCTGGACCGTTTAGGAGATTTTTGCGTAAGGTAGCCCGCGCAGTGGTGTCGTACAGAGAGCACCACCAGTGATTGACTAGTCACTTTTGTAGTCACATGTGACATTTTTGACTTTTTGTACTATCATTTTGCCGATCATAAGGTGTTTTAAACCTATGATCGAAGACGATGTATATATTTTTTGACACACTTCTATCTATATATATCACTATTACCGGCTTATCTTGTTTAACATATGTGATGAAATGTTTTTAAATTTACTTGCATGATTATCGTAAATGTCTGTCCAACATTCGAGAAGCAATTGCATCTGCTAATGTATTCAAAGACCTTGGAATATGTTGATATTCAATGTAATCAAATTCACGTTCCAAGAGACGCACTCTCAAAAACAACCTTAATAACACAGGATTTCTAATGGCATAAACTCTATTAAGCTGTAATACAACAAGTTCAGAATCTAACCTCACTATCAAACGTCGAATTCCAAATGAAATAGATTCGGATAATAATTCAACCACTGCACTGTATTCTGCAATGTTATTCGTTGTTTGACCGAGGCTTACCCCATGCATAGAAACTAACTCGTCAGAGGGCGAATAGATAACCCAAGCTGCGGAAGAGATATTCCGTGTATTACGACAAGCACCATCAGCAAATCCAATGTATGTTTGGAGAGGCGTCGACATCTACAATATCAAGAGTAAAACCAAGATAAGCCAGAATAATGACGAAAAACCACACTTGCTAAGCTAAGCACACTGACTAAACTAACACACTTGCTAGCTAGAAAGAAAATCTAACCTATCTAAAAATTTCTCCATACCCATCATTTTAAGCATAATACCTCTTTAGGTAAAGTCCATTTCTGGGTTTACCCAAAGAGTCCCCATCAAAATCAACTAACTCATAAGCCCCTTTTGCTAGCTTTCGCTTTACAATGTAGGGCCCATGCCACATGGGAACGAATTTTCCGGCACCTAGCTTATCGTTAGCTTGATCATATAATAGTACTAGGTCTCCTTCCGAAAAACTTCGAGGGGTTACATTTTTATCGTACTGAGCTTTCATTCGTTTCGCGTGAGTCTCGATAGCTAAAGTAGCGTCACGTCGAGTCTCATCTAATTTAGCCAAGTATAATAACCGTTTCTCCTCTTCGGAAGTAGCTGGAAGTAATTCGACAGCCATTTGAAGTGATGGGATTTCGCATTCAATAGGTAACACAGCTTCTAAGCCATAAACTAGCTGGAAAGGGGTGAAACCTGTTGAATTTTTCACTGAAGTTCGATATGCCCATAGCGCCGAAAATAACATGTTATGCCAATTCGTTCGATGGATACCAATGATCCGTCGAATCATGATGACTAGAACTTTGTTGATTGACTCAACCAAACCGTTGGCTTGCGGATAATAAGGAGTAGAGCTATCGTGGCGCAAACCAAGCTGGCTTGTAAGCTCAGTCATCATGACGTTTCGAAAATGGCTCCCATGGTCAGTAATGATTGCTTGTGGGACACCAAACCTAGTTATGATATGATTGAATACGAAAACTGCAGCTGTCTTGCCGCTTGCGTCGAATGTAGGCATCGCCTCGGCCCATTTTGTAAAATAATCAACCGCGAGGATGATATACGCATGCCCCCCGCCGAGTGAGGGTTACAAGTAATAAAGTCAATGCCCCATTTGGCGAATGGACCAGCGGCAATTATAGGGTGGAGAGGAGCAGGTGGAGCGCGCATCTTTCGATCAAACACTTGACAGTTGTGGCATGTTCTGACAGCAAGGATACAATCTTTAAACATAGACGGCCAGAAATAGCCAGCGCGCAACACCTTCTGAGCTGTGGCATACCCAGACATATGACCGCCACATGCTCCAGAGTGACAATCATTCAAAACTCTCTCAGCCTCTTCGTGAGTTAAACAACGTCGAAAAACTAAGTCTGCCCCCCGGCGATAAAGTGTATCTCCAATAATTCTGTATTGCTGGGATCGAAACCGAATTTTTCGACGGTCTTCCTTGGAAGCTTCAGGCCGAAAGGTTTGGGTTTGGAGATAGATGATTATATCCCCATACCACGGATCTAAAGTGCTAATAAGAAACAAAGATTCGTCCACAATGGACTCCTCTGCCACAGTCTCTGTGTCAGCACTCGGGAAATCACACATCAATTCCGCAAAAACTAAAGATTTCTTAGACTTGGACTTCTCGAACTCCAAGTCGAACTCTTGCAGGATAACAATCCATTTAGAGTACTTGCCCCCTAGCAGTTGTTTTGTCAAAATATAAATCATAGGGTTGCAATCCGAAATAACTGTAGTCTTGCGGAGAAGAATGTAGTGACGAAAACGCTGGACAGCTTGAACGGCTGCCAGGGCCAATTTCTCCACATGCGAATATTTTAACTCAGTGGGATTTAAGGTTCTACTAAGATAATATATCACATGCTCTGCTTTGAATTCATCTTCTTGAACTAACACCATTCCAATGGTGGAATGCGAAGCTGCGAGGTATAAGAAGTAGTCCTGGTTGTAGTTGGGAGGATGCAATAACGGTGCATGGGTCAACGCGTGTTTCAGTGCATCAAAAGATTGTTGGGCAATCTCGTCCCAAAAGAATTGTGCGTTCTGTTTCAACAACCGTGTAAAACCTTTAGTGACCTCGGCGTAGTTTGGGATGAATCGGCGTAAAAAGTTCGCTTTCCCTTGCAAACTTTGGAGTTGGCGCAAACTCGAAGGAGGAGGCAATTTGATGATAGCCTCGACTTTCGAGGGATCGACGCGAATGCCGGCTTTTGAAACAACAAATCCCAGCAATCGACCTGTTTCTATACAGAAAACACACTTGTGGGGATTCAACCGAATTCGATAATGCCTACACCTCATAAAGATTGCTCGTAGGTGGACAAGGTGATCAGCTCGTTGTAAAGAATGAGCAGGCAAATCATCGAGATAGGGTTGCACAATGTGCTTGATGTCATGAAATGCATAAGACATCGCCCGTTGAAAAGTGGCCCCGGCATTCTTAAGTCCAAAAGGTAATTTGCAATAAGCAAATGTCCCCCATGGACAAATGAATGCCGTTTTTGGTTGATCGGCAGGTAGAATATTGATTTGATTATAGCCTGAGAAACCATCCATGAAGGAAAACATCTCACTTCCGGCACAATCATCAATAATTTGATCGATATAAGGCGTAGGATAGTTGTCTTTTGGACAAGCTCGATTGATATCCCTATAGTCGATACAGATTCTTATTGTTCCTTGTTTTTTATTGACGGGAACAATATTCGATACCCAATCCGTTAACGGGATCGGATAAATGAAACCTGCTTTCAACAGCTTTTCGACTTCTGCTTTAATCGCAGCCGCTTTTCGAGGGTGAATCTGACGCAACCGTTGCCGAATGGGTTTAGCATCCGGGTAGGTTTTGATTTCATGAACAACAATGGCAGGATCAATTCCCGGCATTTCCTCGTAAGACCAGGCAAACACGTCGCGGAATTCTTGGAATAGGGCCTTGTAAGTTTGGATTTCTTCTTCAGTACATGCGGCACCTATATGAATGTTCTCCTCGATTCCGGGCTTCACTGAAATATCAATGGGAATAGTACGAGAAATATTCCCTAAATTCAGCTCTGAATCAGAATGTTTCGTTGGATCCTGAGCGTCTTTGACATATTCAGCGGTAAAGATAGATGAAAAATCATTTTCAAATGCATCATCCTTAGGTAAAAACGAAGATCTGTGATGGAGATCTTCCCATGGTAGATCATCTACACTTAGGATTTCGCGAAGTTGTTCGTCAGATGACACTTCTTCGGGAAACGTTATCCGTTCTAAGGGTGAGGTGAAAAGTGACTCTTCACTGACCACATTCATTTGGTCGGTTGAATGAAAGTCGGTAAAAGACATAAGAGCTTCATAAGCAATCTCATACGGACTCAACGGCATAACATCACCGAGTGAGTCTAGCTCAGAGTCAGAGGGAACATACCAAGGATCATCATAAATAATGTTTTCTGACGTGATCATATGAATTGTTGCAAACGAAGGGTCTGCATTGAGTGGAGGGAGAGGAAAAGTTCCCAGTAAACCGGAATCCTTAACTAAACCTACACCAATGTCCCTATAAGGGATTGTCGTTTTACCAACATGCTGGATAGTTTCTAAAGAGGTTGGGTCGGATGAAAAGTATGTCAGCTGATCAATAGTCACGATCTTACCGTTATGTGGAAACTTAATGACTCTGAAGACCGATGAAACGACCGCTGTCATAGCATATGACCAACTTCGACCCAAAAGAAGGTTGTAGTCTAGAGGGGCATCAACCACTTCCACATCCAGACTAACGGTTTTACCTTCGACCCCTATAGGCAATTCTTGTAGAATACCAAACGGACGGAACCCACGGCCATCAAAGGCCTTAAGGATGGTGGGGGATTGGTTCAACGAAGGAGAACCAAGCGATCTCCAACATTGAATCGACATAATACACGTAGAAGCTCCCTCATCAATCACAGTCCGATGAATAGGCCTGTTTTTGACTATCACTGGAATTTGGAAAGCCATTTGATGGGGGAGACGCGGTGTACTACTTTCTAGATCAAAGATCATTAGGTTCGGGTCCTGAACATCGACAGCTCCAATAGCCGACAAAAGCAATTTTCGTTGCGCTGGACATGATTGCAGCACTTCGAGTGCCGACATTGCTGAAGGTGAAACAGCTAAGTCTTCAACAATGTTGTAATTCTGGGCTGCTCTCGCATGTGGATTGAAAGCAGACCTTCGAAGTACACCCTTGGCGGGCGGCTTAATCACTAAGTCTGGGTTAGGTTTTTCGATCTGTAGTGGATCGGAACCAGGAGCTGAGGTTGATGGGTTAGAGTGAGAAGATTCTGCTTCTTTACCATCAACAGGAGCCTTACTACCATAATCTTGCGATCGAGTCGCAATCCTGACATGAGACATCATCAAAATGGGTTCTTCACTGGCATTCGAAGAAGAACCTATCATCTTATTCTCCTGCTCTGGAAATGGATTTTTTAACACAGCAGGAGTGGGAGAACCTTTGACTATTTTCACTACCTCGGCCCGATGAGGGCAGTCTCTCGTAAAATGATCTTCTTCACAAATAAGACAAGGATAGCGAGGTTTGCGCTTTTCGTCATTGGTTTCCGACTTTTCCGTTTTCTCCTTTGGAGCCTTGTCTGCTTTAGCCTTCTTCTTTCCTTTCTTCTTTCCACCGTTTTTGGATTTGGCCGTAGATGACTCTACAGCGTGAATGTCGGCGGTAAGTTCAGGAGGAGAAGACTCTCCTGTCGGAGAATCAGGCAAAGTGATAATTGGAGTATTGGAGGTCTTGGAAGACTTCTTCTTACTCTTCGTAGTCACGATACCGATCATACCATCAGCGGCATGAGATCCCGAAGGAGCAGCAGCGATTTGGTTTGACTTTGGAAGATCCGGAATTTTCTCATGTAACGTACCCGACTGAGTGTAAACTAAGTCAAGGTATTGTGCCTGAGCAATGACTTGCTCCTCAGTAACTACGCCGGCCTTAGCTACATCTTCAGTAATTCTTGGTAATAATGATTTGACAAACCATTCAGCTAAGATTTGGTCCGGGATAAAAACTTTCACTAATCTTCTTCGACGTCTCCACTCATGGATGTGATCAGAAATGTACGTGGATGTCGATTGTTTTAGCGAAGTTAATAACTCTGTACCATTATCGTATCTGACTGGTAACTGAAAATGAGTTAAGAACGAGGTAGCTAACTGGCTAAAGTTGTAAAAAGAGGCCCGTGGTAACTCAATGTACCACTTGGCTGCGAGACCAATGAGTGTACGCTGGAAAAGACGTAAGCGGATGGAATCATCTGAGATGGAATTTGATGCACACCAGAGGTGGTAAGTCATCACGTGATTAGACGGATCCTCTCCAGACTTACCTTCGAACTTGGGTATATCGCTGGGCAACTTATTTGGCATTGGCGGCCAGAACGGAAGATATTGAATTGGATCGTTCGTTAGGCGCGTCAAGTCGGGTAAATCTAAAGTCGCAATAAACGGTAACTGCCGGTTAGGATCTCTAAAACTCTGAGTCACAATACCAGCCCCAGGAGGAGGATATCCAGGATAACTAGGAACAGGAGTCGCATTGGGGATATTATATCCTCCTGGAAAACCAGGATTAACCGGACCGTACTGGGGTTGCTGAGGTGGTTGATAAGTGTACCCAGGATACGGTTGATACTGGTAAACCGGTTGTTGGGCAGCTTGCCCAGGTTGATACTGTCCCTGGTACGGAGGTTGAACAAATTGAGGTTGAGTAGTAACAACCGTACTTGTACCAGGTTGGCCTGCAGGCATCTGGACTGTGGTTTGAACCGTGGGTCCAGACAACGGTACAGATGTCTGAGGAGTGGTTACAGGGACAGTAGAAACCGGAGCTGCCGATACTCCAGAAGTAAGCATGGTAGATGAAGCGGTAGTTGCTGCAGCCGTGTGAGGTGGAGTACTAGGTGCAATTGGCGGCTGAGTAACTACAGAAGTTACAGGGGTCTGAACACTTGACTGGACAGGTTGCGGTTGCTGGGGTGGACCAGGAACTGCAGGTTGTCCTGCTTGAGGTACCGACTGTATACTTGGTTGCGACATCTGTTGACCCTGTGACGGATCCCATGTTAACATTCCAGGGTATTGACTCGTAACAGGTTGAGGATACTGAGATCCATAGCCGTATTGAGGATAGGGTTGATAACTGTAAGGTGCAGTCCCATATGATTGCCCTTGAGGTGGTTGATAACCTTGACCAGGGTATTGACCCGTAGGTTGATAACCTTGAGGTAAATACGAATACTGGGGTTGACCTTGACCTTGAGGTTGGTATCCTTGAGGTTGATACCCTTGGGGTTGATACCCTTGGGGTTGCCATCCTTGAGGTTGCCATCCTTGAGGTTGATACTGATACTGAGGTTGACTTTGGGGTACATATTGAGGCTGGGGTTGATACCCTTGGGGTTGATACCCTTGAGGTTGCCCCCCAGTCACGAATGAAGTACCTTGAGGTTGCCCCCCAGGCATTAACGAAGGTTGCCCCCCAGGCGGTAATTGGCCACCTTGAGGTTGGTTAATGGGAGTTGAACCTGACATCATATAAACTTCACCTATACTCAATGGTACATTACCACTGTTTCCAACTAATAACCCATGATCAATGGGTTGAGGAGATGCTCCCGCAAAGGTACCAGAAAGTGATTGATACCCAGTAGGAACAGAAGGACCGCCATGTAAAAATGATTCAGGACTTTGTGAAAACACAGATGACTGACCAGACATATTTACAGGAGAATGAATTCCTCTAGGTGGAACCGGAGTACGAGGTGTAGAAAAACCTACTGAGTTGTCTAAAAAATTGGTTAATGCAAGGTACCAAGATTCACTCCTAGGAGGACTGTAAAAGATGGATTCACGCTCCCTTAGATCAAGGGTAATTAGATCTTCAGAATCAGAAACGCCTATTTCTTCCTCTGGAACAAGTTCTTCTATAGCAATTAATCCAACAGGAAGATTTTCGGTGATAATTCTTTCTATTCTTGGTGAATCAGGAACACTAGGAGTTGGAGTAACAGGTTCTGAAATTTCAGGTTCTTCGCCTGTTTCACTGGCAGATGAAAAACTACCAGCAAGCTCGGAAACTGTAACAGCTTCGGGATTGTAACCTGTTTCTAAACTTTGGTAATCTGGATGGACTACCAAGGAAGATTCTCCTTCTTCAGGTGATCCTACTCTACTGCCACTAGGAGGAGTTACAAGGACCTTTAACCCTTCTAAATGACCCGGAATGTCTTCAGGAGATTCACCCCGCGATTTACGGAGTTTTCTTAACAAATCTATTCCGGTAACAATCTCAGGAGACTTGCCCCGAAGTCTACGGGACTGTCTCGGTAATTCCGCCACAATTAAAGATTTTAACTACAACACACGAAATCAAAGTAAAAAATTTCAAATCAAACCACCTAAAGTCTTCTAAAGAACCAATCAAATTTGAAGCACACGCCTAAATAATCTAGAGCGTCAAACCACACACAAACAGTAGTCTTCCGGACCAAAAACGCTAGTTGGTGATTAGGCCCAACCTCGCAGGATTCAGTACAGAAATAGTGGGTGGAACAGTTACCCCGGCAACCTGCTTAATGAATAGACTGGACCAAGTTCCTCCACTTTAACCGTCTCGAAGTGAAGCGAACCCCCCAGAAAATCCAAGTGAGTATAACCGACGTCTGCTCCAGGTACAGTGGGACCTTCCCTCCACCGTCACCTTGGGTAGAATCCTAGATATTATGGCCACTAAGGTTACCAATCACAACAATTACACCTGGGGGAACAGTCTAAACTCCGACAGCACGCAAGGGCAGAGTAGCAAGCTCCAATCCCCTTACCGGCTCCTTGACAACAATCCAAGGTTTACCGATAAGTGACCCCTGGCTCCTCGACAATGGTTAATCCGAGGTTTACCGTTTGTAATACGTACTGCCTGGCGTCGTTCCCAACGAGGGAGGAATGATCCCCTCACTGGTTCGGACACGAGCTCGTGCTTCTCCTTTAAGAGGAGTTTTCCCAGAATGTAACTGAAACAATTGGATTTGTTCTACTCAAGATAGACTATCTGTTTGGTTTTGTAGTCTTGGAGAGTTAAGTACTCACCTACTCCAAGACCCTAGCCTAAGCTATGTTGGTGCTTCAGAGCCCTAGAAAAATAAAGATTACTAGATTGATTTTAATTTAAGCGTTACTTTTAAGGTTGTTTCTTAAGTCAAAAGGTGATGGAAGTGAAACCAGTGGTGTGTTGACTCGACTCGAAACCACTACAAAATGCACCTAGAATGATTTATCTACTACTTTACTTTTTCGATGAATTGCTTAACTAAAAAGTTGAGAGAATGCAATCTTTGTAAAAGCAACTTCTTAATTGAAGACAATCAAAGAAATAATTCGTTTGTCTTTTCCAAGCATAAAAACATAACTTCTCTTTACATGCACGAAAAAACTCTTTTCTTCTTTTGAAAACAAAAAGCTACTTGAAACAAGACTTTTTAAGAAGATGTTTTTGTATTTTTCTTTTAATAAAGCAAGTAAATCTAATGTAACCAAAAATCAATCTTAACAACTCTTAAAATCTATGAAAATGCACTCATAAGCAAACTAAAGGCAAATTTACTCTAAGCAATCTTAACGAGGCCAAAACTAACAATGATTATTTCTAAGGTGTTTTACTTGATCACAATCAAATCAAGGACTAGCTTATTGCAGAATCAAAAACTAGCCAAAACAAAACTCTAATCTTTTTGTTCTTTTTGTAAAATGGAAATCAATACTTTATAAACAAGTAATTCGAAATTTGACCCAAAACAACTCAAATGGCAAGTTGCTCACAAAAGGAGACTTTACGACAGGCCCGACTTCTAAGAAGGTTGACTAACCAGAGAGATCTAAGGCTGGACAACTTTCTACTATCAAAGTCACTACAAAGCCTTTCCAAAAATCAAACCCTAGGTCTAAACTTCGTTGAAAACCACTAAAACACTCAAAGCTCACAAAACAAGTTTAGGTGAAAATTCTTGACAGGGTACTAAAGGATCTGGGCAGAAAACACTAAGGAAAAACAAAATCTAAAAGCAATTTAAAGCAAAAATGGAATTTTCTTAAGTTTTACAGGAAGACGCAGGCAACCCGTTGTCACAGGTGCGGCCCCGCTCTGTGCAGACGGCAACAGCGCGTCCAAAGACGCACTGTGCAGTACTAAGAGGGTGCGTCTGTCTGGAAAAACGAAGAAAAACCAAATCTAACTAAATCTAAAGCTAAGCCACCCAAATACTAATTCTCACAGTCAAAAACCAGAAAATAAAAATGATTTTCTCAAAGCAAAGTTCATATAAAGGAAAAGACTCTCTCATTAATGGATTCCCCAGCGGAGTCGCCAATTTGTCACACGGAATCTGTCAAGGGTGCGGACACGACTGACCTTCCTAGAAGTCTAAGACGTTCTAATGACAAACAAGACAAAATGGAGTGATCTTTCTCTAAATACACCTTTTACAACATGAAAACTACAAGTGTTTAGGCTTACCTTATTCCAAAACGCTGTTGTTGAAGTCCGTTCTTGACGATCCGGATGAGCTCCTCCTTCAAGTCAATTCCTGCAACCACAAACAATCAAACAATTACCAAGCACTTGCATTTCATATAATAAAACATATATTCAACATGCAGACCAAGGAACACATGAAATAACTCATTAACACAAGCTATTGAGAAAAATAAACCAGTTTGTATTAATAACGAAACAAAGAAACTCTTACAACCTGGCCTTGGTGTTGTGCAAGTTCCTCCCAGGGTCCATCAAGGGTTTTCCTCTACTTTGACAAAGCTCACCCTCTCCCAAGTAGAATCAAGTGAAGACAATCTCTCCTCACAAAGGCTCTAATGGAAGACCTAAATCCTGCAGCATTTACCCAAAGAAAATGTATAGCTCCAACCTCCTCTCCTTCTGGCTCAATGCCTTTATTTATAGTGCTGTAAAGAGGTTATTCAGGTCCACTATCAATGGGATCATCCCCCTCTATGGGTGGGATAGCTCCCTTATTGATGGGATAAGTTCCCCCTTAATAGAGATACATGAACCAACTGGAGGCGCATCCATTTCATCAAACCGACCTCTAGAATGTTCTAGAAGTAACCACAAGTAACTTTTTCAAGATAAAACTCGCGCATTTTGCCTTTTACAGAGGGACGCACCTGTCCCTTAACATACAGAGCGTCCATGGACGCAGATTTTGTGAACATGGTCAGCGTCCCCGCAGGTGAGGCTAGAGAGAACCTGCGACCCCAGAGATAAACATAGTTTTTACAAGACTTTCTCTCTTCTTTGAGTTTGAGATGGATAACAGAGGCATGAGACTTGCCTAAGAGGGTAGCATGACTGTTGATTTGAGCCATACTAACTGTAAGTAGTCAAGGTGACATTTTTTAGTGTAACAGGTAGCCACATCACCACCAAGGGAAGACGGAGTAGAGCCACTGAGGGAAGAAGAGGTAGAGCATATTCCGGAACCTAGTCCCCAACCAAGCTTGAGCTCGTATTATAAATTTTTGGAGGTTGGAAAAATTATTCCACAGAAATTCACAGTGCCACTTTTCTTTGTGTTGGAGGAAGAAAGAGTGAGAACCCACACGTGGATGAGGATAGCTAAATCTAAAGGAGTGGCAGATATAGGCCCCTTGGAGGAACAACTCAAGGAGGCATGAAGAGAATTAGCTATGGCCAAACACGTGGGAAACTGCCAGCGGGTATTCCTACAGGAAGAGAATGAGAAACTCAAACTGCAGCTACAAGAACAGAGGAAAGAAAGGGGCACAGCATCAGGGGACACTACAGCAGAACCTCAAGGCAAAGAAGGACTGCAAGTTGGTCTTGGGGAGCTAAACCACCACCTACAGGAAAGGGAATTGCAAGCACAAATCGAGATACAAGCTCTCAAACAGCAGTTACAACAAAAAGAGGCACAACTGGCCTGCATGGCTAGTTGGGCCATGGATGCTATACAATGTAGACAACCGGCCAAATCTTATGGCCTATACCTACGAGAATAGTGGCTGCAATTCCAAATTAATGCATTAGCACAGAGGGGTATCTCACAAATCCAAGACCCCCAGCAGTTCACAGAGTTATGCAATAGCAGTTCATCAGAGGACAAGGCCAAGCTATCGGAGTTCTATCTCCATAATTTGGTCCTTTCTAATGTGACTTCATGGGATCCCAGCACAGTCCTAGGAGATATGCAGTTGATGGAATTTGCCTCATGGTTGAACCATGAAGAAAAGAGAGCAGCAGAGGTCAAAGAGGTCATGAACCGAGAGTTACATGAGCCACTGCTGATTAGAGCAGAGCTAGGGGACCCCACTGCATTGATATCGGCCCACCAACACTTAGCAACCGACTCTCAAGCCTTATTGAAATACATGGATCAGTAGGCTCAGGCTATAGCACATTTCAAGGATATGGAGCGACTATTAGGGGACAATTGTGTTCATGCTTGCACCCGCCGATGGAACACATTGTCCCACAGCCTCAAAATCAGGGAATATCACACTCCAACTCGAATGAGGGAAGCTCTAGTACGGGTGCCCCTCTACAAGAAGTCCATACAGAATATCCAAACCAGCTGGATTGGCCTCAAGCTAAGCCCACCTCTGCTTTTAGGATTGATGGAAGGCATCATAGAGAAAGAAGAGCATAAGCAGTGGGAAGAGGTGGAAAGGAAGGCTAGGTTCCATGCCAGTGAGGAGGATACTACTTCAGAAGCCTGGGATGTGAGAGTGGCGGTGAAAGCAATGAAGGAGGACGAGCTGGATTAGTTGCTCAGGGATGAGCAATCATTTTAGCTCGGGGGGTGATGATGAGCCCCAAATTTGGTAACATTTTGGGCTCATTGGGCCTAACTACCCTTGCTCAATCCTTCATTTTTCATAAATTATGCATCATTTTTTAGTATGTTTATGTCATTTTTACGAATAAGGGTAGTCACTATTCCTAAGTGGCTAACACGTGCTCATTTCAGGATTTTTGACACATGTTGGAGCAAAACCTAGCACACAAGGGCTAAGAGACAGCCAAGCTGGGGTTGAGGATTCGTAGGGGGGTTGTCCATGACATTAAATAGCCTTCCTCGGGATCTTCACCCCCAACTCCGAGCTCCAAAAGCCACCAAAACTGGATCTAGAAGGCAGCCAAACAGATTTTGTGGAAGCAGCTGTTCACTCCCAGTTTGGTCAGCCAAGTCCCATAGATTTAGGAGGCCATCTTGGGGCCTCATGATGTATAAATGATAAGGCTTCAGCCTTCGAAAAGGACTTTTTGGAAAAACTTTTGCACATTCTGCACTACGAGCTGCCAGCTCTATTTTTGTTCTTTTGTAGCCATCATTAGCATACCTCTTGACTTATGATTATTATTTTTTAATGAGAAGCAGTCAGATTTGATCTCGGCTCTGAGTTTCTAGAGGAGCCATAGCTCTCAGGGTTGGGCCCAACCTGAGAGCCTAGGGCCTCCTTCTTTGTATTGATATCTTTCCTTTCAGCTTTATGATTTTCCTTGTATGCATTTGAAACACAGTTTGTTGAGTTAGATTTCGTTGTGTGGTTAAGTAGGTCATTGTTGAAAAATAGAGTTGCTTTAGATGTCTAGAATAGAGTAATGAGATAAGAATTGATAAGAGTTCCAGAAAAGGGTTGCCTGCACTCTCATTTTCACCTCTTTCTAGGGGCTGGAATTGCAGACAGTGCTACCCAACAAAAACACTAGTTTGCTTACTCATGCAATCTTTGGTGCAATGTTTTCATTTGTAAGAGTTATCCATGCGTTCAGACCTCTTGGAATGTTTCTTTGTTTTAGTATTGTACGTGGTTATTTTTAGAAATAACGTTGTTGTTCATTGGGTTCATTAACAATTAGGATATATTAGTTAATATTTTGATTATGTGCAGGACGTGGTTGATTTGGTTAAGTTTACATTGTGCGGTGCATCTCCATCACTCTCTCATCCATCCAAGCTTCGTCCAGGCCAACTGCTCATCTCCAAGTTAGATCCCTTGTCTCACAACTACTCTTTCGCCTACGTCACCCTACCTTCTTGGCCTTCCATTTCCTCTGCCCTCTTTAAGACAAGCTAGCTTTCCACACCCTCTCATCACTTCATCTCTCTATCACTAAGTCATTACAAACCCCTATCCTACCTCCCTATCCATTCATGCATACTATTTCACTCACCCATCATCCAAAATCCAATTGTAGAACATCCTGTAGAAACTTCGGAACATCCTGTAGAAATTCTGAAACATCCTGTAGAACCCCTGCAGACTTCTTGTAGAACCCCTGCAGACTTCCTGTAGAAGATCACAAATGAGGTTTCTTGACATCCAAACTTTGTGAAACTCTCTGGAAGGGTGTTAGGGACTCCTTAGACCCTCTCTGAACCTTCCCGACCTCTTCCAATCATTTCTCCTCCTTGACCCACCTCTGCACAGTGAGAAGCCAGTTAAAAGCACATGCATGATAATTCTAATAACTTAGTCAAAAGTACAAAAAGATGTTTTCTTCAGATAGAGGTAGTCTAGACACATGTATTTTACCTTCATAGAAGTAATGGCATCTCTTTCAGTAGTTTTCATACTCTCCTTTGCGTCTGTAGGACTAGCTGGTAGAATTAGGGTTTGCTAGGGTTTGCGTTTCTTTTTGACTTTCAGTTTCCTTTTTGCAATTAGATTAGCTTCCTTCGAGTTATCTTTCATCCATCAATTAAAAAGCTTCTTATAAGAGCTCATAGAAGTTGGCTTAAGCTCCTAGCGGACTTGTGCCAGCTGACCAAGTGACAGCTGCGGCAAGAGCTAGTACTTGTGCATACAACACCATCGCTTCCAAGTTTGTTATGAACTACCGGGTCGATAAGATTAAAGAAGGGAGTCCCAGGAGTTGTAGCATTATTGCTACAATACTGGAGCCCACCACTAGGTATAGTCATACTTCCAGTGTAAGCATTCAAGCATTTTATTTCCTACATGTATGTACACATCAAATATCAGTAACAAAATAATTAATATAATTAAGCTAATAAAAAAAATGAAATGCATTATGTACATCTATTGCTAATTTATTTACAAAAATAAGCTTATTTACAATCACCTTCTCTAAAATATTTTCCTATAACCAAATTTCTATTGGGTCATAAAAATATGTATGAATATTTGTTAAAGATTGGAAGAGGTCAAATGAAAGAGAGGTTGAGAAATCATTAGTGTTATGAGTATTAGACAAACTCTTAATAATACTCTATGTAAGTGAAATTTCCAAATAACTCTCACATGGATAAATGAAGTGTGGATGGAAATTTAATGAATTCATCAGAAGATTTTTTTGTTGAGTTAGATAGTTGGTCATATTGTGAAGGTGCACTCTCAAGTGTCGATTATTGTTGAAAATGACTTTGAGAAGGAAGAAACAATTGATATGAGATGAGCATCAAATGAAATTGGAAGAATAGAAACTCTTGATGTTCAAGATTAAGGCTTTGAATTTCATATTTTGATTTACGCAATGCATATAGCACGTTTTCAGTGTTGAATTGCTCCATATGCCAACAAAAGTCATCTAATAGTTTAAAAATGAAAGAAGAAAATAAATTTGAAAATAACCAAAAGAAATGAAGCAAAAATAACAAAATTAGATCATTATTTACACTAGTGTTACAATTAATGTTACAAGACAATTGGGACTTGTTTGAAATGATTTTCTCTTCACAAGAATTAGCCATAATAATGAAATTGGAACAATTATTGGCATCAACTTGTCAGTAAGAGAGAGGCTCAAGTCTATGACTAGGAATGGAAACTTGAAGATTGTTAGAATCATAAACATCAAATCAAGAAGTCATTATGACTAAATGTGATTTCAAAACGGAACTCTGAATTAGTAATATCAGAAAAAGGAGAATCCTCATTTTGGAATATATGAGTGTTATCAAGAGTGAGAGGAATTGATAAGGATTTAAGTGATTCACTATCCTCTAACTCTAAATAATCATCATAGATGATTTGACAAATTTCATCAGTGTTCCCTTCCTTTCCATACGATATATCAAAATAAGAATAATGATTGAGCACATTTTTAGTATTGTCAAAAGAATGATCATTGAAAGGTTTTTTTCCTGATAAAAACTAATTGAGAATTCATCATTTAAAGTATTTGTATCAGATCTATTTTCTGGAATAACATTAATTTAAAGAGGTAATGAATTGTTGTTAGCAAAAATATCAGGGTAAAGAGGGAAATGAGAATTAGAATAAATGAACTAGAAAATTTATTTGTTTGCAGACTCTTGTGAATTTTCTCCAATGCAAATTTTAGACTCATGATCATGTCTTGTTGACCCTGCTTTCCTAAAGATTAGTGTCTAGCTGCCTTAAGTTTTGTAGATGATCAACATGGGAAAAGTCATAATTTTTTGTAGCAAAATGCACTTTATTGGAATCTTCAATTTATGCTTGTGCTTGTTGATTTTCAATTTTATTGGCAATTGATTCATCGAACATGGCGATGATATCTTCTTGAAGCTAATTATTAAATTCTTCCAAACTTTGGGATTGTGGATTATTAACATGAGAGAGAGAGCATCATGATTGTCATTAACATTGTAGGAAGAATGCACCAATTGTAGGAATTTATCATACATGGTTGATGAAATTTCATCATGATTAGCATGCAAATCCTCCAAATGTGAATTTTCAGCCATGTTAATAGATATTTAAGAAGTCTCATTAAAGCTTGAAATTGTTTCATTGTAGGGATTTGGAATCCAAGGAAGAGAAACTAACTCTCTAAACCATCATGTTAATTGAAATGAGGTAAATCTTCATATTGAAATTGAAAACAAACTAATTTAAATCTAATAAAGAAATTTTCCAAAGATTCGCCTCCAAATAGACAAATTTCTTCAAGTTGAGCGCATACCTTTTCATAGTCGTAATCCTGAAAAGTGCGTAAGAATATATTACAAACTCATCCCAAGTGCCAATGGAGGCAAATGGAAATGATTTATAATAGTCTTTAGCCAATCATTTTAAAGTGAGAGTAAACATCAGGCACATAACACCTTCTTCAATATCAAAATTATTAAAGTTTAAAATGAATTGAAGAACATGATCAAAAGTAGAGACATTATTCTTACCATTAAACTTCATCTTTGACAAAAGATTTACTACCTCAATTGGAATGGTGGCAGGTGGAATTCTAGTTAAGCAACTCCAAAAAGGTCATTTAAGAGAAGCCATTGAAAAAGATAAAACTTTTCAAAACACAAAATATTTAAGGAAACAATTTATCGTGGCACTCCTAGTGCCAAAAATGTTGATGGCCAAAAATGACGTCATCAACATTTGGGAAGGTCATCTGGTTAGAGTCCCAAATCAAACTCTTATCCGTTTAAATGATGGCTTTGACTAGTTCTATTGGGTCCAGTTAACCCCCCTATCTCTCTTTGTTGACTTGTGGTATTTATATTACTTACCAACACAAACAGAGATATCAGATCTACTCTCTTGTAGAGATTTTGCAAGAAAGCGACCATTAAGTTGAGTTAAGGGCTCAAACCAAACACACTTAAAGTTTTCCCCATGTGAGGGTACTTCTAAAGTATAGTAATAAAATCTAAATGCAAATCTACTCTAAGATGCAAGAAAAAAAGAAAGAAAGCCTAAGCATATCTCAATTAGGATGATATAGATCTAATCCATCCAAGAGAAAATTAATTAAATGAATGGGGATTTAACATGCATTATATGATTAATACCAAACTATTGGAAGAGTTTTAACAATTGATATTTTGAGTGCCATGCATGCTCTTTTTGAGATTTATAATAGTGAATAATTAACTATCAAAACTAGGAAAAAGTTCACTTAATTCCAATAACAATTAAATCAATCTAAGATGGGAAATTTCTGAGTAAATACTTACTCAGAATTTTTTATTAATGCAAGAGAAAATATGGAAAGCACTAACATATATATGATTTTATTAAACAAGGTTTCTCATCGAATGAACAATTATTAGCATATCTAACAACAATGAAAAATATGCAATAATTGGTACAGATATGTCATTGAATAAATGAAAAATGCATTAACAAATAAGAGTACCTGTAAATATAAATTGATAACACCTGATTCCATACTATCTTCTTGATAAATCTCCAATAATACTTAAAAAATGATAAGCTCTGCTATCATGAGGAAGAACTACAAAAGTGCAAATTTTTCCTCTAGTTATAGACAAGATTTTGAAAGACAAATCCCAAAACAACCTTAGATCTGAGTTTCCATTTTATCTATAGCTGAAATTTCTTTTACAAAAGTGCAAAAAGCTTCTAATTTGTAGAGAAGACGAACCCCCTTTCCTCATTCTCCAAAACATTATTTATAATTTAGAAAAGGAATCCCAAAATGGAGAGTTGTTAAAGAAGTTTTGGATTCATCTATTTTGGAGCTTCAAATCTTCTTCTTTTTCTTTGTTGGTGCAATAAAAATGCTCCAAGATGCTTTAGCTTCATCCTCCCCAAAATATCTCCTACAAAAACAAATAAAAAATGAAATAAAATAAATTAATTTTGCACATAAAAATCAAAGTGCCAAAAATTGGGAAAACAAACTCTCCAACTAAAATGCAATTAAATAAATAAAAATAAAACAAATTTGAGCTTCTCATTGATCCCTGTAAAGAATTTTATGGCCCAAGAAGACCGTCTTCAAATGAATTTGCAATAAAAAAAGTTCAATCCAAATAAATTTTCCAAGATAAATTTAGAAATTGTTTTTTTGTGCAAATTCAATGCCTCAAGTTCTGATAATTTTTAGGCATATTTAATGAGTAGATTTCATTGAGTTAATTCTCCCAAATCATTCTCCATGATCTTAGGTTTCTAACGAGCCATCCTTGGCCTTATTTGGATGAATAGAACTCAAGATAGAGCCTTCCAAAATTGAGGTGTCAAAACTACCAATGTTTCGAAAATTAGTATACCTAGAGAAAAATCTAACTATTTTATTAAAGTTTTTAAATTTTTAACTATGTTCCTAAATTTTAAACAATATAAATATTTTAATATTTTATACCCATTATTTATATATACAAATTAAATTAATTATATATACAAGTCATTAGAATAAAATTGTAATTTTAAACGATTAATAACAAAAATAATTTAAAATAAAATTATTAAATGAAATAAAAATTATAAATTAATTAAAATATGAATTATTTATAAAAAATTAATATTAAAAATAGTGGATTTTTGGCACATGGAGCGTGTGAGCACATAAAGCGGAGTGATAAGGGAAATGGAGGAATAAGAAGGATGGGAGGGGTGTCGGCTAGAAGCCCAGAGAGATAAAGAGGAGTCGGGGGCCCGACAGGAGGGAGGAAGGCAGAGAAAGTGAGGGGTGGGGGACCGTGAGAGCCTAGGTGTAACGACTTGCATTCTCCTAGTTCGTGCGATGAATGGTTCATCCCTCGGGCGCGCGTTTGGTTAGAAGTGCGAGCTCTTTTGCAGTGTGCAATGTGTTATGCGCATATGTGAGAGGGCGAGCTATGTTTATATGGAGTGGAGCATGTGTTAACATGTATGGAGGCCGACCTACATCGGTGAGAGAGCCGACGATGCATTTGAAGACTTTGCGAATGTGTTTGGGGCGTTGGGCGAGTCGGCTGGGCAGCCAGACTTCGCACTACGCTTGGATATATATTGTGGAGCGTTTTCTCTCATTTGACATCACCTCATTCGCTCAAACACATTCGCTCAACAAGGTAGTGCGCGGTTCTAGTGCGCAAGTCTAAGGGAAGGCACAGATTTAGTATGCACCCATTCTTGGGCAGGTGTGCATGGTGAAGCGCAGTTGTGGGTGAAGGTGCGGGCAAGAGCGCCCGGCGGTTGGGTGAGGGCATGCACGGGTGTGTGGCGCCCAGTTTATGCAACGGAGTGCCCGACGGTAAAACATTGGTGGGCGCCCGGTTTGTGCAACGACTTGGCATGGGTTCTTCGTGACTCGGGTGAGCCCCCGCCTATCGTGCAAGTGTGCATGGAGACTTGGTGGTGTGTTGAGATTGTGAACGGAGGTGTGTCTCGGGAAAAGGCGCCCGTGTGTGGCGACTTGGAGGCACGCCCGAGTTGGGCAAACAAAATGATCGTACGACGAGGTGAACGAAGGGTTCGAGAGTTGTGCGGCGACCGTGCAGAGGCACCAACGAGCTAGGAAACCAAGTTTGCTGAAGTTGAAAATTGGCTAAGTGTAAATTTGGGGTTTCCCAAGATTTAGCTTGTACTTTGTAAAAGTGAAGATTGTATAATATATTGATTCGGGCAGACTCATATTGCAAGGAGTTGCCCCTCCCTTTATACTATTGTGCATTTCTCTTGTATAATGCTATTTATGTGAATGTTATGGGCTTTCACTTGTATAAAGGAACACATTAATAATACTTGGTAACGAAAATAAAGTTAAGTATGGAATGTTAGGCGTAGTCTACAATCGTGAGTATTGGTGAAAAGAAAATGATTGGTAGTGCCGCACCTCGCTATAAGCGGCTGAAAGACTACCGTAGGTGTAGGGGCGTGACAGGTGGTATCAGAGTTGGTACGTGACAAAGTGCAGGTGTGGATGCACTTGATAGTTGATGACAGTGGAAACAGGTACTTGCAGGTGAAGGAAGCTAGTTTCACATACAAGTGGAACAAGGGCCGGTTCATGGTTGCAAGGAACTTGGTGAAGCTCGTGAATGGTGAAATAGGTTTAGCAGAGGTGAAGCTTTGTGCTTGGACCAAGCTAAACGACAAGGCATGGCAGGTTTGGAAGAATGCGAAGGGAAGCTCTTGCTAACCTTATACATGTTGAAGCGAATGAAAGAAAAGAATCCCCGGATTCGAAAGGAACTTGAAGTCTTGGAAAAGAATGTTGAAGACGAACTTCTTCAACTTGGTTGGACAATGGATCAAGATGAAGTTGCAGATTGTGCTAACAAGGAAGAGGAAGTCGTGATGATTGAGAACGTTGCAAATGTGACAACGATGGAGGATGAACTTAAGGATGATCAAGTTGGACCAGGATCATGCAGTTTGCAGACATGGATGGATGAGGATACTCACATGGAGGAGCCTCATGATGATGATGTAAGTATTATTGATACTTGTGTTTCACTTGAGCATTTGGTAGATGGACCGTATGTAGGGAAGGGCAAAGTCAGTTTGCCAATGTAAGGGAGCATATTACCATGGATGACTATGATGAGACCTTGTATGGAGAAGCAAGGATTGTTGATTTTTGCAGGACTTGTTGGGGTTGTTTGTGACCTTATGGTAGAAGGTGCAAAGGCCCGTGACAAGGGAGGAACATGATGATCGTTGCAGAGGATTGGGTCATGCTTTAGCCACATGGAAAATTGGCTAAGTGCCCGGCATGACTCATGGACAGATTGGAGGGCACACACTAGAGGTACGATGATGCTTGGGTGGACTTCTCATGGCCGAGACCAAGAGCAACTCTTGGTGGAACCTTTAGTGGAGGAGCCATGATGGAAGGGACTCATGATGTGATGATGATGATATGGTTGGGTGATCAAGTTCACTAGACCGAAGATTGTAGACTTGGATGAGGATGACCGATTGTTGTGATGAGTCTACTTGGTTGGACTACATGGGAAGCTTAGTCATGGACATCAGGTTGGAAACATGGAGCATGGCAGTCTTATGCAGGGACATTGTGCAAGAGCACTTATAGAGGTGTCACTTATGAGCATCCAATGAGGAGTGCCAAGGCAGGGATGTTGTGTAGGTGTATTTGCTTATGTGACATGGAGACTTATTATTTATGAGCCGATGGAGAGGTTGTGCACTTATGTACAACAAGGCCATGGACTTGGATGGAGTTGTGAGCAAAATATGGAGCATTCATACTACATGGAGAGCTGAGGCATCCTGCAGAGACCTTTGGGCCGAGACTTGCATGCTTGCTAGAGTGTTGGTTGGAGATGACTCATGGAGCTCATGATGACATGAGGTTGTGACTTTTAGGGACTTCATACATGGTGGACTTAGAGGATCTGATGCATTGAGGAGCTGAGGTCAGAGATTTTGATGCAGGATGGGGTGCATACTTTCAAGTACATGTATGGGAATGGCTTGAAAGAGTGACTTGATGTGGAGGATTGATATGAGACACTTTGGAGTGATGGAGTTACAACGATGATGATGCCTTGGTGACTACACTTGGGCATGGGTTGAGCCGAGACTAAACTACTTTGGACACATGGGAGCTGATTGATCTATGGTCATGGATAGCACATGGATAGATGAGACAGGTGTATACTTGTTTCTATGGCAGACTTGAGGGACGACACATTGCAGATATGATGGAGGTTGCTTCATGGACCTAGATGTGGCACATCGAGAGTCGTAGTTTGATGAGATGGTCTCTTCATATTGAAGAGGTACACATCTGGATGATGATGTTGGGATAGATGTGGCTGATTTCATGCATCACAGTAGTACCAGACATCATGGACATCATGTTGCAGATGAGATGAGGACTACTTCATGGACTTGAGCATGGCTTATACTTGTATGGAGATGGATTCTTGATCGAGTTGAGGAAGTGACGAGAGAAATGACTGATGGTGGCATGAGGATGTGCATTCTCATGGTTTGAGCGTGACAGTTGGACTGATCACCCGACTAGTTCAGACATGGGGGTCGGCATGTATAGAGATGTGTTATCATTATGTTGGAGTATCATGGCAGCAATTCACATGAGGACGACACATGATGAGGTCGACACGAGGTGTTGCGGGAAGCATGTAGCTTTAGATGGAGGGGCTAGCCTTCCACAATGGAGAGCAGCATGTGGAGATTGTGACAGGGTGATCGATGGTCATGGATTGAGATGATTTCTGATGTATAGCATACCAATGAGGTGTATACCTTGGTATGGTGATCTTGGTGACATATGGTTGCCGAGATGAGACATGATGGAGAGAGTGGTTCTACATATGTTGCAGAGATGTTTGCAGTATGTGGAGGAGTTGACATCATGGTTGAGATAGATATTGTTGTTGATCTTGGTGGATGGCTACGAGGATGGTATGTTGTCGAGGACGACAAAGATTTTAGGTGGAGGAGGATGTAACGACCTGCGTTCTACCGGTTCGTGCGACGAATGATTCATCCCTCGGGCGTGCGTTTTGGTTAGAAGTGCCAGCTCTTTTGAAGTGTGCAATGTGTTATGCGCATATGTGAGAGGGTGAGCTATGTTTATATGGCGTGGAGCATGTGTTAACATGTATGGAGGCTGACCTACATTGGTGAGGGAGCCGACGATGCGTTTGAAGACTTTGCGATGGTGTTTGGGGCGTTGGGCGAGTCGGCTGGGCAGCCAGACTTCGCCCTACGCTTGGATATATATTGTGGAGCGTTTGCTCTCATTTGACATCACCTCATTCGCTCAAACACATTCTCTCAACAAGGTAGTGCGCAGTTCTAGTGTGAAAGTCTAAGGGAAGGCGCAGATTTAGTATGCGCCCATTCTTAGGCAGGTGTGCACGGTGAAGCGTGGTTGTGGTTGAAGGTGCGGGCAGGAGCGCCCGACGTTTGGGTGAGGGCATGCACGGGTGTGTGGCGCCTGGTTTATGCGACGGAGTGCCCGATGGTAAAACATTGGTGGGCGCCCGGTTTGTGCAACGACTTGGCATGGGTTCTTGGGTGACTTGAGTGAGCACCCGCCTGTCGTGCAAGTGTGCACGAAGACTTGGTGGTGTGCTGAGATTGTGAACGGAAGTGTGTCTGGGGGAGAGGTGCCCGTGTGTGGCGACTTGGAGGCGCGCTCGAGTTGGGCAAACAACACGATCGTGCGACGAGGTGAACGAAGGGTTGGAGAGTCGTGCAGAGGCACCGACGAGCTGGGCAACCGAGTTTGCCGAAGTTGAAAATTGGCTAAGTGTAAATTTGGGGTTTCCCAAGATTTAGCTTGTACTTTGTAAAAGTGAAGATTGTATAATATATTGATTCGGGCAGACTCATATTGCAGGGAGTTGCCCCCCCCTTTATACTATTGTGCATTTCTCTTGTATAATGTTGTTTATGTGAATGTTATGGGCTTTCACTTGTATAAAGGAACACATTAATAATACTTGGTAACGAAAATAAAGTTAAGTATGGAATGTTAGGCATAGTCTACAATCGTGAGTATTGGTGAAAAGAAAACGATTAGTAGTGCCGCACCTTGCTATAAGCGGTTGAAAGACTACCGCAGGTGTAGGGGCGTGACACTAGGAGCCCTGATTGCCCATATCCCATAATTTTTATTAAAATTTAAATTAGCTTAAGGGAACTTCAATATACATTTTTTATTATATTATTTTTAAAATAGGTTTTAATTTCGTATAATGTAATGTGTTATATTTGGTTAACATATATATAATTTTCTTGAACCCAATGGTTGTGTAGGATAATTAGTTAATAAAATAATAATAATTAATTAAAAATTAATTATATTTACAAAAGTAAAGTATATTTTGTACATTTTTTATCCCAAGGAGTAAAAATTAATTGAAACTTTAAATAAATGCCATTTGCTCACCATATGTCCAAACTCAGCAAAGTTAGAGTCATTGGGAAGCTGTTGAGAAATCACACTCAATGAAACAGTCAAAACAAAAGAAGAGGAAGATATAAATTCAGCAAAAATCCCTCAAAATGAACCAAATGAAAGCATGAAGGAGGTGAAATGACCAACATTTACATACAGGGTCCCCATTATTATTATGAAGATAATAAAGTAAAAATGGGGGGTTGTTTTTTTTCCACAACAATTTTATGAGCAATGATATAAGATTTATCTGCAACAAAAACATAACATCCACCAACAATCAACATGTTCCACATAGTCATCTATAATGAAATCAACTGATAACAACAACATGGAAATATGACATAGAAGCAACAACATATACATATTTTCATCATAACAAAACATCCATGCAGCTCATCAACCAACAACATACTACAATCATACCAACTCTAACTCCATCAAGCAACAACAACAATACTAGCAACATATGAAATAATACAAGTAATATCTCCAACATCATCATTGTGTAGCCAAATAAACAATGTATCCATGAAACACTAGGAAACAACAACAATAACATAAGATCTGGAGATATAGCACTATTAGCAACACGAACTCATTATCTCCTCAACCTCATGCCATCATAATACATTCTCTCTCCTCAAGAGAGCAAAAACCAAGCAACAACAATATAAAGTCGCACATCAATAACATGGTCCAAAAACGTGTGCAACGACATACTCTCTCCATATATGTGCAACAATATAATCATCATGACTCAACCATATGAATGTGCAATATCTCATTAGCAACATACATCATACCAGAACATCATGAGCAACAACATACTCACTCTACATGCAATATCAACTTCACGATTCAGCTAGTCAATTGTAAAACATATCAGTAACATGCATAATACATCTAGAATTAGACAATATGATCGAAAATATGCATACTCGAGATGAACCAACTTTTTCATAGCATCATCTAATCTCCATAGCAGGAACACACACATGAAAACACATGAGATATATCTAACTATATAAATATACTAATTATGTCATGCAAGCATATGATCCTGTAATATATGGAAGCAACAACAAAATTCTTCTCAACTTTTTCCTTCATCAAATCAATGTCAAATACAAGCACAACAATCTCCTCCATAGAGAGTACAATTCCAACCATCTGTAAAATTATTAGGAATAAAAAATTCTCCCCATGAATGTGTTGTCCTTTATCACAACTTCACCATGCACATAAGACAACCAAATAGCTAATATATCTTCAAAAATATCAATGAAAAACTTCAACATGCAACTGCTCCAAAAACCTTTAGTAACAAATATGGTTGATCTCACAAATATTCAAGATGAAAATAAATAGATCATAAATAAAATGACACTTCAAACCTCATCACTCCTCATGAACATGTGCATCTCTTATCATATGTAGATTTGTCTTCATGCACTCTTTCTGATATGACTGCACCTCCAAAGGTCTACACAAAACTCAAGATATGATTACACCTCCAAAGGTCCCTAGATACTTCTTTCTCCTCCAAACTTTGATATGTTGATCTTCCTTCCTTTTATGTGGTTGGCCTTGCATGTTCCCCTCTCTCTGATTGGATTTCCTGTAACACATGGAAAACTTACAATCCTTGACCTTATGGCCAATATTCTCACACACAAAACATCTTATGTGACCAATGTACTGAGGAATAGTTTGATATCTTCTGTTGATTTGATTTCAATTCCTTGCATCAACTTTGTAGTCAATGGCCATATGGCCAAAATCATTGCATGAGAAATAATAACCATAAAATGGATTGTTATACCTAACTGATGGTGAACTTTTTGCAAATGGAAATCTTCTTTGCATGCATGCTTGTGGTTGCTTCTCCTTTAGTTGCTTCTATTGTTGAAAGGGTTTGATTTATCCACTATTGTAATTTGTTTCCATATGTTCCCGTTTTCGACAATCATAACGTTTCTTCCTCAACCTTTTTTTTAGGGATCTTATAAGCTGAGAGGATTTTATCTATTTTTTGTAATTAGCTATTGTATGTGCATGTATTCCACAGTTATAATATTCACCAATTTTATTCTTCTTATTTGGCCTTCTTCGCTTGTTCGTTTGCTTCTTGTAACCACCCCTCCACATCTACCCAATTTTACCAGCTCGCTAGGGTAAGCAAGAGATGAGTGTCACTATGATATGAAATGACCTCAATGCTACAGTTATGGGAGTGGGACCAACACACTAACAACTTATAAACATCCCTCAGGGACTACAAATCACTCAGGATCCTGCAAACCACCCCAGGTGATCAATCCCTGAGCTAGATTTATTTTCACAAGGAAAACTCCCCAACCGCACATGCAACACAACATCAATGTAGTTATGAGGTCCCAATTGCATGCATATGCTTTCTTCCATGTGGTTATGACCCAAAAACACCAATTTTGTGCCAACGGTTCCGAGATCTGAGCCACGTTTAGGCTAGCCTCTAGACCACTCCCCAAAAATGCCTATAAATTTCTAGAAACATAAACAATATATAACAATGTTAACCATTTAAAATCTAAACAAGAACTTTATCTAGACATTCCTAATCCATGATAGATATTTTTTCAAACATATGGCAAACATGGAAGCTACGGGTCATGAATGCATATCTGATCATCAACCTCTAAATTTGATATGAGGATCACCAAGAAGGGTCCAATCCCTCTTTAGCTAGCTGCAATAGCACTTGTTAGATCTTGCATAGATATACCATTCAATAACTTATCAAAACATGTCCAAAGCCATAGATAGAATACATCATATAACCAACATATAAATAGCATATAAACAGAATGGAAACCATGGAAAATTAACAATAAAATCACCAATATAATAACTACATATGCTCATAGATCATAATGGTAAAATATCTCATATTAACGTATGAAAATTCCAACCAAGTTAGGGACTTCCACATACCACTTGACCATAGATTGGGCTGAACCAAATCTCTCTTTCAACCAAACACCTGTGTGCCATATTCCAAGCATGAATGGGGATCATAAGAGTTAAACCAACACAAAACAAACCAGGGTTCTAAAGGCCAAACCACATCAACCCTCAACCATAATTACCTAACCTATATGGTATATAAATCACTAATAATAACCATATCAGCCTCTACCCAAGTTGTCCAGGGCTCCGGGAACTAGTAACTCAACGCACAACTAATCAGGGCTCCAGAGCATTTTTTTCCAACCTGCAGCTCTAGGGACTAGTAACCCAACCCACAAGGCTCCACAACATTTATTCCAACCCAAAACCATAGGGAACCTTAGCACCAATCATAAAAACAAGTGGGAAACCCATAACACCATGGCTATCCAAAAAATGGAAAAGCAAGGTTGAAACCACTGCTAATCCAAGAAAATATCAATGCCAATGACAACACATAACCAAGGAACGACATGCATATACAATGCATCCAAAAATCAGCATGCTAAATCTCACATGCACATTGTTACCTGCAATCCATGGTTAATTTATGTCCTTACTTGCAGTTTTCCAAGCTTCCTCTTGCGCACCCTAGCTTTCCTTGTTGGCTTGTTTTAATCTTTCCTCTAGTTTCCCTTGCAAGCAAATTTGTGTCTCTTCACCTTCCTTTTCTCATATTTTCCTTTATTTTCATAATGAAATGCAAATTATTCCACTTTTCCTTTGTCGATTTCTATAGCTGTAAATAAAACACAAGTGATGCCCACTATATTGTTTTTCCCACCATTAAAATTGGAATATGTGTCCCATGACATTGGTCTTACATTATTTACCTGGAAATCAACTAGGATCCATTAAAAACCCCAACCACTTGGGGTAACATCGTCTTTGGTGTTTAATGATGCTTATAACTAGAAAAACGTACTTCCTATGGATCTTTATAACATAGCGCATTGCGGTATTTATAATATATCAACGACTGAAAACATGACAACATACTACTTATGGAGCTTTATAAACCCAACTTGATGCAATATTTATAATGAAAACAAATATACTTATGGACATTTGCTTCAACCAACAAATAATCATACTGTTTATGGAGCTTTATAAACACAACTCAATATAGTATTTACAATAATATATACATATGCACAATTTTTTTAACCAAAAAATAAAAGGATATGATGCTTGCATCAGCAACAAGTGAATCCAAAGGTTCACACCTCCACCCTCAAAAGTAGTACCAAGATTCACCTTCTTCCTATGAAGTCCAAAATCCATTGTAAAAATCAAAGTCCACATCTAATGTCCAATTCTACAATCCTTGTGCTACTTGTCTTCTCAGTGAATAGTTATTGACTCCTTATCCTAGGGCACACTCCCAATGTGTTTCTGATTCCATCTCGAAATGTTAATGACAACAAATAATGTATTCCCTGTCCTCCTCTTCTCTACTACACATTCCCTCGGGAAATTCAGTCATCCCCTTCAATGCAGTCACAGACCTTCCAAGTTCCACTAACATCCCCTTCTCGAGTGATCCATCCTTTGGCAAGGTTTCCTTGCATCAGAAGGTACAAACCAAGGCATATCCCTACCTCAAAAACATCATATCAGTCATAGCATACTCATGGAAATAAATGGACACTATTGGGTACTTGTGTCCCACAATGGCCTGCTCCTAAATACTTATTAATGCGTGTTCCAATTCTTTTTACTATCGCTACTAACATTATAGAAGCCAATTCCAACCACCCAAACTCAAGCATTTTCATGCTTACTATACCAAGCACATAATTTCCATTAGAATCAAAAGGAATTGAAATAAATTCAAATCACACCTCATTGGTGGCCCGTCAATAAGGTACACTTACAATTCTATTTACTTCATGTCATATAAAGTCAAACTAGCTCTTTGATTAAATCATCATGTATAAGCTTATCACATCTGGTTAGCTCAAAACTCAACCATCATAAATCAGAATCATAGATCATGTGCATAATTAAAATTAAAATAGAATACTAATACTTATCTTTCAAATGGTTCTTTTCTTCTGCCCATGTTCATTTTCCTTTCCGCACACACACTGAATTGGTTTCCAAACCCGACAAGCACCTAGTGCCTTTTCTTCTCCTCAACCATGTACATACACTAGATTAGTTTCTAAACCAGGAAAACACCAAATGCCTTCTCTTCTCTTCAATATCAACAACAAGGGCTTCTATAGACTATACCATCTCAACCCTCAATATCATCAACTCAAGATTAGTCTCATCCCAATTTATCTAGGATATGGGGATTACTATCTCAACCCATATCCTATCGGGAAACTAAGTTGTTATAGGGCACCAGAGCATTTGACCCAACCCCAAGGCTCTAGGGGCTAGGAACTCAACCCATGGCCTTCAAGGAACCCAAGTTACTACAGGTATCTAAAGGTCTTGTCCCAATCCATAGCTTCCAGGGATCCCGAGAACCAATCCCCAACACGTACACAGAGAGAGTGTACTCACAACACATACACCTACACATGATAAAAAACACCACACATACACCTACACCTGGTGTAGAACACCACATATACACCTTCAACTGGTGTACAATCACAACACATATATGTACACATAGTACAATACAACGAATACACATATAATGATACAATGACTACACAATACTCATGACACAGTACCACATGTATACAACACAACATATACACAACAATAGTACTGCACATCTAGATACCACATTGTCTTTACCATACAAGCTTTCCTCTAGTGTCTTTTCCATGCCTTACTGTGTGCATCCACAATCTAAATCTAGGATTTGTGGCTCTTTCCACTATCCATGCTTATCCCAACATGCTGCATATCACTCTTCTTTCATTCCTCTATTGTATCCTTCAAAATTTCTTATCCATAACATAAAAATAGGCATAGTGATAAGCACATAATATCAAATCATATCCACATCAATATACTAACCTCATAAATCATCCAAGCGTACTCTACCCACTTGATTCTGCAGAAAACTAGAAACATTTTCATGTCATTCACCTACATAAAAAAATATTTCTTCCAAAAGAATGACCCCTAATGACCCTGTTAGAAAATGGAATTCATACAATCATATATATAAACATCATCATAATCATGATCAAAACATAATTACCGGTGTTCATAAGATCAAGGTTAAGAGAACTTTCTTTATATGTCCACATCATGCACAATATTGAGAGCAACAGTTCCCAACATAGCCAACGCATCTGATGCCTCAAATAAATTTACTTTACCTTTCCTTGACTACATTTCTCATAACTATCCTGCCACTATCCATTTATCCCCATGGACGTAACCAACCCAAATGACTATCATATTCTTGCCTTTAGCTGCCCTTATTCATGCACCAGGCTTCATCCAGGTCTTAAATTACCTGTTGGGTTTCATTCAACTCTCCTTGAGCTCTATTAACTTTCCTCTTCCCCCAACCAATTCATAATACCCTAAATGCATAAAATTCAAGAACAAGAAGCAAACAAGAAGAAAATAATGAAAAAACAATAACAATATGACACCACAAAAAAGGTTCCATGGAAATGCACCAAACATAATCAAAACTGCAAATCAAGCACAAACAAATCATAAAATACCGAAAGCACAAAAATTTCAACACACATCATGACTCAACCCCCATGGTTCCTAGTGCTTCGAAAGGAAATCTTAACCTAAGCCTTCTTCAAGGTTTCATGGCATTGTCTTTTGTCATGCAATTCCCTGCATCATACTATCATAAGAACATAATTGTCAATGCATAAATCAATATAAAAATATACCAGTTACCTTACCTTGTTGTACCCAACACGCTTCCCTGTAATTAGGCTCATGCACATACCATATCTCAAGGGACTCCAATTCCCTTGAAGAACGCATTCATAACTGAAAACCCACTATTATTCTGCACATGATCCAATGTCTCCCATGTAGCTTCCTCAGCCCTGAAGTGCTTCTATGCACTTTACTTTCTCATTGCTCCATCTAGGAGCATTAGGTCCTTCTACTGTCGGATGCATCAAGGCTCTTCCTGGAATTCTCCCTCTAGTTCCACCATCAATCTCGATGATGGATACCTAGTGACCTACCTACGTATTATCCACTACTACATAGATCTGGGGAATGCTCTGACCTACATCGCCAACTTCCCATGCATGCTACGCACTATAGATCTAAGGACTGCCACAACCCTCTGTGCCACTCTGACACAAACTAGAATACCACTCTGATACAATGGGAAATCCTCCATGTGTTCATCTCCATCACAATTTCAACACCACAATGGTTCTACAACTTCTAACATCAAACTCATCCCAAATCAACTCCTCATCTCTAATGCCTTTGACACACTTAACACCTTCCCACCATATGTCTACTTTTTCTTTGATACTGAAGGTAACTATCTTGGCTTTCATGTAATCTGCTGGAAAATATGCCTTACTCCTTTTATAAGGATGTTGGTGGTAATGGTGATGATGTCTCTTGGAACTACATCTAGAATAAAATCCATAAGAACTACCCCTCTTGTAAGGTGTACCCAATGATCAACCACCTCTGGTTGTGTCATCCCTATCCAACCTATATCCTAATGTAGACCTGATATCATATGCCCCATTTGTCCCTTCCTCCTGTACGTGACTGATCCTCAATTATCCCTACTTCTACAAATCTGAAAGGCTATGAAGATTGAATACATTGACTATTGCTTTCTTTTCCTGAGCTCTGGCAAGACTTTCCTATGCATCAATCAAATTATCAATGTCTTCCTTGCAACTTATGATCTCTTCCCTCAGACTACTTAGTGTATATGCCAGATTAGGAGAATATATTCTCCTTGTTGCTCAACGGACCTTTCCCATTACATAGAATTCATATCAGACATGTAAGGGGAGTCATGTGAACTGTAATCCACCATTTTGATCTTTATCTATGATCTCCTATCATCCTGCAACATATCATGTTATATAAACCAAATAGAAGACATAATCAAAATCATACCATGGTGTATCTTAGGGGAGGCTATCACATCTACACAAGTCAGGCTAGATTAGCATGATACATAATAACATCAAGCACTTAAATGTCATGCAAGAAACCATAATGAAAATAATCCAGATGCATACAACCATAATGAATATAATAACAAGTTACTATCATGCATGACTAACTCATGCATGTGCATATGATCGCAATAATCAACTAGCATCTACCATGCATCTAAACACAACAGTAATATGATGCAAGACATGCATGTAACCATGATGCATATAAAATCCATTAACCATCACACCTGCATGCCAAACATATAAACTTGTATGATGATATTCTTTTACCTTGAGGTCCAGCGTTACAACCATGCTATGATACCAATCTATAACCACCCCTCCCACATCTACCCATTTTTTGCAGCTTGCCAGGGTAAACATGAGAGGCATGCCACTGTGATATGACCCAAACTCCAAGTTCCAAATATGGAAGTGGGGCCGACACACTGACATCTTGTAGACATCCCTTAGGGATTATAGACCACTCAAGAGCCTACAAACCACCCCAGGTGATCAATCCCGTAGAGTGGGTTCTTTTCAAAAGGGAAACTCCCCAACCATGTGCACAACACAACATCAATACAGTTATAAGGTCCCAACTGCATGCATAGGCCTTCTTCCATGCAGTTATGACCCAAAAACTCTAGTTTTGTGTCAGCGATTCTGAGATCTTAGACACTTTTTAGGCTAGCCTCTAGACCACTGCCCAAAATTTCTTGTAAATTTCCAGAAACATAAACAAGATGCTAACAATGTTAACCATGCAAAACTTGAACAAGAACTTGATCTAAACGTTCCTAATCCAAGATCGACATTTCGTCAAACATATGGTAAACATGGAAGCTACAGGTAATGAATGCATATTTGATCATAAACCTCTGAATTTCATTTAAGGATCACCAAGAATGCTCCAAAATCTCTCTAGCTAGATATAATAGCACTTGTCAGACCATGAATTCATGAATTCATCAATCATTCAATAACTTATCAAAACATGTCAAGATTCATAAATAGAATACATCATATAAAAATCATATAAATATAATGGAAATGATGGAAAATCAACCATAAAATCACTAGCATTATAACTACATATTCTCATAGATCACAATAAGAAAATCTCTTGTATTAACATATGAAAATTCCAACCAAGTCAGGGACTTCCACATACCACCTAGCCATAGATTGGGCTGAACCAAATCTCTCTTCAAACCAATCACCCCCGTGCCATATTACAAGCATGAATATAAGATCATAAGGGTTAAATCAACACAAAACCAATTAGGGCTTCCAGAGGCCAAACCACCTCAACCCTCAACAACAGTGATTTTTCCTATATATTCTAGAAATCACTAACAACATCCAGATCGTTCTCTACCCAAGTTGTCTAGCGATCTAGGAAGTAGTAACCCAAACCATATCTGATCAAGCCTCTAGAGCATTTGTTCCAACCCGCGGCTCTAGGTACTGGTAACTCATTCCACAAGGCTCTAGAGAATTTGTCCCAACTTGTAGGATCTAGGAACTAGTAATTCAACCCAAGCTATTCCAGGGCTCCAAAGCATTTGTTCCAACTCACATCCATAGGGAACCTGAGCACCAATCAGAAAAACAAGTGGGAAACCCACAACACCATGGTTATCTAGGAAATGGCAAGGAAAGACTGAAACCATTTTCAATCCAAAAAAATATCCATGCCAATGGCAACACATAACCAAGAAACCACATGCATATACCATGCATCCAAAAATCAGCATGCTAAATCTCACATGCACATTATTACCTGCAATCCATAGCTAATTTATGTCCTTACTTGCAGATTTCCAAGCTTCCTCTTGCAAACCCTTGCCTTCTTTGTTGGCTTGTCCAAGTACTCGTTCTCTCTCCTTCGTTGATCCTAATGAAAGATGAGAAAAATATATCAAGTGATTCTTAGGTGCCTTTTTATCATTGATGTCTCCCTTTTCTTCATTTTCCTTCACGTTTCCTCTAATTTCCCTTGTGAGAAAATATGTGTCTCTTCACTTTCCTTTTCTCCTAGTTTCCTTTATTTTCATAATGAAATGCCAATTATGCCTCGTTTCCTTTTCCAATTCTATAGCCATAAATAAAACACAAGTTATGACCATTATAATGTTTTTCTCGCAATTCATCTTGGAATATGTGTCCCATGACATTTTTATTATTGTATTTACATGAAAATCAACCAGGATTCATTATAAACCCCACCCACTTAGTGGAACATCGTATTCGGTGTTCAATGATGCTTGTAACTAGAAAAACATACTTCCTATGGATCTATATAACATAGCTCGTTGCGGTATTTACAGCATATCAACTACTGAAAACATGAAAACATACTGCTTATGGAGATTTATAAAACTAGTTCAAACAATATCTACGATAACAACACATATACTTATGCACATTTGCTTCAACCATCAAATAATCATATTGTTTATGGAACTTTATAAACACAACCGAATACAACATTTACAATAATATACACATATATACATATGCACATTTGTTTTAACTAATAAATAAAAGGATACGATGCTCGCATTAGCAACAAGTGAATCCAAAGGCTCACACCTCCTTCCCAGGAAGTCCAAAATCCAATGTCAAAATAAAACTTCACATCCAAAGTCCAATGCTACAATCCTTGTGCTACTTGTCCTCTTAGTTAAAATTTATCGACTCATTGTTCTAGGGTGCACTCCCAATATGTTTCTCAATCCATCTGGAAATGTTAATAACCAAAAAAAATGTGTTCCTTGACCTCCCCTTCTCTGCTACACAGTCCCTCGAGAAATTCGATCATCGCCTTCCATGCAGTCACACACCTTCCAAGTTCCACTAACATCCCCTTCTCATGCAATCCATCCTTAAGCAAGGTTTCCTCGCATTAGAAGGTACAAACCAAGGCATATCCATACCTCAAAACCATCATACCAATCATAGCATGCTCGTGGAAATCAATGGAAACTATTGGGTACTAGTGTCCCACAATTTCCTTGCTCTTGAATACTTTACTAGCACTTTGTTGCATGTTCCAAATCCTTTTACTATTGTTTCTAACATTCTGGAAACCAATTCCAACCACTCAACCCTAATCATTTTCATGCTTTCTTGTACCAAGAACATGATTTCCACTAGACTCAAAAGGAATTCAAATAAATTCAAATGATACCTCATTATGGCCCGTTAATAAGGTAAACTTGCAATTTTGTTTACTTCATGTCACAGCAAGTCAGACTAACTCTTTTATTAAATAATCATATATAAACATATTACATCTAGTTAGATCAAAACTCAACCATCGTAAATCATAATCATAGATCATGAGCATAATTAAAACTGAATAAAATACTGATACTTATCTTTCAAATGGTTCTTTACTTCTACCCTTGATATTTGTCCTTTATGTACACACACTGAATTGGTTTCCAAACTCGAAAAGCACCCAGAGCCTTTTCTTGATCCAGGTGGATATTGGTGGCCACCCACCAATTCCACTTGGACCACCACCATTGCTTCTTTCATTCTTTTCAGTTTCCTTAATTATAGCACAATTTACTATTTTTAGCAGTTTTTCAGGTCCTAAACTTCTGGAGCTATTTTGAGGCCCTAAATGATGTTTTCTGGGAAATCTACCACTAGCGATTTTCTACCTAAAATCATCTTCTCCGTCGTAGTCCTCGGAGAGATATTTCCAACGGGCTATCATGCGCGTCAAACAGAGATAATATGACCAAGTTGCGACCCTGGGAAGTTAGCTGTCCAACTCACCCCAACAAAGCCCATAAACTCTTGGTGTTACATCTCCTCGGGTTAGGGTTTTGGTTGTTTAGGGTTTGATCTTATTTTTGAATAATAAAAAGGCCCTTGAGCCTCATTGTAAGATAGTTCAGAGGCATGTAGCCGCCACATCTCTTCTTAGAGATAAGCTACCATCGCCCTAACTGGTTTATTTCCATTCCTGTTTGTAAGCATATTTCAGTATTTTAAATTAATGAAATGAAGTATTATTTCCACTACATCTCTGTGTTTACAGTTATCTCTATAATTTGTTGCATTCCTGTTTAAATTCAGATTAGTGGTATTAGAGAGATCTGCTTTTCTTCTCTGTTTTTCATTGCATGTCCCCAACGAGGTCGGGATATAAGGAGTTAGGGCTTGAACTGATCGAACCTTTGCAAGACCAGCCCCGCAAATCTCGACAACCTCCCATGGCGGATGGAAAGAAAGACGAGGGGGTAGGAGATCCTATCAAAATCTTGCTCGAAGAAGCCCTCGAGTGACAAAGGAATGCGATGATGGACAACTTTGCCCAAATCCTTCAGCGGCTACCCAGGGGCAATGCATCAGCTTCCAATAGCAACTCTGGAAACGCTACATCGTTTAAGGTACAAGTTAATTTTGAAATCCCCATATTCGAGGGTTAGATAGACGCAGATGTCGTCGCTAAATGGTTAAATATGCTAGAGGGTTATTTTTCTGTTCATGATTTTTCCAGTCGGGAAAATATTATTTTCGCTCTTCTCAAAGCAGCCCCCCATGTCAAGGATTGGTGGGAAACCTACTGTAAGGCACAAGGATGAAAGTACAGGCTCACTATTTTCAGCTGCACTCACTTGGAATTCATTCCGAGATGCCATCAAGGTGCAGTACTACCATTTCAGAAGCTATGAGATTCAATACATAAAGTGGACCACGCTGTGGCAGGGAAGGGACCAAGACGTGCTGGAGTTTACCAATATTTTCCATACCCTTCACACAAAGTTGGATATCAAGGATACATAGCATCATTTGGTACTCAAATACTATGGCTGCCTACACAAGTACATCCACGAAGAAATATAATTCCTGAACATCTCCTCGCTCAGAATGGCATACCGGTATGCCGTCAAGGTCGAGCAAAAGTTTAAACAAAAGAAGCGAGACTTTGGATCTGCGAATCCGAAACAAGGGAAAGGTGCCCCCAAACCACAGAACAAAGGACAAAGCCAAGCTAGGGCAGTCCAAGACAACCTGCCAAAGCTGCAAGAAAAGAACAACGTCGCAAAGCCGAAAAAGGACATGGGAAAGTGGTGTGAGTTCCATAAGAGCTCCACTCACAACACAAGTGAGTGTCGGGCCAAGCAGTCACCGGTGGCCGAGCTAAAGGTTTGAAAATGAGATGCATGTTCCAACTCTAAGTGAGAACCCAATAAGGGGAATGACAAAGGGAAGCAGTTTATCAATGCGGAGTCCAACACCACTGTTGCCACCATGAAGATCCAGAAGGAGGAACCCAAAGATCCAGAGAAGGAGGAGCGTCTCTTCCACTCCCAGATGTGGGTAAAGGGCTCCCTGCTACAGTCATTGTCGACAGCGAGAGCCAAAAGAACCTCATTTCAGTAGAGGTCGTGAAGCGGATGGGCTTACCGACCATGGCACATCCACAACCATACACCATTAGGTGGCTTCACCGAGGACGAGATCTTCGCGTGAGCCAATAGTGTCACCTTCCATACAACATCAAGCCCTTCATGGATGAGGTATTTTGTGACATTGCTCCCCTTGAAGTTTGTGATGTATTATTAGGACAACCATACTTGTGGAAGTGACATGCTGTGTATGAATCAAGGCCCCGTGCTGTTATTGTTACTTTGGGAAATAAGTTGTACAGGATACAAGAGGTAGCACCGCCTATCGCCATCTCTTTGGTTACTGCAAAACAATGCAGTAAGCTCATTTCCAAAACCGGTAAATATGTTTTCCTGATGATAGGCCCTCAAGGAAAGAAAAAGACGGTGGCCACGACCTCCAGACAGGGCCCCTCCGCACGACAACCACAGATGGACAAGGTCATGGAGGAGTACGAGGACATATTCACCTCCCCCACAGGGGTTCCTCCACACTATCAGGTAAAGCACTCCATTGATTTGACCCCAAGTGCGCCGCTACCCAATTGACCAATCTATCGACGCTCCATTCTGGAGAATGATGAAATCAAGAGGCAGATTCAGGAGCTGCTACAAAAAGGTCACATCCGTCTGAGTTCATCGCCTTGTGGGAGCCCAATCATGTTGGTACAGAAGAAGGATGGGACTTGGAGATTTTGTATTGACTATCGGGCGTTGAACAAGATCACTGTCCATAATAGGTACCCAATCCCACAGATTGATGACCTCCTAGACCAATTGAAGGGGGCAAAATATTTCAGCAAGATCAATTTGAAGTCAGGATATCACCAGGTACCAATCAAACCCTTTGATGTGTGGAAGACTGCCTTCAAAGCCAAGGAGGGCCTTTTCAAATGGTTAGTTATGCCTTTAAGATTGACGAATTCTCCTGCAACCTTCATGAGGCTAATGGATGACATCTTGCAACCGTTCACCAACTCATTTGTAGTGGTATACTTGGATGACATCCTGATCTTCAGTGAGAGTTGGGAAGATCACCTCCACCACATCCTACAGGTTCTCCAAACACTGCGGCAACACAAGTTATGTGTCAATTTGCAGAAATGCACTTTTGGCATGACCCAGGTTCAGTATCTGGGATACATTATTGATGAACAGGGCATGCATGTGGATCCAACCAAGATCCAAGTCATTCGGGATTGGCCATCTCTAACCACTCTGATAGAGCTTCGCAACTTTCTAGGTCTTGCCAACTTCTACCCCAGTTTCGTGTTGGGGTTTTCTCATATCACTTGGCCCTTAAGTCAAGTCACCAAGGGAGGAGCGAAAGAAAAATTATTTTGGTCTGAATCTCAACAGAAGGGATTCACAGAGTTGAAAGATTGCCTCTACTCAGCACCATTTCTTGCATTACCAGACTTGCAACAATCATTTGAGGTTGAGATAAATGCCTCTGACTATGCTATTGGGGCAGTCCTTACTCAACACGAGCATCTAGTGGCATATCACAGTGAGACACTTTCAGACACAGTCCGAAAGTATCCAACTTATGACAAAGAGATGTATTCCATTGTGCAGGCGTGCCGACAATGGAAGCATTACATTTTGGGGAAGGAAACGGTCATCCACACAGACCACCAACCCCTGTAGTTCATACAGACCCAAGGGAAATTACAGAATGATTGCCATCAGAAGTGGTCCACGTACCTCCAATAGTTCCATTTGAATATAAAGTATAAGAAGGGTAGCACGAATAATGTTGTAGATTTCCTCAGTCAACCACTGATCATGGTGTTAACCACCGTGCTCAACTCTTGTGGGCACGAGACTTCTGATTGGCCACTTCTCTACAAAAGTGACCCAGAATTCGGCCACACATACCAGACACTCTTGGAGTGATGCAGGAGCATCTAGACCCAGCCAGCAATGTGATGGAATGGTCACATGTTGTGGCTAAACAAAGCAAAAATTCATTGACTGTTTGGACGAATTCGATTTTACTGAGGAGGATAAACTTCTCAAATAAGTTTGTTATTGTAATAAATGAGAATTGTCTTATTTTAGATTAGTGATAAGATTTTTTGTATAGGTGTGTTGAGAAGCTAGGAAATATCAGATTTCTGTTATTATTCCTAAAAACAGAAGATTGCGTTAAGAGCGAGAGAAAGATGGAGAGGTTTTTTATATATGGAACGAGTGGAGTTAGATTAGAAGGGGGTATTTTGTGTGGATCGAGGGATTTTTTTTAGAGTGATTTGTTAGAGATACTTTTTGTGTAGTTTTGAGTGTAGAGCGAAAGCTCGAATATGTTTTTTGTGTCTTGGAGTGGTGTGAGAATTTGGTTTAAATGTGTGAACTGTATTATATGTATAACAAAGATTTTTCTTACGTAAATGGATTAACGCGAGATCTGTTCTTTCATATGCCATGAATAAAACTAAGATTGTGTGTATCAATGTATGATGAGTGTAATGATGGACGCACTGTTTTCTTTGTACAAGAGTTGAAGTTGTTACGACTTGAATGTTTATTTAATCTGTAATATTTCTGAGTTTATTGCAAAACTGGCACTGTCAAATTGTATGAATTGGGGAATTCATGAACACCAAGAATATTTGAAGTAAAGCTTTATTGGAGCCTTGAAGCTGAGATTAAAGTTATATTGAGTTATTGAGTCCGATAACTATTGGGTCGAATTGGGTGTAATTCTTATCACATCGCAACAGAGATCTGTTCAAATTCATTGTGTGTAACAGTAAATGGGACCCGAAATGATACAAGTCTGGTTTAAAGTGAATTGGGGCGAATGAAATTGCCAAGATCTCAGAAGAGAACGTTGAAACGTAGCCATCACAAATTTCTGTTAGACTTCGTATCGAGTTATGGAAAGCTGTCAACAGGTCGACAATGACACTAATTATAGTGAATGTAATCCCCGCTTGAGATCATCTCGGCGCGCATTGGAGGGTGGAGCGATTTAGAGTTGTGCAAGTTGTATAGTTATCATCGGAGTGGAAGAGATTGTATATCACACCATATCACCATAAAGACGGAAGCGAAGGTTATAAATCAATTGTACATTGAGTCGGTTCCAGAGTTATCGCATCGGCGATGTTAATTCTGTGATAATCACATGACATATCACTCCAGTGAATGGCGATCTCAAAGAGTTATCGCATCAGTGTATAGTGAGGAATCGACATTTGAAGAGTTTGCAAATTGATTCGACATCAATAGATTCTGGGTGTTTGACATATGTATAAATCAAACTGTTATGAGAACGTTTAACGCTAGTGTAAATGAAAGATTGCATGTTGTTGAAAATTGAGACTGTTGAGGATCGACATGTATACCTTATGATAAGCGCTAGCAGTGTATTTACGTTGGAATGGGAATATGCAGAACAAAAATTAACTAAAGTCAAAGGCAGGCATTCAAAGATCCAGTGGTCGAATCCCAGGGTGGTTATTGAGAGAGAGAAGTTGCAGCTGTTCTGGTGACTTGTGGCGAGATATTTCCGTGATTTCTTAGATGAAGGATCGAAGTTATAAAGCCTTGACAGGTGATGTGAAGAGTTCAAGTCCTGAGATCTTGATAGTTAGGCTCTGATCTATGCATCGGTGTACCTCAGATCTGGAGCGCTAGCAGGGGAAGGGCGCATAAACAGATTTAGTATCTTGGCAAGATTGAAATGAAGAAGGAAAGACACGATAATATATTGCAGACAAATGTTATTGGTGATGTTGCGTGAAGGATTTGTTTGAAACAATGTCAAGTTGAAATCATGGGTGCATTGGTTTTATTAACTTTTGATTATATAAAAGTGAAGTTGTGAGATTGCTGGTGTATGGGTAAGCTGAAGAGTTTCTGCATGTATTGTTGAAATTAACAGATATCGAAGTTAAATTGATCAATATTTGGAAGTGGATGTTTTAGGTGCATGATTGTTGGGAATCCTGGGTATGTGCAGGGTTGGTCCTGCATCAAATTTTGGTATCAGAGCTTGGCTCTGTTGAAACTGAATAAGTTTTTTTTTTTCTGAATGAATTTTAGTATGAGATTGTAGCTGTGAGGAAATCTATTCAAAGCAGAGGTGACAACATCAGAAAGAGTGAAGACTGCAACAATATAAATCAGGAAAAGTTGTGAGAGAAGAATCAGATGCGTTCTTAAAAGCAGAAGTGGCAGTGAACCTGAAGAATCCAACAAGAGATTGGATAGAAAGGACAATTGAAGTGTCTTCGAAAGAGAGAGTGAGAGATTGCAAAAGCCTAGAGAGAGCAAATGTGTTTCTCAGGAGAAGATTCTAGATAGGGCATCATGCTTACCAAAAGATTGAGTAAGGAGAGCTTAGTGAGGTAAGATTACAGTAAGAAGGAATTACTATTGCAGAGGCTTGTTGCAGAGGTGTAAGGAGCTCATGGAAAGAGAGGAGCAGAAAATGACTACATATAGTCATAGTGGAAGTTCACAAGGAAGCCACAGCAGAAGGGAAGATGCCAAAGCAAATGGCATGAGGATGAGTCAAGAAGAGTTTGATCGAGAGAAAGCTGAGATAGATTTCCATATTGGAATATTGATGAAGATGCTGCAGAAAAGTGTTTGGACCATGAGGAAAAAAGTAAAGTGGCCAAGGATACGAGAAAGGAGAAATCAGCAAGTGAAGTCAGAGATAGTAGAAGAATTGAGAAAGATTGAGCAGATATTGAGTGCTCAAGAGGAATCAGAGAAACTCAGAGAAGCAGAGGTAGAATTAGAAGTTTCCATTTGCAGATCGGAACAAGGTGAAATGTTGGGGAAAGAGGATAATGAGAGGTTAGCTGAAGATCTCATGGACTATTGGCAGAGTTTAGAACAATTCAAAGATATGTTGACCAAGGAAGCAGATGAGGCAATGAAGCCTTGTGATTTTGATTCTTATAGTTTGTGTATGTTTGCAGGATATGCAGAGGATGATGAACAACTTGATGAAATTGTCACAACCAAGAATGAACCTCTTGAGTCAGATGAGGTTGATATAGACCAGCAGTTTGAAGACAATTCCATAGTGGGACTACAAAAAGGTAAACCAATGAATTTTTTTAATGGAATTGATGAAAGATGTTTGCAATATGATAATGTGGGAAACAGGTCAACTCAGGAGGATTGCCAAGAAAAGAATGAAGCTGAGAATGGAAATTATGATGATCTGCTAGAGAGATTTCATAAGGAGATAAAATTCTTGGAGAGATTACTCAAGGAACCTAAAGGAGAAACAAAGCTTACAAAACCTAATGGAGGAAAAGGTGTCGAAGACAACATTAATAAATATGATGCTGAAATCAGAGAAATTGAGCAGCGATTATATGAAGGTGAGATGAAAGATCAGAAGCAGCAAAGAGGTTATGTCCTCAAAGGCATAAAAGAGACAGAAATATCAACTCAGCAAGATGAATGTGGAAGTAACTAGAAATTTGGAAGGAATGATCAGCTACGTGAGAATGAATTTGAGGAAGGCATTAAATTGCAGAAGTATAGAAGCTGGCAGCAGAATGAAGAACCAGAAATTGATCTGGCAGTACAAAGAAAGACAATCAAAGATCGAAGATATAGATGGAAACAGAAGAAAAGGGTGAAGTGGAAGCTATTACAACAGAGGTGGAATGGCAAGCTGATGAATGAGTTAAGGGAACTTGAACAAATTCGTATTGATTTGTTGAAGAAGGAAAAACTCAGAGAAATGGGGTCACAACAAGAAGGATCCGCTGAAATCCAAAAGATCTATGATGGAGGATTGGTGCTTGAAGCATCAAAAGAAAATAGAAGGTATTGTATTTTGAAAACTGAATATTGTTGTGTGTTTGCGGGTCACATTGACTTGAGGAAAGACAAACAGTTATTGAAGACTGTTGAAGAAATGACTACTCATAGTCATATGCAGAATAAGGAGGATGGAAAAAGAATTTTTGAATTCAAAGGATACACTGAGTCATTGAAGATCATTGATCTTGAAGAAAGCCAGAATGAAGGAGGATTAAAGACGGATATTGCAGATTGTACAAAATTTTTGAGAGAATTTCCAGACGAGATGGCAGATTTGTGGTATAAGTCAAATCTTTTGATGAGGAAACCAGGTAAAGCATTTGTGTCTATCAAGTTGATTAATGAAGATTTACACGGAGGAAAAGGGCAATGTGAAGTCAATTTGAACCAAGAAGAACATATCAGATTAATGGAAGGTAAGGTCAGAAAACTGCAAAATGAAGAAATGATTAAAGTAAGCAAAACAACAGCGAAATATGTGAAAAGGATAGTAGCAGATAGTGAAGTATTGCAGCACAAAGGCGAAAGACTTGAGGAACAAACAACAACAACAGTAATCAAGGACAGATTATCAAACCAAGTATGGAATCCAGGAGGACACAGGCATGAAATGCATGATCAGGAGATCATGGTTAATTTAAACTTTGGGAGTCTGATGCAGGAGCATCTAGACCTAGCTAGCAATGTGATGGAATGGTCACATGTTGTGGCTAAACAAAGCAAAAATTCATTGACTGTTTGGACGAATTCGATTTTACTGAGGAGGATAAACTTCTCAAATAAGTTTGTTATTGTAATAAATGAGAATTGTCTTATTTTAGATTAGTGATAAGATTGTTTGTATAGGTGTGTTGAGAAGCTAGGAAATAGCAGATTTCTGTTATTATTCCTAAAAACAGGAGATTGCGTTAAGAGCGAGAGAATGATGGAGAGGTTTTTTATATATGGAACGAGTGGTGTTAGATTAGAAGGGGGTATTTTGTGTGGATCGAGGGATTTTTTTTAGAGTGATTTGTTAGAGATACTTTTTGTGTAGTTTTGAGTGTAGAGCGAAAGCTCGAATAGATTTTTTGTGTCTTGGAGTGGTGTGAGAATTTGGTTTAAATGTGTGAACTGTATTATATGTATAACAGAGATTTTTCTTAAGTAAATGGCTTAAGGCGAGATTTTTTCTTTCATATGCCATGAATAAAACTAAGATTGTGCATATCAATGTATGATGAGTGTAATGTTGGACGTGCTGTTTTCTTTGTACAAGAGTTGAAGTTGTTACGACTTGAATGTTTATTTAATCTGTAATATTTCTGAGTTTATTGCAAAACTGGCACTGTCGAATTGTATGAATTGGGGAATTCATGAACACAAAGAATATGTGAAGTAAAGCTTTATTGGAGCCTTGAAGCTGAGATTAAAGTTATATTGAGTTATTGAGTCCGATAACTATTGGGTCGAATTGGGTGTAATTCTTATCACATCGCAACAGAGATCTGTTCAAATTCATTGTGTGTAACAGTAAATGGGACCCGAAATGATACAAGTCTGGTTTAAAGTGAATTGGGGCGAATGATATCGCCAAGATCTCAGAAGAGAACGTTGAAACGTAGCCATCACAAATTTCTGTTAGACTTCGTATCGAGTTATGGAAAGCTGTCAACAGGTCGACAATGACACTAGTTATAGTGAATGTAATCCCCGCTTGACATCATCTCGGCGCGCATTGGAGGGTGGAGCAATTTAGAGTTGTGCAAGTTGTATAGTTATCATCGGAGTGGAAGAGATTTTATATCACACCATATCGCCATAAAGACGGAAGCGAAGGTTATAAATCAGTTTTACATTGAGTCGGTTCTAGAGTAATCACATCGGCGATGTTAATTCTGCGATAATCACGTGACATATCACTCTAGTGAACGACGATCTCAAAGAGTTATCGCATCAGTGTATAGTGAGGAATCGACATTTGAAGAGTTTGCAAATTGATTCGACATCAATAGATTCTGGGTGTTTGACATCTGTATAAATCAAACTGTTATGAGAACGTTTAAAGCTAGTGTAAATGAAAGATTGATGTTGTTGAAAATTGAGACTGTTGAGGATCGACATGTAGACCTTATGACAAGCGCCAGCAGTGTATTTACGTTGGAATGGGAATATGCAGAATGAAAATTAACCAAAGTCAAAGGCAGGAATTCAAAGATCCAGTGGTCGAATCCCAGGGTGGTTATTGAGAGAGAGAAGTTGCAGCTGTTCTGCTGACTTGTGGCGAGATATTTCCGTGATTTCTTAGATGAAGGACCGGAGCTATAAAGCCTTGACAGGTGATGTGAAGTGTTCGAGCCCTAAGATCTTGATAGTTAGGCTTTGATCTATGCATCGATGTACCTCAGATCTGGAGTGCTAGCAGGGGAAGGGCGCGTAAACAGATTTAGTATCTTGGCAAGATTGAAATGAAGAAGCAAAGACACGATAATATATTGCAGACAAATGTTATTGGTGATTTTGCGTGAAGGATTTTTTTGAAACAATGTCAAGTTGAAATCATGGGCGCATTGGTTTTATTAACTTTTGATTATATAAAAGTGAAGTTGTGAGATTGCCGGTGTATGGGTAAGCTGAAGAGTTTCCGCATGTATTGTTGAAATTAACAGATATCGAAGTTAAATTGATGAATATTTGGAAGTGGATGTTTTAGGTGCATGATTGTTGGGAATCCTGGGTATGTACAGGGTTGGTCCTGCATCATGGAGGGTCAACATGTTCCATATTTTCACCTCCAGGATGCCCTGTTATGCCACCTGGGTCACCTTTGTGTTCCTTCAAGCGAGCGTGCCAAGATGATTTGGGAAGCACACTACAGTCGAGCTGCTGGGACGAAGTTCAGTAGAAGTTCCCTCATCTCATGGAGGAACTCAACGCAAAGGGGACCATTGCTTCCTAAGGGGGTAGGAATGATCCAGGTGGATATTGGTGGCCACCCGCCAATTCCACTCGGACCCCCACCATTCCTTCTTTCAGTTTTTTCAGTTTCCTTAATTATAGCACAATTTACTATTTCTAGCAGTTTTTCGAGTCTTAAACTTTCGGAGCTATTTTGAGGCCCTAAACGACATTTTTTGGGAAATATATTGCTATAGATTTTCTATTTAAAATCGTCTTTTACGTCGTATTCCTCGGGGATATCTTTCCAATGGGATATCATGCACGTCAAACGGAGATAATATGACCAAGTCGCGACCACAGGAAGTTGGTTGTCCAACTCACCCCAACGGGGCCCATAAACTCTTGGTGTTACATCTCCTCGGGTTAGGGTTTTGGTTGTTTAGGGTTTGCTCTTATTATTGAATAATAAAAAGGCCCTTGAGCCTCATTGTAAGACAATTTAGAGGCATGTATCCGCCACATCTCTTCTCAAAGATAAGCTACCATCGCCCTAACTGATTTATTTCCATTCTTGTTTGTAAGCATATTTCAATATTTTACATTAATGAAATGAAGTATTATTTCCGTTACATCTTTGTGTTTACAGTTATCTCTATAATTTGTTGCATTCCTATTTAAATCTAGATCATTTCTTCTCTTCAACCATGTACACACATTTGATTAGTTTCCGAACTCGGCAAGCACCCAGTGCCTTCTCTTCTCTTCAATATCAACAACAAGTGCTTCTAGTGACTATACCGTCTCAACCCTTAATATCATAAACTCGAGATTAGTATCATCCCAAGTTGTCCAGGATATAAGGACTACTATCTCAACCCATAGCCTCTAGGAAACCCAAGTCGTTACAGGGCTCTAGAGAATTTGTGCCATCCCCAAGTCTCTAGGGGCTAGTAACTCAACCGATGGCCTCTAGGGAACCCAAGTTGTTACAAGGATCTAAAGGTCATGTCCCAGTCCATAGATTCCAAGGATCCTAATAACCAATCCCCAACACGTACAAATACACAGTGTACAAGGAAAAACATAAACCTACACCTGGTGTACAACACCACACATACACATATACCCATTGTACAACACAACACATACACCTACACCCGGTGTACAACACCAAACATACATCTACACCTGGTGTACAACATAATAAATACACCTAAAACCAATGTTCAACACTACACATACACCTACACCTGGTGTATAATCACAACACATATACATACACAAAGTACAATACAACAAATACACATGTCATGATGCAATGACTACACAATACTCATGACAAAATACCACATGTACACAACACAACATGTCCAACATATACACAACAATAGTATTGCACATCCAGAGACCACATTGTCTCTACCAGGTAATCTTGTCCCTAATTTCTTTCCCACGCCTTACTATGTGCATCCATAATCTAAATCTAGGATCTGCCGCTCTTTCCACTATCCATGTTTGTCCCATCATGCCGCATATCACTCTTCTTTCATTCCACTGATGTATCCTTCCACATTTTATGTCCATAACATAAGCATAGGCATAGTTATAAGCACATAATATCAAATCATATCCACATGATACTAACCTCATAGATCATCAAGGGCTACTTTTCCCACTTGATTCCTTAGAAAACAAGGAACCGTTTCATTCCATTCACTTGCATAAAACAATTATTCTTCCACAAGAATGATCATTAATGACAATGTTATCCAATGGAATTCATACATACATATATATAAACATTAGCATAATCATGATCACAACATAATTACCAGTGCTCATAAGATCAAGGTTAAGATAACTTCCTTTATCCATTCACATCATGCATAACATTGAGAACACCAGTTACCAACGTAGCCAAGGCATCTGATGTCTCAAATCCATTTACTTTACCTTTCCTTGATTACTTTTCTCATAACTATACTAGGTCTGTTCATTTATCCCCATAGACCTAACCAACCCAAACGACTATCATATTCTTGCCTTCAACTACCCTTATTCATGCACCAGGCTTCATCTAGGTCTTACATTACTTGTTGGGTTTCATTCAACACCTCCCGAGCTCCATTAACTTCCCTCTTCCCCCAACCAATTCCCAAGACCCTCAATATATAAAAGGAAAGAACAAGAAGAAAACTATGAAAAACCAATAACAATACGACACCACAAACAAAGTGGCATGGCCATGCACCAGACACATTCAAAACCGCAAATCAAGAACAAAAAAATCATAAAACGTTGAAAGCACAAAATTTCAACATACACCATGACTCAACCCCATGGTTCCCAGTGCTTCCAAAGGAAAGATTAACCCGAGCCTTCTTCAAGGTTTCATGGTAGTCTCTTTTTCCATGCAATTCCTTGCATCATACTACCATAAACACATAACCATTAATGCATAAATGAATATAAGAATATAAGAATTACCTTAGATTGTTGTACCCAGCACACTTCCCTATAATTAGACTCATGCACTTATCGTCTCTCAAGCAACTCCAATTCCCTTGAATAACCCGGTCGTAATTGAAAACCCACTATTATGCATGCACCTGATCCAATGTCTCCCATGTCACTTCCTTGTCCCCAAAGTGATTGTATGCACTTTAATTGATTTATTTCTCTATCTTGGAGCATGATATCCTTTTGCTACCAGATATATCGAGGCTCTGCATGGAATTCTCCCTCTGGTTCCACCATCCATCTCAATTATGGATACCTAGTGACCTATCTACCTATTATCCACTACTACATAGATCCAGGGAATGCTCTGACTGACATCCCTAATTGTCTACACCTCCTATGCACTATATATATGAGGTTTGCCAGAATCCCGCTATGGCGCTCTGATACAAAATAGAATACCACTCCAATACAAGGGGAAATCATTCTTGCGATCATCTCTATCACAAGTTCAAGACCACAATGGTTCTACATCTTCTAACATCAAACTCATCCCAAATCAACTCCTCATCTCTAATGCCTTTGACATGCTTAACAACTTCCCACCAGATGTCTACTTTTCCTTTGATACTGAAGGTAGCTATCTTTGCTTTCATGTACTCTGCTGGAAAATATTCCTTACTATTCCTATAAGGATGTTTGCGGTAATGGTGATGATGTATCTTGGAACTAGAACTAGAATGAAATCCAGATGCACTACCCCTCCTGTCAGTTGTATCCAAAGATAAACCACCTTCGATTGTGTCATCCATGTCCAACGTATATCCTTATCAAGACCTACTACCATATGCCCCATTATCCCTTTCCTTCTATCCACGAATGATCCTCAATTGTCCCTGCTTATGAAAATTTTAAAGGCTTTGAAGAATGACTGCATTGAATATTGCCTGCTTTTCGTGAGCTCTGGAAAGCCTTTCCTACATCTCAATCAACTTTTCATTGTCCTCCTTACAAATTTTGATATATGTCATCGAACACCTTAATGTATGAGCCAGATTAGGAGAATATTATTCTCCTTGCTTCTCAACTAAACTTCCCCATTCCATAGATTCATATCAATCCTGTAAGGGGAGTCATGTGAATTGTAATCCACCATTATGCTCTTGATATGTGATCTCCTATCATCCTGCAACATACCATGTTATATAAAGCAAATATAAGACTTAATTAAAATCATACATTCATGTATCTCAGGGGATGTTATCACATCTACACAAGTTAGTCCATATTAGCATGATATATAATAACATCAAGAACTTAACTACCATACAAGAAACCACCATGAAAATAATCCTCATGCATACAACCATAATGCATATAATAACAAGTTACTATCCTGCATGACTAATCGATGTATGTGCATATGATCGCAATAATCAACTAGCATCTACCATGCATGTAACCACAATAATAATATGATGACAGACATGCATGTAACCGTGATGCATATAAAAACCATTAACCATAAAACCTATATGCCAAACATATAAACTTGTACAATGATATTATTTTACCTTGAGGTCCAGTGCTTCCAAAGGAAATCTTAACCTAGGCCTTCTTTCAGGTTTCAGGCAGTCTCTTTTTCCATGAAATTCCTTGCATCATACTTCCATAAACACATAACTGTCAATGCATAAATGAATATAACAATATATTAGTTACCTTATCTTGTTGTACCCATCACGCTACCCTGTAATTAGACTCATACACATACCATCTCTCAAGGGAATTCAATTCCCTTGAAGAACCCAGTCCTAACTGAAAACCCACTATTATGCGTGCACCTAATCTACTATCTTCCAAATAGCTTCCTCAACCCCAAAGTGCTTCTATGCACTTTACTTGATCTATTGATCTATCTCGTAGCATGACCTTATTAGGGGAATTTTGAGGTCTAAAATGGACCTCCTAAGAAAAATGTACAACCAAAATAAACTTTATAAGAATCAATAGGATTCAAGATGATGATGTCAACCATGGGAGATGATTCACCATTTTTGGAGTAAAAAATTAAAAAGATTAAAAAATAAAAAAATTACTTTTTCAACTCGTATTTTTAACTTATCTCCCTAATTTTTTACTCAAATTTCGAGTGGGAGTAATCATGGATGAAAAATTTAATTCCTCATCCAACGAGTACCCATGTTGCATACTTTCGATGGACCATACTACACGAAAAATGAGAAGTACGTGAAAAAACATGATTGCAATCATGCTTTTCATGTATTTCTCATTTTTCATATTGTACGGTCCATCGAAATTATGCAACATGAGTACTCCTTGGATGAGGAATCAAATTCTACATCCAACGAATGTTGTCGCTCAAAATTTGAATAAACCCATAGGGAGATAAGTTGAAAATACGATTTGAAAAAAATAGTTTTTTTTTTCCCTCTAAAATTTGATTATGTAATCTAATTTTATTTTATTTTTTCACTACTATTTTATAATTTTGTTAGGAGGCCCATTTTAGACATAAAAACTCCCCTAATGTACTTTTTTTATCATATGCATCGAGGCTTTTCCTTGAATTTTCCCTTTGGTTCCACCATCAATCTCGATGATCGAGACCTAGTAACCTACATGCCTATTATCCACTGCTACATAGATTCGGGGAATGCTATGACCTACATCCCCAATTGTCCGCACCTCCTACACACTATAGAACTAAGGCCTGCCATGATCCCACTGCGCCACTCAGATACAAAATATAATACCACTCTTATACAATTGGAAATCCTTCCTATGATGATCTCCATTAGAAGTTCAATACCATAATGGTTCTACATCTTCTAACACCAAACTCATCCCGAATCAACTCCTCATCTCTGATGCCTATAAAATTATTAACACCTTCCCACCATATGCTTTCTTTTCCTTTGAGACTGAAGGTAGATATCTTGGATTTCATGTACTCTACTAGAAAATATCCCTTACTCCTCCTATAAGGATGCTGGAGATAATGGTGATGATGTCTCTCAGAACCGAAGCTAGAACAAGATACATAAGAACTACCCCTCCTATTAGGTGTATCCAAATATCAAACACCTATGACTATGCCATCCCTTACCTTGATCGATACCTACTGCCATATGCCCCATTAGTCCTTTCCTCCTATCCATGACTAATCCTAAATTATCCCTACTTCTGCAAATTTGAAAGGCTCTAAAGAATAACACCATTGACTATTGCTTCCTTTTCCTGAGCTCTGGAAAGCCTTTCCTACTTCTCAATCAACTTTTCATTGTCTTCCTTGCAACTTCTAATCTCTTCCCTCAGACTCCTTAGTGTATCATCCATATTAAGAGAATACTCTTCTCCTTGTTGCTCAACTGACTTTTCCCATTCCATAGAATTCATATTAGGTTTATAATGGGACTCATGTGAAATCTAATCCACCATTCTGATTTTTATCTCTGATCTCCTATCATCCTGCAACATACCATGTTATATAAACCAAATAGAAGACATAATCAAAATCATACCTTAGTGTATTTCATGGGAGGCTATCACATCTGCACAAGTTAGTCTAGATTACCATGATATATAATAAAATCAATAACTTAAATTTCATGCAAGAAACCACCATTAAAATAATCCTCATGCATATGACCATAATGAATATAATAACAAGTTACTATCATGCATGACTAACCGATGCATGTGAATATGACCACAATAATCAACTAGCATTTACCATGCATGTAAACACAACAGTTATATGATGAACAAAAATGCATGTAACCATTATGCATATAAAGACCATTAACCATCACACCTACATGCCAAACATATAAAATTTTATGATGATATTCTTTTACCCTGAGGTCCAATGTTGCAACCTCACTCTGATACCAATCTATAACCACCCTTGTTGCAACCACCCACTTTTACCAGCTCGTTAGGGTAAAGAAGAGATGAGTGTCACTATGATATGATCTGACCTCCAAGTTCTAGTTATCGAAGTGGGCTCAACACACCGACAACTTATAGACATCCCTCATGGACTACAAACCACTCAGGAGCCTACAAACGACCCCAGATGATCAATCCCTGAGTTGGAGTTCTTTCACAAGGGAAACTCCCCAAACATGTGGCAAAATACAACATCAATGTGGTTATGAGGTCCCAACAACATGCATAGGCTTGCTTCTATACGGTTATGACAAAAAACCTCAAGTTTTGTGCCTGTAGTTCTGAGATCTGAGCCACTTTTTAGGCTAGCCTCTACAACACTTCCCAAAATTTCCTATAACTTTCCAGAAACATAAACAAGATGCTAATAATGCTAACCATTTAAAATTTGAAAAAGAATTTTATCTAGGCATGCCTAATTCAAGATTGACATTTCGTCAAACATATGGTAAACATGGGAGCTACAGGTCATGAATGCATATATGATCATAAACCTCTGAATTTTATCTGAGAGTCACGAAGAAGGCTCCAACCCCTCTCTAGCTAGCTTCAATAGTTGCAAGAGCCATGGATAGAACATGTCATATAACCAACATATAACCAAAATATAAACAGAATGGAAACCATGGAAAATAAATCATAAAATAACCAACATAATCACTACATATGCTCATAGATCATAATGGGAAAATCTCTCATATTAACATATGAGAATGCCAACCAAGTTAGAGACTTCCACATACCATTTGACCATAGATTGGGTTGAACCAAATCTCTGTTAGGTACCTATAACTCTAGTGTATTCCCTTGTTGTTATTTTTTTTTCTCGGTAAAAGCTAATTCTATTAATAAAGTGAAAATTATGTACAGAGAGGTTACATTTCGAGAGGAGGCCTCAGCCAGTCCTTAGCTAGAAAATCATGGATTTTACAATATAGCCCTTCAGTCAGAATCACATTGAGGTCCTGCAAACGAGATGTGGCATACTTATGGATTTCTCTACATTGACAACCAGTACCAAAAAATCTCCAATATTGACAAAATCAAATGACAGAGTATACCAGTCATTAAATTTTGATTTCCTTCCCAAGACCTTAAGAGAAAAAAAACAAAAGATAAGAGCAGGATGGCCACCTGGCTAGAAATTACTATGCTGAACCGGCATGATTCAGGGACGGTGGCGCTTCCTCCCTTTCCGGACTGGGCGATGCTATCCAGGTAACATAGCCATCCTCATCCAGCACTGGCTCACCATTGGGATGAGTTACCAGGTGCAGGACTCCAGAGTATTTGTGAGAGGGACCACGGTGGAACATCTACCTGAGCTAGGGTTGAATTCAAAATCTGATCCTGAACCAGGGCGCTTTCCTGAGCTAGATTCGGAGGCTGAGTTTGTTCAGGAGCCGGAAGATCTTCTTGCTGACGGTCCGCACGATAAACACGCTCGGACAGATCCCCAAGCAGGATACTGTCATTTTGAGAAGGTTCATTATCAGAGGGAACAGAGCTGGAGGGACTACCTTCATCTTCTGCAACAGAAACAGTGAAATTGATAGTAATAAAAGCCCTGTTGACCTCACTCTGGAAAGAAAAATTGGAAGTTTGAAACGAGCTATTCGAACGAGCCCTCTCAGGTGCCAATGACAGAGGAGATGGTGGAATTGAAGAAATAGGATTAACAATCGGGGGTGCAGGATGAGCTTGACCTCCCCTATTACCATAATTGCTGCCCCGCCGAGGAATGCCACGCCTATGCATTTTGATAGCGGGCGCAGAGAGCTGATGAAGGCAAATGGAGTGCCAATGACCCAGAATAGAGAGAACTTTGTAAACCTCCTGAAATCTCCCGCGCCAAACACACATAATAATGCTCCAAGATGGGAGCGGCTTGGTTTTAAATAACACTGAAACATTAATGCCATGACCTAGTTGCAGTACCTAGAAACCAAGCGCCGTCATGGTTTCCATGCTTGAGATGAAATCAAATCAGTTTCGAGACAACTCCAAAGTAAATGCTACCACCTTGAGCCTATAAATCCCATCTACCTTCTGTACCATACAGTACGCTCTGATGCCACCAATGAAGCCAGCTGTCGAAGCAGTGTGGCTTGACATTGTTACCTGGAGGGAGCACTCGCATCCGGGTGTATTCCCTTGTTGTTATTAGTGTAGCCCCCGTATTTTTATTTTTGTGTCCATGTAGTCCCCATATTGTTATTTTTGTGCCCCATAGAAGCCCACTATTATTACTGGTGTGCCCTTAAATTATTATTGTTATGTCGGCTCTGATTATATTGTGACCCCTTAGACTCCTATATATAGAAATGAGGTTTTTTCATTTGAATCATCCAAGAATTATTCATTTGTGTAATGTAAAAGAGATTTCCCCTCGAGGTGGCGGATTTTGAATTCATTGATCTATCTTTTCTATTTTGTGAGCTTGTTGTATAACATTTGGAATCAGAGCTTTGAATTCTAGGGTTTCGTTGCTTCAAACAGGTCATCATGGAATTTTCGCTATAACATTTATTCTACGAAGCTTAAGAATATGAAATTAAAACCCATTTGAACAGAAATCATGATGAAACTCATGACATAATTTCAAAGCTTTTCTCGCTATAGTTTCAGCGATATGAATTGAGGAAGTTAGGGGCTGTGCAGGCTCCTGAATTCCATTGCAAATAGGTGACCTTGGGAAAATCGTCATAACTTTCTCTCTAAGAATTAGATTTAAATTCTATAAAATGATACAGAAATAGGATGGACTATAGTTTTTTGGGTATTGTTTCTAGAGCCGAAGGTCAAAACAGGGACACGTGGAGGTTCGTACAATTTCACTCTACTGAACTAGTCTATAATCAGGTCATTGCAGGGGATTGGGCATAACTATTTCTTGGAAAATCCAATATTGATCAGACTAGTTGTTGTGGGGAAAAGTATCCGACTCGGATGACCCTATCCCTACTCTAAAGGTGACAGTCTTTAGCAACAACTGAAAGTAAAGCTTTGATATTTTCCTTTATGAAAGTACAGAGAGAAGGAAGAAAAGATTAACCAACCTGGTGTCTTTCGCTTAGTCGATCTTTATCCTCTCTCTTTGTCTCTTGTTCCCAGCTCCTTGCTCTCTTTGCCGGTCCAGCTACACACAGATCCTGCACAAAACAAGAGAGGAAACTATAAGATACATGTACTCATAACTGATGCATGGATTAGAGTGAATCAAATATACAAGTAAATATAATACATCAATGCAATACAAGTATATAGGAGAACATGCAAAACTTTATTGATAGAAGTAACAGGGTTCTGAGAAGGTTACAACCATTGATGGCTCCAATCCAGCAGCACCTCCCCAGCAGCAAGAACTCTCCTCTTCACCTCTAGTAAAACAATCACCCAATAGCTCTAACTGTAAACCAACAGCACCTCCTTGCTTTACACAAAATTCCAGCCTCCTTAGACCTCATAGAAGAGCTCTATATATAGGAGAGAAGAAGAGAGGATGAGTCAGCTTGAGGCTGGCATAGAGCTGACTAGTGTCCTCTCCCTCTTCAGTTAAACTTCAGTTCTTGAGTCCACTTGGAGATCCTTGCTTACACATGGTGATCAAGTACCTCTTACTCATCACAGGGCGAATCTCATGAACCAAGTGTCAGTTTGGAAGCTTCCTGGGCAGTTGACACCTTGCAGAATGACTGTGCCACTTGGCTAATCTCGCCCAGCGCAGGTAGCCTTCATTAGATTTGACTTCCAGCGCAGGTACAAGGAGGAGCAGTTGCATTCCAGTGCAGATGCTCAGTGGAGCAGCTGACATGATCCACAATTAGCCTATTTTGAAGTGTTTTCAGGTGGAGAACTGATTGGAAGTGCTGTTGTTTGATGACCTTGTTCTTTTAGGGGTAAGAACAACATATTTAGGGACTGAGGATCCCTGTAATTATTGACATTTCATGCTCCATGTCGCGAGGCACAAAAATGTCTATAACAATTGCCCCCTAAAGTATGAGGCCGTTTATCGGGTGAAATGCTTTATCTAGAGGGTCCGAAGTTCATTCCAGTGCTGAGGAGGCGCCCTGTAATACAATACAATACAATACATTATTTTTCATTCTATTTTCATGATCTAGCTGAGGCGGGCATTCCCATGCTCAGCTTTTATAAATACATTTTGGTACATATGACAGACGATCGTCTGAAGGTAGACTGATAATTTTCTGCTGAAATTATCATCCTTTGAATAGGATGATCATCTGCTGCAATGATGTACATGGCAAATGCTTTTATATTTCCTGAATATATATCGCAGCCCGGATGGATGAAACTAGATCCGGGGTCTTCAAACTCGTTCGGTCTTCACTCTAAGTACAAGTCGATCCATGTGAGAATTTTGCTGAAGTCAAACATGGAAAGACATTGCTTGATTACCGGTCAATAATGAAAACCGTTAACAAGCGCGAGAGGAATCACCAATAATGACGATGACCCTCAAGGTACTGCAGTACAATTCACGTGGCGTGAATAAAGGACTTGGCGTCGAACGCCACGCAAAATCTTCTGGTCGAAGGTCATTGATGTATACCTGTCGCCGGAAGTGAGAAACTTGCCATTGAGGCATGCAAGCTTCAAAGTACTGATGGGGGTGTTCCTAGATCAACTTCTTGGATAATGAGCTGAAGTCGACAAGAAGCGATCCGTCAAAGGAGGGCCTTAATGAATCCCACATCAATGACTCGGAACGGAGCTAATGATTTTAGTGGAGGTGAAAACAAACTGTGACATATGATTCAGGGTGGCGATCATGAATGGATGAAGGATAATGTATGGCAGTGGATGGGACACGGTTGACACTTTCAGAATGACCCCTCTTGAACATATAACGACACTGATGCGATGGATCGGTAGCATTACCCCAAATGTGGATGGTTTGGCGAGGACCATGGTGATGAGACCGGTGAATGAAACAACCCAACCCGATGTGGTACGGAGGAAAAGTGTCATGTTCAAGAGTGACTTGCTACCATTAAACTTTGATGTTCTCCCAATTTTTCCCCAGTCATTTCTGACCAGTACCTCTTTATTTTTGTCAAGCTTGAGGAGGATAACATATGCTTGTTCTATAACCTGCCCTTCGGGCAAGCCCATCGCTATGATTTAACGAGCTTAGCGATAGGGAAACTCGTTCTCGTCTAAAGACAAGTTTGTCGCTATTTAATCATTTTAACGAGTCTAACGACAAAGAAAACTCGGTCCTTTTCATTTTTAGAGAGTCTGAAAAGGTACAGAAAGTTAACTCCATAATTCCTTTTTCGTCAGCTAATCCCTTAAGTCCGAAAAAGTATAAAACAATACAGAAGGGATGGTTGTTCGGTACTTTTAACGAGCCGAACAAGACAAGTGCTCGATCCTTTTGTGCAATAATCCCTCAGGTCCAAAAAGATTAAAATTTAGAGGAGGGATAGCGTTCCGGTCATTTAACGAGCTGGAAGGCCAAAACTCGGCAAACTTTTCATATTTTACGAGTCAGTGAAAAGAGCTCAAAGAAGACTCGTCTTTTGAGGAACGAGTGATAAACAGGGATAGCAGCAGATTCCAGGTACAGGTTGGAATTTTCCAATCACGGCAGTGTCACAAGGATGGCTAGGTGAAATCACTCTTCGCAGCTGTTTCTCAAAAGAGGTAAACACACAAATGGAAGTGAATGATCAGCCAAATGAACAGTGGAGGTGATGGATGAAAACACGATCAAGGTTCTTATGGCTGATGAATTTACAATCTCAAAAGGTGATTTACCGGTTCATTTTTTCCATGAGCTTGAACTCTGGGGGAAACTTTTGCTCACACTTTTCTATTTTTTAACGAGCATAAATTTAGTCATAAAACTGCTCAAATTTTGCGTTTATTTTTTAACGAGCATGAACTATATGCTAAAACTGCTCGATATACCAGTCATAATAAGAACGCCTCCTATGAGATAACTATTTTTTAAGGAGCTTTATCTCACAAAGCTATGCTCCAATTTTGGCAAATTTTACTTCTGCCCCACAGGCTTTCTTCATGCAAGGTCGGAAACGGCTAATCCTACGAGTTTAAAGGGTTAGACCTACAGGTTTAAAGGGAGGACCTAAAAATTTAAAAAATAAATAGTCGTCCCTTGCTTGCATTCCAAAAGTTTGCATGCCCCCAGGTATAGGATAGAATTTCGAGGCTGCCCCTTTATCAACGAGGTTTGCCTCTTTCTTATCATCCGAAGAGGGTTCTATTTGCTGCCGCAAATCAATCTCTTTCTTCGGCGGTGTCTATCATTGGGTTGTCCAAAGATGGTTACCCTCTGTCACAACAATATAGTCCCCTACTTTGTAGGCTGCCCCTGCTTATCCTTCAAAACATATGTTTTAATGGGCGAGGCTTGAATTCAAAGATGGTTACTATTCGTTGCGATAAGTGAATTCCTACTTGGGCATTGCCCACTTTTTTAGACAAAGGTGAATGACTCTTTTGCCAAACACATAACTTTAACAAAAGAACACTATTCCAGAACAACCCCACTTCCTTCCACGGACGGGGTATGGACTAGTCATATTCTTCTGCGGAAATTCTTCCTTATGCCCGGGGTTTCTTCTGCCCGAAGCAGACCAGGGTGCATGCCCCCTGGGTCCTAGTCTTTCTTTCCGAATCACTCGCACTCATCGGGAAGGAGGACTGGGGGTGGAGGCGAATCTTGAGTGAACAGACCATTTAGGAATGGTATTTGACTATTTGCGATGCGAGATCCCGGAAACGAAAGTTGGTCTACGAGCTTGACCACCCTTCCTTCGTGTGGAAAACACATTACTCTAAAGAGTGAGGAGACTATCGCTCCCATGCAATAAATATAGTCGCGTCCAAGGAGTAGGTTATAATCCAAGGGTCCTTGGACGACCATCACGTTCATATTAACGGTCTTCCCTTTCAATGTAACAGGTACATTGGGGAGGATTCCTAATGGTCGACTGGTTCCTTTATCAAAACCTGAGAGATTTCTCAACTCAGGTAAAAGCGCCGGGGAACCCAGTGCTTTCCAAGCAACAAAGGAAAGGATACTCACAGACGCCCCTTCATCAATGATAGTACCAGCCATAATCATTCTATAGATCTGGACAATGATTCTGAATGGTATACTGGCTGGTAACCGGGGTCTGCCTAGTTGATTCCAATCAAAGGATACAACCAGGTTGCTTGGTGGTGGGACCGAATATACGGCCGGATATGACTCTGATGATGTCCCTTCCTGCGATAAAGGAATGGGCGCATTGCCCTGACGCTCATCGGAGTCGGTGCTGATGAAAAGAACCTGGATGGTGTCATCCTTATTCTCTTCAGTGAGGGTGTCGCATGAAGATGACTCTTCGGCGACGGTGTCATTTGAAGACGGGTCTTCAATGACGGAGTCATTGGACGATAGAACCTCTGAAGGAAGAACTGGGTCAACTGCCGTTTCGACCTTTAGACTTTCGTCTGGTCTGGATTCAGTAGGTTCATTCTCAATGACCGACACTTCAGCTGACCACTTGAGCGGGCCAACTGGATTTTCGACTATCGAGGGATTAGGCGCGAGTTTTCGGTATCCAGGAGGAAGTTGCAACGGTGAAACCGGGCGATCTTCCAAAACTCTCTTTGCCTCATCTAAGAATGGACATTTGTGGATGGCATGATTGCCTTCACACAATAGACAGGGTGATCTTGGTCCCCTTCTTCGTCCTTCACTCTCGCTAGTTGACGGAATGCAATCAACATGACAATCAGAGGTTGATGCTACCGGATTGTGCAACCTCGGGGACCAGTCCCTTAGTATCTGGGGAATACAAGGACAATCACGATGGAAGTGGGTCCCTTTGCAAATGACACATGGTGATTTAGGCCCGGTCGGTGCAGTGTGTGGGTTTTTGTCAGCTTTCTTCTGCTTGCCCCCAGTCGCCTTCGCCAGAGGCTCCTTCTGCTTCTTTTCTTTCTTCTTCTTTTCCTTCTTCTCCTTGGGAGGCTGACTTTCGCCAGCTCTACCTTGCGAAGATGAAGGATCAGAGGAAGTATCATAAGAAGTGGAGGGCTGGTGGGTAGTTCTAGATTGTTCTGACTGTTGATTCGACTGCTCAGGATTAGTGGCGATCTGGACTACATTGGTTGAAAAGAGCCATACAGGTAGGCCAATTGTCAATCCTGGAAGTGACAATGTTGCCATATGAGGCGCACCAACATCTCCCCAAGAGGAGAAGGGATTTGGACTTCCGCCAAGGTTACTTCCTTGGTTGGTGGGCTCCATACTTTTCAACTGAAAGATCAACGTGGGAATAACAGGTGATTATGTTCCGCTTAAAATAAATTTTATTAACGACGCTTTTAGACACAAACTTGCTTTTTCATGTTTTAAGAGTCGAGAAAAAGCTAAAGATGACTCTAGTCGCCTTCGATGTTTTAACGAGCCCGAAGTGACAAATGCTCGGTTGGACTTTTTCAGTTATAGAGTTTGAAAAAGGCCAAAAGAAACTGCTCTGGAGATCTAGGCAGAGGGTGTACCAAACCTTTCGCGAAACCACAGAATACGTTTTACGGTACGGGTGGTCGATCTTCGTGAATGCTGTGTTCACTGCATCGCGATCAGTAGGGCGGCCGACACGGTTTCCTAAGGATAAAGGATAAAAGCCTATAGGGGTCTCCCAATATACGCGACGGTACGCGGGAGCACAAGTCCGTGTTAGTGCCACCGACTCTCAGGAGGAATCACCCACCTTCGTAGAGATCGACAGTCACTATGTTTAACGACGCCGGAACACGTCTCTACCTAGACCTCTAGATGTTTGCGTTAAGTTACAAAGCGTTGTTATGTAAATTGGGTTTATTTTAATGTTGATCTTGCTTAACAGTTTGCCTTTCAGGGTCGCCACAAGATGTATATATACAACTTCCTATATGCAATCTAAGATGAGAAGCAAATCTTTTCAATCTTTCAACTTTGAAAACCTTAATCTACTGAGGGAAAAGAAAGACACAACTTTTTCCACAGATCATAGAACACACACTAAAATGCACATTTTCCTAAATCGTCAAACACACAGTCAAATGCAAAATGCACAATGCATGTATTTCTTTTCGTTATCCTTAATGTTGATGTAAGACAGAAAGGAAACTGTTGTATAATTTTGAATCTAATTTCAAGTAGAAATAAACAAGCTTGTCCAAAAATCAAAAAGACACCTTATGATCGACTTGTTTAAACACAGGAAATGTATAGATCCGAACCATAAAATGAAAAACAAACAAACTCAAACAGCCATGAACAGTAATAAAACTAGCTCTTGAGATCACAAAGACACTTTTGTTCAGGATCTAAGAGGCCACAGCTATACTGGTTCGCTTTTCACAATGGGAAACTGTAACTGAAGCAAGAAATACTGAAAGAACATTCACAGTTTCATCACACAACTGAGGCAGAATAATGTCAAGGAGAAGTGGTTTACAGCAAGTACAATGACCAGCAAGCAATCAGCAAAAATCAGTGAAAACAGGGCCAAGACACAAAGGGAAACCTCAGCAAGACACTGGCTAACTGGACCAGCGCAGGCTCTGGTCTGTCAAATTGACTTCCAGCGCAGTTCCCGAAGGGAGTACCTGCGCTGTAATGCAGACTGCCTGTGGACAGCCTGCACTGAGACACGAGAGTTGCGTTTACAAGGATTTCCGGGTCATAAAAGGCTCAAAAATGCACTGTTTTTGCTGAAATAAAAAGCTATAGGTCAAGTACAAGCTAAGGGATGATCAAGAGGATGAAGATCTATCACAAAGAGTAAAGAGTATTTTGTAGATAAGCTCTTCAAATCTTGAATTTGCTCAGCAAATGAGCAAGAGTAACAGTCCCTCTACTTCGCTTTTGATATAGTCAAAAGCTTTTCGATTTGGTACTCTTTTCTTCAAGAAATGAATAGCAAAATACTACAAACACCAACAAGATACTAGGCTCCCCAGCGGAGTCGCCAGTTTGTTGTGGGGAAAAGTATCCGACTCGGATGACCCTATCCCTACTCTAAAGGTGACAGTCTTTAGCAACAACTGAAAGTAAAGCTTTGATATTTTCCTTTATGAAAGTACAGAGAGAAGGAAGAAAAGATTAACCAACCTGGTGTCTTTCGCTTAGTCGATCTTTATCCTCTCTCTTTGTCTCTTGTTCCCAGCTCCTTGCTCTCTTTGTCGGTCCAGCTACACACAGATCCTGCACAAAACAAGAGAGGAAACTACAAGATACATGTACTCATAACTGATGCATGGATTAGAGTGAATCAAATATACAAGTAAATACAATACATCAATGCAATACAAGTATATAGGAGAACATGCAAAACTTTATTGATAGAAGTAACAGGGTTCTGAGAAGGTTACAACCATTGATGGCTCCAATCCAGCAGCACCTCCCCAGCAGCAAGAACTCTCCTCTTCACCTCTAGTAAAACAATCACCCAATAGCTCTAACTGTAAACCAACAGCACCTCCTTGCTTTACAAAAAATTCCAGCCTCCTTAGACCTCATAGAAGAGCTCTATATATAGGAGAGAAGAAGAGAGGATGAGTCAGCTTGAGGCTGGCATAGAGCTGACTAGTGTCCTCTCCCTCTTCAGTTAAACTTCAGTTCTTGAGTCCACTTGGAGATCCTTGCTTACACATGGTGATCAAGTACCTCTTACTCATCACAGGGTGAATCTCATGAACCAAGTGTCAGTTTGGAAGCTTCCTGGGCAGTTGACACCTTGCAGAATGACTGTGCCACTTGGCCAATCTCGCCCAGCGCAGGTAGCCTTCATTAGATTTGACTTCCAGCGCAGATGCTCAGTGGAGCAGCTGACATGATCCACAATTAGCCTGTTTTGAAGTGTTTTCAGGTGGAGAACTGATTGGAAGTGCTGTTGTTTGATGACCTTGTTCTTTTAGGGGTAAGAACAACATATTTAGGGACTGAGGATCCCTGTAATTATTGACATTTCATGCTCCATGTCGCGAGGCACAAAAATGTCTATAACACTAGTGGTGTGGGAAATAGAACTCAGAGTTATAATATAGAAATAAATTTCAGACCTTGGAGATCCGAAATTACAGAGATACATCCGATTTAATATCGAGCTCCAACAAAGAAAAAAAAAGTTGTGTAGTCTTTTTAAAAATTTGCATAAGTTTTGTTTGAAAAATTAGTTTGAAGTTATTCAAAGGGAATAGTGAAGTATAATTATCATCAATTGATGCCCAGAAGAAATAAATGGAAACACCTAGTAAGAAACCTGAAATCTCTACTATGACTCATGAAGAAGAGAAAGAAATGCAACATGATATATCAAAATTACGAGACCAAGTGCAACAAATTTCACTCTCACAAAAAGTAACAAAAGCTAAGATGGATGGTTTAAAGAATGACATGGAAGCTAATATGGATGGTTTGAAGAATCACATCAATGAAGAAAAACACAACATTGAATATTTCAAGAAAGAAGGTTTGAATGGAGGTTTGGCAAATTTGCTACAAGAAATGCTTCCTAATGGCGAAAAGGTAGTAGAGGAAACCCATGATGAAAACAAAATAACTGTTAATAATGGTTTCGTAGACTTTAACATTGGATTGAAGACCCTCCATATTACAAAGATCGATATGAGGAAGTTTGATGGAAAGGATCCCGTAACATGGATACTACAAATAGAGCAATATTTTGATCTCCATAATGTGAAAAACACACAAAAGGTACGAATTGCAATTTTATATTTAGAACCCAATAAATTTGTATGGTATTGATGGCTTTCTCTCATAAACAAATTGTCACTTGGTCAATTTTTATGGAGGAAATGATAGCACATTATGAGGATACAAAGAGAAACACCTTCTTTAGCCAATTGATAAATCTCAAACAAAAGGGTTCAATAGTGGAGCACATTGAGGACTTCCAAAAATTGAATATAAGGGTAAATGATATTCTAGAGCAGCATAGGGTTGATGTATTCATAGGGACTCTAAAGGATAACATCCAACATGAGGTTCACCTTTGGGAACCTAATTCATTGGAGAAGGCATTCAGATTGGCAAAAAAATTGAAAGCAAAATTATGGCAACAAGGAATCTTACCACTCACAACTATAAATATGGAAGTGTGTTTTCTCCTAGCCTTCCACAACCTACAAGGTTGACACCACAACAATTGGAAGAAAAAAGATAAAAATTACTTTGTTACAGTTGTGATAGCAAATACACTAAAGGTCATAAGTGTGCTGAAAAGAAATTATTTTACATCAATTGTGAAGAGGAGGAAGAAAAGGAACAAGAAACATCAAAAGAAGAGGACAGACACCAAGAACCAACCCTGGAGAAAGAAGAAATGAATCCAACCATATCTTGTAATGCATTGGCAGGAATTACCACTCCTCAAACTCTCAAGATAGAAGGACATATCAAGAAGAAAAAGGTAATAGTGTTGATTGATTCAGGTAGTACCCATAATTTTATTCATTGTAAGATAGCCAAGGACTTAAATTTCTTCATTTATCCAGCACCAGAATGTCAAGTGATGGTTGCAAATGGAGGAACCATAAATTGTTCGGGAAAGTGCCATAATATCAAGTTATCCATGGGAGAATATGTATTGAATATTCCAACGCTTTCCATTCCAATGGGTAGTGTTGATGTTGTACTATGATCCAATGGGTGGTGCTGATGTTGTACTACGATTCCAATGGGTGGTGCTAATGTTGTACTACGATTCCAATGGTTACAAGCTTTGAGTACGATAACTTTTAATTTTCAAGAAATTTTCTTGAATTCTTTTTGGGAAGGAAAGGAAGTTAAATTAAGGGGTATCGCAGGGAAACCAAGAAAGATAATTAGATCTAATGGCATGAAAAAGCTTCTAAAGAAATAATAATGGGGCGTAATTTCACAATTATGTTCACTATAGTCTCAAACATCGAAATCATATATTTCTCTAGACCTCCAAAAAGTCTTGGACACTCATTACAAGGTATTTGAGACTCCCAAAGGCCTCCCACATATTTGTGATCATGATCATGCTATTCATTTGATTCTAGGAAGCATTCCTCCAAACATCATGCCTTAGAAATATCCCTATGCCCAAAAGAGTGAAATTGAACGTATGGTTGAAGAAATGCTAGAGGCTGGTATAATTCAACCTAGTCAAAGTTATTTCTTTGCTCTAGTAGTATTGGTGCACAAGAAGGATGGATCATGGCGCATGTATCCAAATTATAGGGAGCTTAACAAGATCACTATTAAATATAAATTTCCCATTCCTTTAATTGATGAATTATTGGATGAATTACATGGACAAATTTACTTCACCAAGTTGGATCTTCCTTCATGATATCATCAAATAAGAATGAATATTGAAGACGTTGTAAAAATAGCATTTAGAAATCATGAGGGTCCTTACGAATTTTTGGTCATGCATTTTGACCTTACCAATGCACCTTATACATTTCAAGGTTTGATGAATTCCATTTTCAAACCCTTCCTTAGAAAATTTGTGTTAATATTTTTTCATGATATACTAATCTACAAAAAATCTTGGAAGGATGATGTTCAACATGTTGAGAGGGTGCTCAAGCTATTGGAGAAGAAACAATTATATGCAAAAATCTCCAAATGTTTCTTTGGAGTACAAGAGGTGGAATATCTAGGTCATATTGTATCTCATGAAGGTGTTAAGGTACACCCTAGAAAAATTAAAGCCATTATGGAATGGAAAATACCCACATCAATAAATAATCTATGAGGATTTCTCGAGTTGATAGGGTTTTATTGCAAATTTGTTAAGAATTATGGGAGAATAGTAGCACCTCTAACAAAATTACTGAAGAAAGATGCATTTTCTTGGACTTCAGAAGCAATTAAGGCCTTTGAGCATCTTAAAGAGGCAATGTGCCAAGCACCAGTCTTAGCTATGCCAGACTTCACAAAAACATTTATTGTGGAATGTGATGTCTCAGGAAATGGAATTGGTGTTGTTATAATGCAATAAGGAAGACCCATTGCTTTTGAAAGTCGTCCAATCAAAGGAAAGTATTTACACAAATCTATTTATGAGAAAGAAATGTTGGAAATACTACATGCACTTAAGAAATGGAAAACTTACCTAATGGGAAGTCACTTCAAGGTAAATACAGAGCATGATAGTCTTAAATAATTTTTAGAACAAATATTATCTTCAGAAGAGCAGAAAAAATGGGTCACAAAGATGTTGGGTTATGACTTTGAAATCATCTACAAAAAAGGAAAGCAAAATGTTGTTGCAGATGCAATCTCGGGGATGTGGAAGCATTGCTTTGTTCCATTTCTATTATCCAACTAGATTGGATAACTGAAGCAAGGGATGGATGGAAGAATGACGAAGAAGTGTGGGCACCCATTCAAAAGTTGTAGCAAGATCCTAGTACATCTAATAAATTTAGTTGGAATAATGATTCATTATGCTACAAAGATCACATAAAACTTTGTAAGAATTCCCAACTCAAACAAAATATTCTTTGGGAATTGTACACCTCTCGCTTAGGCGGGCACTCAAGATTTTTTTAAACTTATCATAGGGTTAAGAAGGAATTTTATTGCAATGGCCTTAAATCTGATGTTCGAAGGTTTGTGGCAGAACGTTTGGTTTTCCAACAAAATAAAGTTGAGACAATTAAGACCCTGGGTCTGTTACAACCTTTATCCATCCCAATTTAACGTTGGGAGGAGTTTTCAATGGATTTTATCATAGGTTTACCCAAGTTCGAAGGAAATAATGGCATCATGGTGGTATTTGATAGACTTACCAAGTATGCACCCTTTTATGCATTATCTCATCCATTTAAAGCCAGTACAGTTGCTATTGCATTTATGGAAACAATTCAAAAGCTACATGGAAACCCAAAGATTATTGTAAGAGACATAGATCCTATTTTCATTGGAAATTTTTCGACAAAATTATTTTCTTGTCTAGGTACTCAATTAGCTCATAGCTCATCTTATCATCCTCAATAGATGGGAAAACTGAGATAGTGATTTTTTTTTCGGAAGGATATCTTATTTGCTTTGTATTTGATAAACAGACATAATGGGTCAAGTGGCTACCTCTGGTTGAATGGTGGTATAACACTTCCTTCCATGTTGTAGCAAAAAAGACCCCATTTATGGCACTTTATGGATATCATCCACCGTACATCACATCATCTTTATGAGAAAATTCTAAGGTTCAAGCAGTGGAAGATCACATAGAGCCTCAACAACAAGTTCTCCAACTTTTAATTGATAACCCCACTTTGGCACAAAATATAATGAAACAATAGGCAGATAAAAATTGCAGCGAAAGATGCTTTGATGTAGGCAACTGGGTATTTTTACGGATACAACCATACAAACAAATGTCCCTCAAGCAACCTAAGAAGGATAATAAATTATCATAGAAGTTATATGTTTCTTACAAGGTGTTGCAAAATATTAGTACTATGGCATACAAATTGGAGCTTCCTACATATTCTCAAGTGCACCCAATTTTCCATGTTTCATGCTTAAACAAGGTTATAGGTGACAAGCTCCCAGTTCAAACAATATTGCGAGAACTTGACAAGGAAGGAAAAATCATATTGGAACCTGAAGAAGTCATGGAAACAATAACTTGATAGCTAGGAAATCGATCAATTTTAGAGTATCTCATCAAGTGGAAGAACTTACCCACGGAAAATTCTACATGGGAGGATGGTAATTTTATACAGAAGCATCCATAACTACTCAAGCATTGAGGACAACATGTTTTTGAAGGAGAGGGGCATGTTAGGTCCCTATAACTCTAGTGTATTCCTTCGTTGTTATTAGTGTATCCCCCTTATTGTTATTGTTGTGCCCCATAGAAGGCCACTATTGTTATTTTTGTGCCCTTAAATTATTATTGTTATGTTGGCTCTAATTATATTGTGACCCCGTAGCCTCCTATATATAGAAAGGAAGTTGTGTCATTTGAATCATCCAAGAATTGTTCATTTGTGTAATGTAAAGGAGGTTTACCCCTCAAAGAGGTTGATTTTGAAGTCATTGATCTATATTTTCTTCTATTTTGTGAGCTAGTTGGATAACAATCTCTCTTTTCGCCAACCACCCCCACGCCATATTCCAAGCATGAATGTGGGATCATAAGGGTTAAACCAACAAAAAACCAACCAATGTTTCTAGAGGTCAAACCAACTCAACCCTAAACAACAGTGCTTTCACCTATACAGTCCAAAAATCACTGACAACAACCAAATCAGTCTCTACCCAAGTTGTCTAGGGCTCTAGGAACTAGTAATTCAACCCATAGCTAATCAGGACTCTAGAGCCATTTTTTTGACCCGTGACTTGAGGGACTAGTAACTTAGACCACAAGTCTCTAGAGAATTTGTCCCAACTTGTAGGCTCCAAGAACTAGTAACTCAACCCAAGATATTACAGGGCTCCAGATCATTTGTTTCAACCCACAGCCATAGGGAACCTGAGCACCAATCAGAAAGAAAAGTGGGAAGCCCACAACACCATGGCTATCCAAGAAATGGAAAGGAAAGGATGGAACCACTATCAATCCATGAAAATATCCATTCCAATGAAAACACATAACCAAGAACCACATGTGTATACCATGCATCCAAAAATCAGCATGCTAAATCTCCCATGCACATTGTTATCTACAATGCATAGATAATTTATGTCCTTACTTGCATTTGCCCAAGCTTCATTTTTTGCACCTTTGATTTCCTTGTTGGCTTGTCCAAGTACTTATTCACTCTCCTTGATCAAAGATGAGAAAAATCTATCAAATGGTTCTCAGGTTCCTTTTTATCATTGATGTCTCATTTTTCTTCATTTTTTCTCTAATTTCCCCTACATGCAAATATGTGTCTCTTCACTTTCATTTTCTCATATTTTCCTTTATTTTTATAATTAAATGCCAATTATGCCTATTTTCCTTTGCCAATTCCTTTTCCAATTTCCATAGCCATAAAAAAAACCACAAGTGATGCCCATTATAATGTTTTTCCCACCATACATCTTGGAATACATGTTCCATGACCTTGGTCTTATTTTATTTACATTAAAATAAACGAGGGGTTGTTAAAATCCCTCCCGCTTGGGGGGAACACCATCTTCAGTGTTCAATGATTCTTAAAAATAGAAAAATATAATTTATATGGAGCTTTATAACATAGCTCATTGCGGTATTTACAACTTGTCAACCTCACATAGCTATTACACTTCTCACATGGCTTCTGAATTGCTGATGATTATCCTTTTTCTCATTTCTATTAGCTTCTCCAACAAGTTCTAATTTGCTTGTAGATGCTTGAGCACTAGATCTAAACCTCTCTAATTATTTTCTTGAAAAAATTGCTTTGGCCTTCAATTTTTGACACTCATCCTCCAAATCCTTATACTTCTTCATCACTGCTTTGATTTTCCTACCTTCTACTAGTTGAGTTTTCAGATCTGAATTTCTTCTTTGTAGGCACACTCCTTTTCATAAAAAAATTGCAATAACATCTAATATTTATTCTTAGATATGAACCATTTGATCTCTACTTCTAGTCCCATTATCTTAGATTTCTTTTCATCTTTATTGTTGATATCTTCTTGTTGTCCCTCTAAATCAATGCCTGAGTCATCACTGCTATCACTGGTGCTTTCTTCTTGTGAGATGTTGGTGCTACTATCTTCCTCTTGTGAGGAGACTAGATTTGTCACTGCAATAAGAGTAGAATCCTTTGCATTGTTCTTCATTTTTAAAATTTGCAATTTTCCTTCATAATATAAATTCAACAATGTATCCAACATCTCTTTTGCACTCTCACAATGCTTCACATACATATTATCAGATCATGAAATTCCATGCAAAGTAAGATCTTCAGCTTTATCATTAAACTCATCCTTAATTCCATATTCCATTGATAGAAAAATATTTTCATTAAGGGACAGGAAATGTGAATCCAATTTCATCCTCCAAGTTACATTTTTAACTTCGTGAATAACTGGAACTCCTTACCAATCCATTTTTGAAAAATTTGCAATTTTTCTCCCAATACTCCTAATATGCACTCTCCAGTGATCAATCTACAATTGAAATCCCCGACTTTGATACCAATTGTTGCAAACTAGATCACTACCGATAGGGGGGTGAATTAGTAGTGAAGGCACTTATAAATTTTCTTCAATTAATTAAACCATTAATGATTCCTCAAGTGAAACATATAAAGAGAGATCAAAGTGTCAACCATAAATAAGAAATCATGAAAACATTCAACATAAGGGACACAAGTATTTCTGGTGGAAAATCCCCTCTGGGTCAAAAACCACCCTTGCTACTACTAGTGTGCTTCTCAATAACATTTTATTATATGCTAAGAAAATTCATTACACAGGGAGTACATAGGCTACTATCAAAAGGAGATCTCTTTCTCATGCGGATCTACATACAACCATCCACTAGACGCCACCATGACCAATGATCCTTGTTCGGTTAATATTGAACTATCGCATGATTATACAGACACCCAACTGCTGGAATCACCACAACCAACGAGCCTTGCCCAGTTTCTTCCAAACTATCCAACTACAATTGGATGGAGAAAATTTCTCTCTATACTAATTTCATCGAAGTCAACCAACTCCACTCCTCTATGTGGTTCATGTTTTAGAATATTTCATATTGGAACCATAGAACTACTCAACATGAACACCACATCAAAAATGTCTTCAAGGCATACAAACAAAAGCTCCAATACAAAATCACAAACTACAACACAACCTCAACTAAAACATCAAATGTTGCAAATAATATTATGATAAATATATCAACAAAAACCCTCTCTCTAATAATAAATATGCTCACAAACAACGGTTGCACACAACCAACAAACTAGAGAATAAACAAGTTGTTACCAAACATCAAATAGATCTTCAATCAGACTCTACTTCATCTTCTCGTTGACTCCACAAAATGCTACTAGAATCACACTTCTACTACTTGTTGTAACACCTACAAACTGATTCAAAAAATCTGCATAACAACCCTCACACAACTTGCACACACTGTTGCACTCTCATTCTGACTTAACACATAAATCATCCAACCAAACTATGATTGATCTCTCTCCAATATATAGAAGAACTCAGGTGCTACACTCAATAATTACCAGGAACTACTGAGCTCTCCAAACTTTGTTCATATGGTTGATTTGATCTGGATTTATCTCCTTGGCTAGATCATGCCACTAAATCCACTTAATGAATGACATTTTCAATGTTAATCACTTTCTAGAAGCTCATTAACCTTTCTTAAACCTTTATACAATGAGTCCTGAACAAGAAAAGGGGGAAGAATAAATAAACACCTAATGCACATATCGAATGTAGAGGAATTCTAGTTTTAGGCCTCAACCACATCCACAAAACTATCAAATCTCAGCTACAACCACATGCATAGGCTTGTCTCCCAACGGCTAGAGCCCTTTAGCCTCATTCATAAGGTTTTATCCATGTAGTTGGCGCATAGGATAGAGAAAACTCAAAAATCTCTAGCATGAAACTACCTCCAACCTCTATCATTCCTTCATCAACTCATAAACACACCTCCAAACCTATGTGACATGATTTGTAGCTAATGACATAGGCCAAGAACCTTTGGAATAAGGCAAGGACATAAATACCTAGTTTTCCCCTAGTCTTCCAATCTACTCATCAATACCAACACCTCTAACACCTGTAGTAGCAACAACAACCTAGCCAAGCACCTTCAACACCTATAATGACATCATTAGGCCATCCAAAAACCTCCACATATGTATAATAATCTCCAACACATGTAGCAACATCTTCAATGCTTCCGATATGTGTAGAAGCATCATCAAGCCATCCAAATTCCTCCAACACATGTAAAGGCATATCCAACACCTCTAGCAGCATCACAACCTACAACAAACCAACATATCATGTCGCACATCCATCTCTACTCAGCCTCCTGTTCCTGCACTAGGTCATATTGAACAAGATTATGACCATGTTGACATCAATGCCAACTAAGCATGCCATAAATCATGCTACTGTAAAAAACCACTGAACATAGTACCTTTGCAACATCTCTAACAACACTCATCACAATCATAAGGATAACCACCATAATCAAGTTGACCTACAACATATGATGAATAATATCAAGGCCATGTTGACATCAATGTGAACACTACATTTCCAACAAACTCCCCCTTTGGCATTGATGTTAACCTCAACTTGATCTTCAACATCTGAGGTTGAACTCCATACACTCTCCAACTCTAAAGCTGTAACTCTAAAGTTGATCTAACTGATCTCCATATATTCCAAATTGTCTCCCCCTTTGAAATCAATGGTAAAGGGCCATACCAACACTAAGAAACAATGCCAATAATGTGTTAGATGAGAGAAATATTCCCCCTCTCATACTCAAAATTATGCTAATAGAAACCAATGATTCCTCTCCTACAAGATGAGCATGTAAAACAAGGAACTCAATTTCCAACATGTGTCTAGCCAATGCCATGTAACTTCTCATAGTTAACATGCTCCCCCTAAGCATGTAGTGGAGCCACAAACACACTCTCTTTGTTGTTGTAGAAATAGATCCACTTATCTCCAATAATCCCCCTTTCCAAGTGCAAGAGACTACTCCTTTAAACCAAGACTCCAATTGATTTTCGACAATGCTATGCAATGAAGTATTGTACACTTGCAATGCTTCATGGAGAAAATACATGGTTGTGACAAGTACATACGACTGATATATGACTCTGTTATAACAAGCCTCTCAACCCAATGAATCTAATGATCCAAGATTACATCATCCACCCAATAGAGCTACATTAATAACATACAAAATAGGACATGAAATGGACTTTTGTCAACCCATACATGGATGATTTGACAAATTTTACAATACATACTAGACACCATGGGTCTCCCCATGAGCAATAAACTAGCAAGGTAAAGCAATAAGAGTACATGGATTTTACTTATTCACATAAGTGTTCTCTCCTCTATGCATGCCTAACAAAAGATATGACATAAAATGCATGGATTCCATGAGTATGATATAAGCTCTATTGGTAACAAAAACATAACACCCACCAGTAACCACCATGTTCCACATAGTCATCTATAATGAAATAAACTGATAGAAGCAACATGGAGATATGACATAGAAGCAACAACATATAAATATCCTCATCATAATAAAACATATATGAGTCTCATCAACCAAAAATATACAACAATGGTACCAACTTTAACTCCATCAAGCAACAAATGAACAAGCAACAACAATAATACTAGAAACATATGAACCAATACAAGTAATCTCTCCAACATCATCAATATGTAGCTAAATAAATAGTGTATCCAAGAAACACTAGGCAACATTAGCAATAACATAATACCATGTAGTATAACACTATTAGCAACACAAACTCATCATCTCCTCAACCTCATGCCATCATAATACATTCTCTCCTCAAGAGAGCGGAAACCAAGTAGCAACAACATAAACTTTCACATCAATAACTTGGTTCAAAAACATGTGCAACAATGTACTCTCTCCATATATGAGAAACAATATAAATAATCATGACTCAGACATATGAATGTGCAATATATCATTAACAACATCATCATACCAAAACATCATGAGAAGAAACATACTCTCTCTCCATGAAATATAAACTTCATGTTTCATCCATCCAAATGGAAAACATATTAGCAACATGCATAATAGATCTAGAATTAGACAATATGAGACACAATATGCATACTCTAGATGAACCAAATCCATCATATCACCATCTAATCTCCATCGTAGCAGCACATGCATGCAAACACATGAGATATATCTAGCAATATCAATATACTAATTATGTCATGCAAGCATACGATCTTTCAATATATGGCAACAACAAGAGAATTCTTCTCAACATTTTCCTGCATCAATTCAATGTCAAATACATGCACAACAAGATCCTCCATAGAGAGCACCATTCCAACCATCTACAAAACCATTAGGAATACAAAATTCTCCCCTTGATTGTGTGGTCCTCTATCGCACCTTGACCATGTGCATAAGACAAATAAGTAGCTGATATATCTTCAAAACTATCAATGAAAAACTTCAACATCCATCTACTCCAAAAAACATTAGTAACAAATATGTCTGATCTAAATGATATTCAAGATAGAAAGAAATATAATAGAAATAAAATGACACTTCAAAATTCATCACTCCCCCTGAACACATGCATCACTTAACATATACAGATTTGTCTTCATGAATTCTTTCAGATATGAATGCACCTCCAAATGTCTACATGCAACTCAAGATGTAGCTACATGCTCCCCCTAAGGCCATGTAGATCTCAATTTTTGGTGGGAGTCCCTATCTACTCCTTACTCCTCCAAACTTTCGTATGTTGATCTTCTTTCCTTTTATGTGGTTGGCCTTCCATGTTCCTCTTTCTCTATTTGGATTTCCTATAACACATAGGAAAATTGCAATCCTTGTCCTTATGGCCAATATTGTCACACACAAAAAATCTTATGTGACCAAGGAACTAAGTAATAGAACAATATATTCTATTGATCTGATTTCTATTCCTTGCATGTGCCCTGCAGTTAATAGCCCTATGGTCAAAATCATTGCACGGGTAAAAATAACCATAAAAAGGACTATTATACCTAACTGATGGTGATATTTGTGAAAATGGAAATATTATTTTCATGCATGCTTGTGTCATTTCTTCTCCTTTGGATGCTCCTTTTGTTGATAGGGTTTGATTTTCTCCATTATTGCAATTTGTTGCTGTATTTCTGCATTTTCGAATATTGTAACATTTCCTCATCCTTAACCTTCTTTCGACGACTCTTATAAGCGAAGAGGATATTATCTCCCTATTGAAATTTGCTGTTGTATGTCCATGTATTCCAAAGTTATAATATTCACCAGTTATGTTATTCTTGTTTTTCCGTCTTCGTTTGTTCTTCTGCTTCTCGCATAACTATTGATTTCGCTGATGATTCTCCTTTTTCTTGTTGCTGCTAGCTGTTCCAACAATTTCTAATTTTCTTGTAGATTTTTGAGCAATAGATCTGAACCTCTCTAATTATTTTTTTGTAGAAATTGCTTCGGCCTTCAATTTTTTACAATCATCCTCCAACTCTTTGTACTACTTATTCACTCCTTCGATTTTCCTACCTTCTCCCAGCTGACATTTTATATTTGAAATTTCTTCTTGGTAGGAACACTCATTTTCATAAAAAATATACAATAGCACCAACTTGTCTTTATTCTTAGCAGTGAGCCTTTTGATCTCTTCTCCTACTCCCATTACCTTGGATTTCTCTTCATCTTTGTTGTTGATCTCTTCTTGTTGTCCCTCTAAATCAATGTTTGAGTCATCACTGGTACTTTCTTCTTGTGAGAGATTGGTGCTACCGCCTTCCTCTTGTGAGGAGAATGGATTTGTCACCAAGATAAGAGTAGAATATCTTGAATTGTTCTTCATTTCTGAAATCTGCAGTTTTCCTCCATAATACAAATTTTGCAACCTATCCAACATTTCCTTTGTAGTTTCACAATGCTTCACAAACAAATTATCATATTTTGAAATTCCATGCAAAATAATCTCTTTAGATTTATCATTAAATTCATCCTTAATTCCATATGATAACAAAATATTTTCATCAAGGGACAGGAAATATGAATCCAATTTCATCCTCCAAGTTGCAAATTTACCTTCATGAAGAATTAGAACTCCTTGCTAATCCATTTTCAAAAAAATTACAATTTTTTCCAATACTCCTCAGATACACTCTCCAACCATCAGGATGCAATCAAGAGCGAGGATATTTTTACCAATTTTTGGAAACTAGATCACTACTTAGATGGGGAGGTGAATCAATAGTGAAGGCACTTATGAATTTTCTTCAATTAATTAAACCTTTAACCATGCATAAACTGAAACATATAAATATAGATCAGAGAATCAACCATAAACAAGAAATCATGAAAAAATTCAACACAAGGGACACAAGTATTTCTAGTGGAAAACCCCTCTGGGTCAAAAACCACCCTTGTTGTTGTTGCGCTACTCAATAATATTTTATTATCTATCAAACAAATTCATTAGATAGAGAGTACATTGGCTACTATCAAAAGGAGATCTCATTCTCTCATGGATCTAGGGACAACCATTCGCTAGAATCCACCATGACCAATGATCCTCACCCAATTACTACTAAACTATAAAATGCCTTTATGGACACCCATCTGCTAGAAGCCACCACGACCAACGAGCCTCACCTAGTTTCTTCCAAACTATAAAACTATCATTGGATGGAGAAAATTTTTCCTTATACTGATTTCGACGAAGTCAAACAACTCCACTCCTCCACGTGGTTTACATTTTAGAATAGAACCATAGAACTAATAAACAAGAACACCACAACAATAATCTCTTCAAGGCATACGCACAAAAGCTCCAATACTAAACCATAAAATGCAACACAACCTCAATCAAAACATGAAACTCTGCAACTAACATTCTGATAAATATATCAACAAAACCCCTCTCTGCAATAAGAAATATACTCAAAAACAATTTTTGCACACAACCAACAAACTATAGAATAAATAAGTTATTTCCAAAAACCAAATAGATATGCAATCAAACTCTACTTCATCTCCTCCTTCACTACACAAAATGCTATCAGAATCACGCTTCTGCTACTCGTTTCCACACTTGCAAATTGCTTCTGAAAATATACATAACAACCATTACACAACTTTCACACACTACTACACTCTCACTCTCACTTGACAAATAAATGTTCCACCAGACAATCCCTCTTGCAGGCAAGAGCAATCTCCCTAGATCCTAAATGGAAACTAGAAACAATCATGACAAATGAACTAACTCTTTCCCTAAGTTGAACTTGTTTGAATTATAAACAGTATAGCTAATGGATAGACCTCTTACTGGTTTCACGAAATGCCTGATGAATATCCCTTATTGTGACTTGATGCAACTCTTTAATGCCTGATAAGACCTACAAACATAAACAATAAAAGGATCAAAAGCACATTTGGTATATTAATTTGAACAACTTAGCCTAATGATCAAGGAAATTAGGGATTGATTTTTCCTTAATGAATATAATAAACAATTGCAAACTATTCATCATTCACAAAATATAAAATCAATGGGAGAAAGTGATCATTTGTATTAATAAGAAGATAAGAGGAGCCTTACAACCTTTTCCTTGATTCCATCGGGTCCCTCCCAAATGCCTTCAATCTCCTCCTTAGATGACAAACTCTCGTATCTCAAACCAACAACATAAGTTTGTATTCTTTGAATTATGACCTCCTTCATCCTTCAACCCTTTAGTCCTTTTATAGATCAAAGAGGGGGAAGTCTCAGATCCCTAAGAAGAGGATGAACCTCCTTTAATGAAGGATTAGGTTACCATGAGAAAACGGATGGAGATGCATCTTATGAGGGTTATAGTTTGAATAGTCATCATCTGGAAACATTCAGTTGGGAAATATTCGACCAACTATGTTTCTAGAATGTACTTTTTATTTTTTCTTTCTAGAATTCACCTGCGCGGGTTTATAGTTGCAGACAAAGCACAACTCTGTGTTATTCTTAGAGTCAATTTCAGCACATGCATGGGAAACTCTAGTGAAATTGGATCAGGTGGAACTTAGCAAGGTGTAAAGGCTATTTGACCCAAATTTCTCATGTAGTTTAACATATTTTTAGTTGTTTGACTTCCAAGGGAGCTGGTTTTAATATGTTCAAAGAAGGTAAAAATATCCATAAACTGATCAAGTGTCATGGTGACAAATTGACGTGTAATAGATTCCCCCTAAAGTGCGAAGTTCGAAAAAATAATTTGAAAGATTGAAGCACTTTATCATTCCAAGGATGACATCAGAGGAAATGGTCAGAAACCTACAAGGGACATTCAATGGAATATAATGCAATGTATATATCGAAAAAAAATCTTTGAGGTAGGCATTCCCATACTCAGAGTAAAGACAAATCAATGAAAAAGCATGGAAAAACTAAGATCATATAGATGGTAGACACATCATGGACACAACCATCTGTCTACATAATCATGAATATATGATCTCCTCGCAACATGAATTGATGAAACTAGATCCAGGGTCTTGATCTCCATCTCTTGATTCACAATACGATTCTAACCATGCGAGTGAATGTCTCGAAGTCGAACATGGCAGAAACCACTTGATTACCGATCAATAATGTGAACTGTTAACAAGTGCAAAAGAAACCACCAATAATTACAATGGCTCTCAAGGCACTCCCAGTATAATCTATGAAGTGAGAATATGTGATCTGAAGTCGAACACTCATAGAATTGTTCAATCGAATGCCAATGATGAGAACCTATCATAGAAAGAAAAAAAACCTACCATTAAGGAATGCAGGCTTCAAGGTACTGAAGGTTTTTAAATCAAATTCCTAGATAATGAGCTAAAGTCAATAGGAAGTGATTCGTCATAGGAAGGCCTACGACACGAAACATGATATCAAGTTTTCAAAATAGTTTTCAAGGACTAACTCAAGAATAGCCGACGTGAATGAAGGAAAATATTTTGCAAAGGGATTTGAACCAAGGTTGAACTTCCCTTGAACACATAACAACACTATTGTTGGAAATAATACTGAGGGGGGGGGGGGGGGGGGGGATGAATCAATATTATCATGTCAATAACTTTTCATTTCATACTCATATTTATATATGCTACTTCAATGAAGGTAACTCGCGTGTACACACAACTGTCTTTAAAGCAACCAACATATATCCAACAAACTTATGATTCAGTTAATTCATCATATGTTGATCTTTAATCAATGTATCAGTACTTTATTAACCATATAAACAGTAACCATGTGCAGTGATAACATAATAAACCATCACACATAAGAAACACACATGAACACCAAGATTTAAGGTGGAAACCCAATGCGGGACAAAAACCACTTTCTGTTGTCTTCTTTTAATATAAGAAAATCTTGTTTACAATATTGTACTGGTACAGAATTATAACAGTACATAAGCACCCACCTACAGAAGGCTACAACTTTATCTCATTCTCCAACTTCTATTGGAAGGGAGCTACATTCCCCTAGCTCTTGTACAAGCCGATTCATTTACTAGTACGTAGGCGCTAGCCTACAAAAGGCTCCAACCTTCACTCGTTTTCTAGTTGATACTGGAAGGGAGCTCCAACCCTATGTCTCTTTTACTAGCCGATATGTTTACAAGTACGTAGGTGCTAGTCTATAGAAGGCTACGACCTTCTCTCTTCCTCCAGGGACCATGTTTCATAAATTTTCAAACTGGATAGTCTTGGAATACAACACTACAATTTGAAGGCCATGTTTCATCAAATTTTCATACTGGACCCATGTTATAGACATTTTTGGGCACTAAAACCCCAAGCATGAAATGTCCATAAACCAAGGGCTCCTAAGTCCCTAAAGGTGTTGTTCTAACCCCTAAAGGAACAAGGTCAACTGATTACAGCTTCTCCCAGAAGTTCTCCATGAAAAACTGCTCAGAACTGGTCAAAACAGGATCATTTCAGCTACTCCATAGGAAAAGTGCGTTGCATCTCACCTAAATACACTGTGTGGGTGCGTTGCATTTCAAAAATCCCTTCTATGGGGTGCGATGGGTGAGAAGTGATAAATGGCAGTGTCATTCTGCGAGGTGGAGAGGCATGGAATCTTCCGAAAACTTCTCCTGTGACACTTGCCTCTCTGAATTCGACCAAGGATGAGTAAGAGATCATCAATCTCCAAGTGGAAGCAAGAACTATCAGAGGGAAGACAGTAATCAAATCACAAGCTGACTCATCTCCCTTATAGATATCTATATATGGATCCCTCATCCCAGAGATCCAGAGGCTGGAATTTTGCATATTGTAAGGAATTGTTGTTGGTTTCTTGAGACAACATCAGAGTGTTGGGTGATCTAAGCTTTATATGAGGTGAAGAGGGGCTTACTTGCTGAGAGGATGATCCTGGGTCAGAACAACTGGTTGTAACTCCCTTGGCTCTTTCTTGTTTATCAATAAAATCTATTCAAGTTTTCCTCCATACTCTTGTGTCATTTATGTTTTATGCATTTGTATGGTCAATTTACATCTGATCCTAGATTGTTTATGATTATAGATCCATGTTCTTGTATAGTGTTATGCTACTATGATCTTACAGGTACTCTGTGAAGCTGGGCGTATAAGGGAGCAAGTAGCAAAAGACTATCAAGAGAGAGAGGAATCGAACTAGAAGATTAGCGCAAGACAGAGGTTGGTCTTCTTTATTCTTCTCTCATCTATATTTCATAAAGGAGAAACGAAAGTAGCGTTAATTTGTTTGTTTCTAAGGTAGCTACCACACCTTAGTGGGATAAGCAGTTCTGTGTAGACACTTTTCCCTGTAACAAAATGGCGACTCCGCTGGGGATGAATTAGTTTGTTTGTTTATCTTCCTTGTTGCTTATTTTATAAACTTACAGACGGAGCCTGAAGTCGAGCCAGGTATCTTTCGAACTACATTTGCTATGCAAATGCAAAGTAGATAAATGTCGCTTCAGTCAATCTCCGAGATTTGTTTATAAATTAAACAACTGATTTACAAACTCTCTGATTGCCCCTTGTGGTAGCTCTTATAACCTCCTTAGATCTACCCCTGATTGTTGCATTACTGATTACCATTTGCTCGGCCAAAACCCATGAACTGAACTGCAAACTGTGACCCGGAACCTAAGCAAAGTCTCTTCTCTGGTCCAGCGCAGGTATTGTTCTGTGAATCTGAAATTCCGCGCACTTCCCGAGTGTAGTAGGTGCGCTGCATTTCAAATTCCCTGTGTTACAGGTGCGCTGATCAGACTAGGCATTGTTCAGTTTTGGTTTCTGTGATTCATTCTTTTCAATTCTATTCATGAATTTTGCTGCCTGTAATCAGTATATCTCTGTTTGAAACCCCTTTTCCTTGTTGTTATTCTGCCTCCGTTGTACAAAAGAACTGTAAATGTTTTTGTGTATTTGTTGAGTCATTTTCAGTTCTCCTTTGCAAAAAGTAACGTAATCGTACTATCGTCCTTTCATTTGAAAGTGTCGCAAGTGTCATTTTCAGTCATAGGAAAGAGTTTGGTTGCTGTAGATAGTCGATTATCCTGTTACTATTGTATTTGGTCTGAATTTGTAATTTTTCTAGTGTCGAAAGCAAGTATTCATTTCCAAATCCTAAAGTGTTGTGATTGTCTCCATTTTTTATTTCGAAAAGAAACTTGTTAGTAATTGTCGCTTGAAAAGTAATTCGGATTTGTGCATTAGCTTTCTTTTTACCATTCACATACTAAGAAAGCCGAAAACAAATACATGCATGTGCATTTGCATTTAGACTGTTTGATTGGTTTGATTTAGGACGGTGCATTTAGAGTGTGCTCTTTTCTCTTTGTGAAAGAATATTGTCTCTCTTTCCTTAGTAGCTAGGATTTTCATTGCACAAAGAAGATAAAAGATTGTTTATCATCTTAGATTGCATTTTAGGAATTATACATCTACATCTCGCGGTGAACCTGAAAGGAAAATTTCTTAAACAAGATCAACTATAAAATAAATTCAATGAATCTAACAACGCTTTGGAACCTAACGCAAAAAATCTAGAAGTCTAGGCTAGAGATGTATTTCGACGTAGTAAAGCTTGGTAACTGTTGTTCTCACTGATGGTTGGGTGATTCCTCCACTTTGAGACGATAAGTGCCAGTATGAACTTGTACTCCCACGTACCGTCGAGTATATTTTGGGAGACGACAATAGGCTTAATCCTTTATCCATAGGAAGCTGTGTCTGCCGCCCTATCGATCGCAATGCACTGAACACAGCATTCGGGAAGATTGACTGCTGTACCGTAAAAAGTATTTTGCAGTTTTGCGATTGGTTTGGTAATCCCTCTACCTATATTTCTAGAGCAGTCCCTTTCGTTCCTTTTCAGACTCCTTAACGGAAAAGGTCCATTTGAGCACTTGTCACTTCAGGCTCATTAAAAATCGAAGGCGACTAGAGTCATCTTTTGTTTTTTCTTGACTCTTAAAAATTGAAAAAACAAGTTGTGTCAAAGCGTCTAAAATTCATCTAATTCGGAAACATACTTCCCCTTTATTTTTAGTTAATCGAGTAATCCGCAATCGTGGAAGAAAGTCAATTGAAACCCCGTCGTTCGTAGAGGCTTACGAGTCAACCATCTTTGTCTTCGGAATCGAAGTTATTACAGACAAAGCGAACTCGTTTAACGGGTTCCAAATCTCCTGGTAAAGTTAGAACAAGTGTTCCAACAACATCAGAGACTCCGGTTACTCCAAACATTTCTAGTATCCCTGCCTTTACAGAAGAAGTTCAGCAGCCACAGAAGGACAGTAGTACTGATCCTAGTCTGAGGGTAAACACTTGGATCACTGAACCAGTTCCATCTACAACCGGTTTGGAGAGTTTTGTTCCCAAACATCTGTCATTGCAGATTCCATACCTTCTTCGGCACCAGAAATATTCTACGGACCTGACGGTCTACCCCTTCCACCTGGTCTGATTGCTATAGAAGAGATTGTGGAAGATCCTCCATCTAGTACTCCATCGCAATTTGGAGTCGGGATCACTCTGTATCCTTCTTCATCAGAAATTAGTCTACCGCCATCGGAAGCTCCTGTAGAATCGCTAGGTAATCTTTTGGATAGACTAGAAATGTCTGAACAACCGTCAACATCTAGGATTGTGTCGTCTGACACAGCGACGGCAGAACTTCCTGCTATCACTCCAACAAAGTTCGGCGGTATACCATCTATCCCAACTAGCTCTCAATCGCTAGAAGGAGCACACTCAGGGGCCATTTCGACAGTATGGTCTGTTCCTGTTTTTTCATCCGGAATAATATTCAGAAACTCTTATGTTGAGTCTCAACAAATTGATCCATTTGGAGGTCAATTTGGGCAGTCTGGCCCTCAAGGGAAAACCATTCCCTTAAGTACCAGATTACCACCATATGGGGGGCATTATACCCTTTCATTATCCCCTCCGAGAGGATAGCCATACAGGAGTTCACAACAAAATTCGGGTTATGCTGGAATTACGTCAAGCAGTTGGGTACCAATACTACCTCAACAACCAAGAGTTGTATATTCGATGCAACAATGCTTACCTATGTCAAGTATACCAACTACGCCAGCTATTGTGACGGTGTCGCAAGTTCAAGCACTACCTGTTGTATGCCAACCTCAAGTTTCTCAAGTTGTAATGCAACAGCCTCTTGACCCTGCAACTCAACCACAATCACCGACTGGTGGAATGACACAGGTTCAAACAGGTACAATCACCCCTCATCTTGGTCAAACAGTTAGTATCGGGCAACAGCACATGGCTTCACAACCATAGCTAGTACAATACCAACAACCACAGTTCCAACAAGTATACCAAGGTTCTGAGCAACAAATCCTTGCAAATAGTGGGCAACCGTATATTCAAAATGGTCAAAATCAACCATTCTACAATGGTCATGCCCACCAACCTTACCAGAGTTACCAGCATCAAATGCATTACGATGGTATGCAAAGACCAACTGCTCACGCAATCCCATCTTATCCTGGGTATGCTTCACCTAACCTGAATCAACAGTTACCCTTCGTGGCAAATTTAGAGTTACCTGATTTAAATCGGTTAACAAAAGAACCAATCGCTTACGCCCCTTGGTGGCCAGCGATTCCACATAAACTTCCATAAGATATTCCTAAATTTAATGGAAATCCGGGTGAAGATCCGCCGAATCATGTGATGACCTTTCATCCGTGGTGTTCATCAAACACCCTAAACGATGATTCGATTAGGCTTCGCCTTTTTCAGAGGACGTTAACTGGTCTGGCAGCAAAATGGTATATCGAATTGCCTAGAGCTTCATTTGACAACTTCGGTACCCTAGCCACAACCTTTTTAACCCATTTTCAGTTATCGATAAGGTACGACACGGGAACAGAAGTTATTACCAATTTCAAACAAACAACGACCACTCATATATCTGATCATATACATGAGTGGTGACGTCGTCATAGAATGGTGAAAATGTATGTTCCCGATCAGCTTTTAGTTGAATGGTTTATTAAGTAATTATTGCCTTCCATCACGGAAGATGTGGAAAAAGGGGGAGTCGTCACTGAAGAGAAGGTTATCGCTCGTGTGCAATATTTGGACTTGATTTACACTCAGTCCGGCACGCTCTACGATAAAATACCTGACGCTCCTAGACCGGAATTATCAGTTCCTCCTCCTCCTACATCAAACAATGACTCTCATGCCGGTGATGGCGTGATTGGCGCAACAGACGCGAAATCGACAAAGGCTACATCTAAAAAGGCCCGTAAGATTTCCGGTCAAAATGCAAAAGAGGAACTTCTTGCCTCGGAAGTAAATGCCGTATTGACAGATAAAGGCAAAGAAACCAAGCAAACAAGGGACAAGAAGAAAGGCAAAGGGAAGAAGAAGAAACAGGAATAATCATCACTTGAAAAATCTTCTGCAAACCCTCCTAGAAATAGGAAGCCAAAAAATCCATGCTTTATATGCGATGAGGATCATTGGACCGCAGATTGTCCACATAGAGCTGAGCTTAAAAAATTCTTCAAGAATAGAAAGACCTCAGCAGTATTAACTGATCCGTTTCCAAATCCAGGGACAAATCTGGTTGACAGTGGAAATGCTTCCCCGTCTCAAGTACTGATGTTGTCGGTTTCCAAACAGCAAAATGATGCTTTGATATCGACAAGAAACAAAGATTATGGGAATCCACAGCTATCGAACAACAAGGATAAAGATCAACCTAGTAGTTCGACAACAACTTCAACAGAAGTTGCGCCACCCATCATTCCCGAGTTGACAATAAAACTGCCAAAGGGAGTAGTACACAAATCGATGTTTAATCCCCGCACCAGAGCGGCACAGCATTATAATATAGTGGAAGATTTGGCCCAATCGCCATCCGCTATGTCAACTCTTGAGGTACTACAAAATTGCCCATTCCAAAAGCAAGCTTTATTATCAGCCATCGGTGGGATAGACCCAAAGGATTCCAATCTTGTATCCTTTGATCATAAAGGATACGATCCTCAGTTACCAGCTCAACTAGCTTTCCTTGTTCAAGTGAAAGCCCTCAACAAAACTATTCATCGAACGATTATTGATGAGGGGGCATCTACATGTATTATGTCGATGAGTTGCTGGAAAACTTCTTCACCCCTGTGAGCATCACCCGATGCAATGAGTGCTAAGTGAACTATTCAAAAATCATGAGAAATTAGTCAGTTACGACTACCTCTCATGGAAATGGTCGTACGTGAATGACTTACTTAATGCAGTTGAATCCCAAAAATGATATCTAATATAATGCACTGCGTAAACCCCCATACTTAAATTCAAAAAGAGTCAAGGGATCTCTACTTGAATGGTTCATGAGGCACAATACTTGCTAAGGTTTTGCAAATGGGGTAGCAAGCTAAGTGGGCTTGATTGTGGGGAAAACTCCACAGTTAAGCGTGCTTGAGCCAGAGGAGTTCTAGGATGGGTGACCTCCTGGGAAGTCCTGGTTACCGGGTGCAAGCCCCGGAAGTGATGATTGATGCTATGTGATTCATTTCACTAGTTTCAATCCCACTTCTTCACCCCTGTGAGCATCACCCGATGCAATGAGTGCTAAGTGAACTATTCAAAAATCATGAGAAATTAGTCAGTTACGACTACCTCTCATGGAAATGGTCATACGTGAATGACTTACTTAACGCAGTTTAATCCCAAAAATGATATCTAATATAATGCACTGCGTAAACCCCCATACTTAAATTCAAAAAGAGTCAAGGGATCTCTACTTGAATGGTTCATGAGGCACAATACTTGCTAAGGTTTTGCAAATGGGGTAGCAAGCTAAGTGGGCTTGATTGTGGGGAAAACTCCACAGTTAAGCGCGCTTGAGCCAGAGGAGTTCTGGGATGGGTGACCTCCTGGGAAGTCCTGGTTACCGGGTGCAAGCCGCGGAAGTGATGATTGATGCTATGTGATTCATTTCACTAGTTTCAATCCCACTTCTTCACCCCTGTGAGCATCACCCGATGCAATGAGTGCTAAGTGAACTATTCAAAAATCATGAGAAATTAGTCAATTACGACTACCTCTCATGGAAATGGTCATACATGAATGACTTACTTAACGCAGTTGAATCCCAAAAATGATATCTAATATAATGCACTGCGTAAACCCCCATACTTAAACTTTAGGATCTCTAACCTTGTCGCGATCTTCGACGACATTAAAAGCATTTGACGGACGAACATATACCCCATATGGTATTCTAAATAACATGAAGGTTGAACTAGGAGGGAAAATAGTAGAAATAGATGTTGAGGTAATCGATGGAAATCTCAATTACAACATCCTACTGGGAAGACCATGGATATATGCTATGGCTGCTGTTGTGTCGACCTATATTTTAGGAAGATTACATTTCCCTTTCAAGGAGGGATTACAATCGTCGATCAACAAAACTTCCTCCCCAATGGTTTTCAAGTTATGGGAAGCATTCCAATGATCCATGGAAGCCACCATTCGCTTCAAAATATTGGAGTAGGCCTACTAAAAGATCCTATATTAATGGGAACTTTCGCCCTTCCACCTCCAATCAATTTGGCGGAAGTAGTGTCGGTAGGAATCTGCAATATGATATCTTCTAAAAAGATCTCAGAAAACGATATCGACATGGATCATGCGCAGGTTTTGCCTCCAAGCCCAACAGAAATATTGTAGCAATCAATGTTCCTAGCATGGGAGGCAAACCCAAATCAACGCTCATCAAGCGTTTGGATAGATAGGTCTAAGGAATATGGTACCCCTTTAGATCCTTGGTCGCGAGTGCATGTCACCGACGAAGGAATTGTTCAATCAATGGTAATTGAAGGGGCACCATGGGATGATTACCACCATCGTTCCCTTCTTCCAGATTGTGAAGAAAATACTCCTGATGACCTTTATCATCCTTCAATTTTTGATTTTATATCAAATACTGTAAACACGGTGGATTCCGAGCGAAACTTGTCCAACATTGAAGAGACTATCGCCATAAATATCTCAACCAAAACAGATGTTGTAGAGAATATTTATGTTGGCAAATGTTGTTCTCCTTCAGAACTGGAAATATATAACGCTCTTTTTCGCGAATTCAGAGATGTCTTTGCTTGGTCATATAGTGAAATGCCAAGCATTGACTCGAGTATCGTTGAGCACAAAATCAAGATGTATCCAGATGTCAAACCAGTACGACAGCGGCCATGGCAGGTGCACCCCAAGAAATCCGCTGCCATTAAGGCAGAAGTTGAAAAACTTCTCCATGCTGGTTTCATTTACCTGGTTCCTCTAACCGATTGGGTATCGAATATTGTCCCTGTTATGAAAATACAAGGAACAATTAGAGTGTGCGTCGATTATAGGGACGTAAATCAAGCTTGTCCAAAAGACAACTACCCTACACCCTTCATCGACCAGATAATTGATGAATGCGCTGGATTTGAAATCTTTTCATTTATGGATGGATTCTCCAGGTATAATCAAATAAATATCCACCCACAGGACCAGTCAAAGATTGCATTTATTTGTCTGTGGGGCACATTCGCATATCGAAAATTACCCTTTGGTTTAAAGAATGCAGGAGCAACATTTCAGAGGGCAATGAATTATGCATTCCATGACATCAAAAACATCGTTCAACCATACCTCGACAACCTTCCGGCTCATTCGCGAAAGCGGACTGATCATCTGCAGCGTTTAAGAGCGATATTTCTACGTTGCCGACACTACAAGATACGACTCAATCCACACAAATGTGTATTTTGTGTCAGTTCTGGTCGTTTACTTGGCTTTGTAGTCTCGAAAGACTGGATTCGTCTCGACCCATGTAAGGTTCAGGCAATCATAAATTTGCCTCCACCTTCAAATTTGCTTCAGATTCAGAAACTCCAAGGGAAAGCAAATTTTCTGAGGAGGTTCATTCCAAATTACGCCGAACTTGCTAAAGGTTATACGCGTCTTTTGAAAAAGGAAGTACCCTTTGTCTGGGATCAGGTTGTGCAAGCTTCCTTTGATGCTTTAAAAGAATCCCTAATGAAAGCATCATTAATGTACGCTCCTGATTATCAAAAAGACTTTAACCTGTATCTGGCTGCAGTAGATACAGCCATCGCAATGGTTTTAGTTCAAGAAGACAACGGAATCGAACATCCTATATATTATTTAAGTAAGAATTTAAATGATACAGAAAGCAAATATTCTTATGTTGAAAGGCTAGCACTCGTAGCTGTTCAAGCGATACAGAGATTTCGACACTACGTCCTCTTTCGAAAAACTACCATTCTATCAGATTGCAACCCCATGACTTATATATTATCACGACAGTTGCTAGGGGGAAAGTTTTCAAAATGGATAGCAATTCTACAAGAGTTTGATCTGGAATTTGTAAAATCCAAGTCAAAGAAAGCTTTGGTTTTCGGATAATTATTATGCGATATCCCATCGTCGTCCAACGATGAAACATCCGAACAAACGATCATGGACGAAAATTTGTTTCTGATATCTTCAAGCAATCTGTGGTATGGGGATATAATCATTTATCTCCAAACCCAAAAATATAGGCCAAATACCTCTCACTCCGAACAAAAACATATTCGATACCAAGCAAAAGACTACATGATCATCGGTGATACACTCTACCGTCGTCGTATCGATACAGTTCTGAGAAGGTGCCTCACCCATGAGGAGGCCGAAAAAGTCCTGAATGATTGCCATTTAGGCACGTGTGGGGGGCATCAATCCGGTTATGCTACAGCGCAAAAATTTTTACGAGAAGGATACTTCTGGCCAACAATGTTCAAAGATTGCATAACCACAGTTAGAATTTGCCATGCTTGTCAAATTTTCGATAGCAAAACTAGAAAACCACCCGCACCTCTGCAGCCAATAGTTGCTGTCGGGCCATTCGCCAAATGGGGCATCGATTTCATGACATGTAACCCCACCTCGACCGGGGGGCATGGGTATATCATAGTCGCAGTTGACTATTTTACCAAATGGGCCGAGGTGATACCTACATTAGATAACACGGGTGACGGGATTCCACTGGCACAACCTCGTAACGGGTTGTACCTCAAGCGTTACTATGCGTGATTCAGTATAGTAACCTATATGCTTTTGTTATGTTTTTGTTTTCGCTAAAGTGTTTGTTTTGGTCAAGTGATCCACTTTTTACATTTACTGCAGATGTCAAACCTATTAGAGTCATGTGTTGGATATGCCGACGGAGCGAGTCGTAGTTCGTGGAACCTATCTTCCGCGGCCTGCGGCATTTTTGATCCAAGCGGCGAGTTAGTAAGTTTCAGAGGGGTATGTATTGGTCGATCAACGAATAACATCGCTGAATATAGCGCGTTGATAGAACTTCTCTCTGATGCCATCACACATGGTATACGCCGACTGATTGTCAGGCTAGACTCACAGCTCGTCATACTACAACTCACTGGTATCTACTATGTCTGAAATCCAGCTATTTATTGCATGTTCCTAAGGGTTAAGATTTTGGAAAGGCAATTTGATTTTATTCAATATCAGCATATTTCCAGAACCTTAAACACATTAACTGACTCATTAGCAAATTATGTGTTAGATAGACATTTGAAACATTTATAAAAAGAAGCATACCATTAAGATCATGTACCTTAACCAAAATAAAACTTTGAAAATAAAAAATATATATATAACTGTTTATGGTTTACACATAATGTTCTGTAACCAAGACAAAATTGGTCAAATGACCCAAAACTCAAAATGCTAGGGGGCACCCTAGTCTAATGATGCTCGTGATAGCAAGTCACAGCCTGTGCGATCATGCGTAAGAGGCAAGTCCATCGTCTTGGCACACCAGTAGTACGCCACTCCAACCTCAAGGGCAGCTCGTCAGTCCTCACATCTGGGATACCAAGAGTGAGGCACTCAACCTGTTCCTGTAATGTTGTGAGAGTCTCAGCCACATCGAGGTCGCGAAGGATAGCCCTTCCAACAGCCTCTCCTGCTGGGGCAGCAGCTGGCACTCTCAGGCATACTACTGGCCGAACGGGACCGACATCTACAAGAACACATGAGTTTGATTAGTCTTGATAGAATAAAGCATAAGAACTTTATAAAAGAAAAAACGATAAACAGGAATATGGTCAAAGAATTTACCAATGGCACCCCACTGTTCGCCAGCCGACAGTACTAAATCTGGGTCGCCCTAGAAGTCCATACCAGCATATGGATACTCGGAATAAACCATCTCCTGACAATAAAACCACCCGAAGAAGGTATCAGAAAATGAAATCTGAGACTGACCAACATGCCTAGACATATGGTCGACCCATCTCTGCCTACGTGGTTCATTCGGTGAAGGTAAATCGAGTGCAATATATTGCGGCTGCATCAGTGGTATCTTTTCCAAGGCAAAGGCAGTCAAAATAGAACCATAACCAAAGTTATTCAACCTACCACTCTTCACCTTGGTCAACTGTTCTTTCATCGCAAGAAGTACTGTGTCGCACCAGTTGAACACCTTCGGTTGGAGACATTCCAAGGCATACTGCATATAAGATCGGTTGGCTACATGAAGAGTCACACCACCAGCCATCCTACCAAAAGCAAACAGAATAGTCCTGAGGGACCTGTCAGTGACATCATGGATGATGATATTGTCATCTTTACTCAGCTAAGATCCCTCTCTGCAATACCGAAGAACATAATCTCTTACAGATTCACCTCCTCGAACAGAACCTGATAAAGAGATGGGGGCACCCCGCCTTGACAATCCAGTCAAGAAATAGATGTCCACTACAGTCGAGGGGATGGATTTTCCCCTAATCTGGAACATCTAGTTGGTAGGATCCCAAGCATCAAGCAAATACTGCAGCAAGTTGATTTGTTGTCTCATGCTAGAAATGCAGAAAAACTTCAGCAAGCCACAGTTCCGCAGTGCGTTTACTGTAACCGGATCATGTAAAGCAAGCATGTCCTCTTCTTCATGCTCACGTTCTCACCATGTAATAGTCATCTTGCTCCAAAAATATTTAAAAACAAAGAAGAGAAGAGTTAGATCCTGATTTTGGTGAGAAACAGGCAAAATTTCCATCAAAAATTGTCCATAAAGTTCCTTCCTTACGCCCATCGCACCTACAGTAGTGCTCTCGGTGCATTGCATGTCAGATGGCCAGTAGACAGGCCAACATCCAACGCACATTTCGATACACAAGGGGTACGTTGAAGCCAGGGCGAGTTTTTCAAAACCCAGAGGCTCAGAAAAACCAGGAATCAAGCTCAGAATGCAAAATGGAAAGCATGAAATGAAAGAGCTCAAGTTTAGCTCCTACCTAGTCCAGACGGCGCCGAGAATCGTCCACAGAATCTCCCGGAATCAGCTGATGAAAATCAAGGGGGGAAAGCACCTCCAAAGCTCCAACAAACCAAAGTTCAAATGAAATGGTAAAATGAGAGGTAAAAGCACTTTTACATTACTTTTTACGTAATTCGAGTAAAATATTAGTGTTCTAACTCATTTTTCAAACATATGTTGTTCATTTCTAACTAGTTTGATGAAGCAATTGAAAATGCAATACAATCTCTGAAAGAACAAAGCTATTTATGGTAAATTCAAGAAATGGCTGTTGTATCGAGCAGTTTTAGCGCATAGTTCAAGCTCGTTAAAAAATAAACATAAGCCATGAGAAAATGTTTCTCCCCGCGTTTAAGCTCATTAAAAAATGAACTATTTCCCGGTAAATAACCATCGTGAATGTAGTACTTCATCCTTTAAAAGCCTTGGTCATGTTCTCATCATCACCTCCACTCTGTATTGGCCGATCATTCACCTCCATTTGATTGTTTACCCCTTTTGAGGAATAGATACTAAGAGTGATCTCACTAGCCATCCTTGTAACACTGCTGTGATTGGAAAATTCCAAACCTTACCTGGAATCAGCTGCTACCCAATTTTATCACTCGTTCCTCAAAAGACGAGTCTCCTTTAAGCTCTTTTCAACTGACTCGTAAAATATGAAAAGATTGCCGAGCCATTGGCCTCTCCAGCTCGTTAAAGGGACCGGAAGTGTTATCCCTCCTCTAAATTTTAATCTTTTTGGACCTGAGGGATTATTACACAAAAAGATCGAGCGCTTTTTTTGTTCGGCTCGTTAAAAGTATCGAAAATTCATCCCTTCTATATTGTTTTATACTTTTTCGGACTTAAGGGATTAGATGACGAAAAAGGAATTTTGGAGTTTCCTTTACATTCCTTTTCAGACTCTCTAAAATTGAAAAGGACCGAGTTATCTTTGTCGTTAAACTCGTTAAAACTTAATAGCGACAAACTTGTCCATAGCAGACAAGAATGAGTTTCACTATCGCTACGCTCATTAAAACATAGCGATGGGTTTGCCCGAAGGGAAAATTATAGAACAAGCATATGTTATCCTCCTCAAGCTTGACAAAAATAAAGAGGTACTGGTCAGCAATGACTGGGAAAAATTGGGAAGAAAGCTTGAAGACACTTTGTTGGTAGCAAGTCGCTTTTGAACATGACACTTTCACTCCGCATCCAAGTCAGGTTGGGTTGTTTCATTCACCGGTCACATCACCATGGTCCCATCACACCATCCACATTTGGGTTTAATGCTACCAATCCATCACGTCAGTGTCGCCGATATGTTCAAGAGAAGTCATTCAAAAAATTCACCTGTGTCTCACCCACTACAATACATTTACACTCCATTCTTTCATGACCGCCACCCTAAACCTTATGTCATCAGATCGTTTTCACCTCCATTAAAATCATTTGCTCCATTCCGTGTCATTGATGTGGGATTCATTAAGGCCCTCCTGTGACGGATCGCTTCTTGTCGACATCAGCTCATTATCCAAGAAGTCGATCTAGGAACACCCCGTTCAGTACTTTGAAGCTTGCATGCCTGAATGGCAAGTTTCTCACTTCCGGCGATAGGTTTACATCAATGACCTTCGACCGAGAGATTTTTCGTGGTGTTTGACGCCAAGTCCTTTATTCACACCACGTGAATTGTACTGCAGTACCTTGAGGGTCATTATCATTATCGGTGATTATTCTCACGCCTGTTAACAACTTACATCATTGGCTGGTAATCAAGCGATGCCTTTCCATGTTCGACTCCAGAACATCTCTCACATGGATAGACTTGTACTTCGAGTGAAGATCGAATGAGACTGAAGACCCCGGATCTAGTTTCATCCATCCGGGCTGCGATATATATTCAGGGAAATAAATACATCAAATGTACATTATTGCTGCATAGATAATCATCCAATCAAAGGGATGATGACTCCACCAGAATCATCAGTCTACACTCAGACGATTGTCTGTCCTATGTACATGAAAATTAATTTATAAAGCTGAGCATGGGAATGCCCGCCTCAGCTAGATCATGAAAATTTATGAAGATAATGTATTGTATTGTGTCTTATTACAGGTCTCCTCCCAGCTTGAAAGAACTTTGGATCCTCATAATAAAGCATTTCACCCGACATCAAAAGATTAACGACCTCATGCTTTAGGAGGCAACTGTTATAGACATTTTTGGGCACTACAACTCCAAGCATGAAATTTCCATAAACCAAGGGCTCTTAAGTCCCTAAAGTTGTTGTTCTAACCCCTAAAGGAACAAGGTCAACTGATTACAGCTTCTCCCAGAAGTTCTCCATGAAAAATTGCTCAGAACTGGTCAAAACAAGATCATTTCAGCTGCTCCATAGGCAAAGTGCGTTGCATCTCACCTAAATACACTGTGTGGGTGTGTTCCATTTCAAAAAGCCCTTCTATGGGGTGCGATGGGCGAGAAGTGATAAATGGCAGTGTCATTCCGCGAGGTGGAGAGGCATGGAATCTTCTAGAAACTTCTCCTGTGACACTTGCCTCTCTGAATTCGACCAAGGATGAGTAAGAGATCATCAATCTCCAAGTGGAAGAAAGAACTATCAGAGGGAAGACATTAATCAAATCACAAGCTGACTCATCTCCCTTACAGATATCTATATATGGATCCCTCATCCCAGAGATCCAGAGGCTGGAATTTTGCATATTGTAAGGAATTGTTGTTGGTTTCTTGAGACAACATTAGAGTGTTGGGTGATCTAAGCTTTGTATGAGGTGAAGAGGGGCTTACTTGCTGAGAGGATGATGCTGGGTCAGAACAACTGGTTGTAACTCCCTTGGCTCTTTCTTGTTTATCAATAAAAGCTATTCAAGTTTTCCTCCATACTCTTGTGTCATTTATGTTTTATGCATTTGTATGGTCAATTTACATCTGATCCTAGATTGTTTATGATTATAGATCCATGTTCTTGTATAGTGTTATGCTATTGTGATCTTACATGTACTCTGTGAAGCTGGGCGTACAAGGGAGCAAGTAGCGAAAGACTATCAAGAGAGGGAGGAATCGAACTAGAAGATTAGCGCAAGACAGAGGTTGGTCTTCTTTGTTCTTCTCTCATCTATATTTCATAAAGGAAAAACGAAAGTAGCTTTACTTTGTTTGTTTCTAAGGTAGCTACCACACCTTAGTGGGATAAGCAGTTCTGTGTAGACACTTTTCCCTGTAACAACCCATCAACAACATTGAAGATCAAAATCAATCATCACTGCAATACAACCAATCACTAAAAACCCATCATCACTAAAGCAAATCACAACCAATCAATCTGAGAATTCAGAACACTGTCACTAGAACATAATCACCAGAACACATAGTAGAACCTAGAACTTTGCATCAACAACCAGAACCAACTTCAACACTTCAAACATCATATTTCATAATGTATACGCAACTTCGATGTGCCGAACCAGCATGTATACGCACTTTTATCAAAGAGAACCATCGTACAGATCTAAAAATACTCACTTAAAACTTCACAACTATTCTAGACTTCTATCATACCCATATCATAACATTTACAAAATGAAACATATGTTAGTATTCAGATCTAGCCCAATCAACATCAGATCATGCAATGATAAGTCATTTCAGTTCTTATGATCCTGATCTAACATTGTATCGAAGGTGCACAAAATATTTTAGATCATCTCATAATCATAGCCCCTGCAACATAACATATACTTCAAATAGAAGCATTCCTCAGAAACCCATTCACTTGCACACTCTGGCCTAATGATCTTCTCCTAATTATATAGTTTTAGGCCTTTCTCAATACCTTGAACCAAAACCACTTAGGACCAATACCTCAGACCAAATACCTCAGACCAATACCTCGGACCAATAACTTGGACCAAATACCTTGGACCAATACCTTGGACCAAATCCTTGATTTTCCATCCCATACACGCTTTTATTTATGTGAAAGTGCATGTATACATATACTCTCATTTCGTTCTATTAACCAGCATGTATATGCTACTTGGACAAAATGAACCAACATATACTTCTTAAACCATTTTTGGAGTCTGATCTGTAATACTTTGTTGTTAACCTGTTGCACTATGAACTGTCATCTATGTGAGTTGCCATCAAGGACAACACCTGTATCATAATGCCAACAATCTCCCCCTTTGGACATGATGGCAATAACAACACCAAGACACTCTCCCCCTTTGAAATCAAGCGAAAAGGGCAGACCAAGATATTATCCCCCTGAGTACATGTTGAATTATTTGATTAAGTTGCCCTTTGTACATGTTGAGATGCACTAAGCCATCCATGATCCCCATGAGCACATGCTGAGTCTACAAAAATATTTTCCAAATGAAAATCACGACTCTATAACTCAACTATGTGAGTATGACCTTCCCATCACTAATGACTCATACATACATCAATCTCACAACCAAGTGGGGATACACCAAATCTGACTCATCCACTCAACCAAGTGGGGATATACCAAATGTTTATACATGACTAAAATAGCAATTATTACATCATCCTTCCCATGCATAGTGGGGTTACAAATTAGGTATTTTCATGACCTTTTCATCAAATGATATACATGACATTTATAACAAGGACCAACAATGTAAAAAATACCATGATAGTCATCACCAACTATCATACACCATATATGATCTTATATGATCTTCTCCATTAGCATCTGTCAGCAACATCAAGATCAACAAGTTGTATATGTCCATCATCAAAAGAGTCACCTAAATCAAACAACTACGTGGATTAAGCAATATAATTATCATCATGTACCAAGGTCTTCTAATATAATGCCAACAATGAATTATTAGAAACATATGCTCCCCCTGAACCTGTGTCAAATGTTTACTATCAGATCTGATCATTGCATTTGTTAGTAAGAATCATCAAGGCATCATCATCAACCAGTTATTCATCAACTTATTAACATATTATGAGGGCAAAAAACACTTCGACATATCATCAACAGACTATAACCATCATCAATCAGAACATAATAGATAACTGATAATTGACTAAACCATATCAAACCCCTTTTCCTGAGTCTGTCCCATTGCTTTTTCTTCAAAACACCATATACATGACTTTGCAGCTTCTAACTCGCATATATGCATTAATTCTCTTCATAATAACTGGGTATGAGAATTGGAATACTGAATTTTTACACTTTCAGCTCCCCTTGGGTTTGTTATGTCTGTAACCTGAGCCATGCCACATCTTTCTAACAACAATTCCTTCTTCTTCAATACCTTGGATTGTGATGATGTTTTCTCATTTTGGTATGGTGGCTGAAATTTCTCCTCCATTCATTTGCTTTATGTCCAAACTTGTTACACGCATAGCATCTTACATGTTTCATATTCCACCTATCGCAATCAATAACTTTGTGACCAAACATATTGCAAGAAAAACAATATCCCTTAAAGTACCTAGAAACTGATGATCTTTCTATGTGACATTCTTGAACCATTATACTTCTGTGATTGGCTGCAACATGTCCAAAATTATGACACTTAAAACATTCAACATTATTTGTCAGAGAAAGGAAACAATTATCCCTTCCATAGTTAGGTGGAAATGTTTTTCTTTGAAGTCTTTCTTTCCTTTGTTGTTGATGGGGTTGACCTTTTATCCCCTTGTTGAGCATTTCAGATTTTGCATTGGAGTTCCTTACCTCATCTTGTGAGCTAGATTCACCTTCATGAAAACCCATACCAGTTGTTATAATAGGCGAACGCTAAAATTTGATGATTTCATCTAACATTTTTGAGCCTTTAGCAAATCTAAGGTTCAAAGTCTTTGTCATTTCAAGTTCTTTTCTTAGACATACTAATTCACATTCTAACACTTCATTGTGTTTGTCCTTTTTAGTGAGTTGATGTGTCACCGTGTTTATGATTGTATCCTTTTCTGCCAAACTAATTTTGAGTTGACTGATTTCTTTAAGGAAATCTTCCTTTTCTAAGGCATCATTTTCATATGCCATGAGTATTTTAATTTCTTGATCATCTTCATCACTATTGGACAAGCCATCATTATCATCATGAGTATAATAACTTCTATTACCTTCTGCAGACATCTTTCCTTTGACATGAGGGCATTTAGCAGTGTAATGACCAACTCTACCACAAGAAAAGCATTTGAATGGTAGCTTACCTTTGAATCTTCCGAAACCCCATTGAAGCTTCTTGACAAAATTTACCTCATCTTCTTCTTCTGGAAAGTGTCCTAATTCATTGTGCTCTTCCTTTTCTTTTCCCTTTACTGATGCCTTAAAATCGGCTTCTCTAATATCTGATGGACCTCCTTTTCTCATTTCAAAGGCAGTTAGGATTCCATGGATTTGAGTCACAATAATAGTTTGAAGATCATGTTTTGCTTCTATGACAAACACTTTTGACTCAAATTTAGAAGATAAAAATCTCAAAATTTTCTAAACTAAAGTAGCTTCCTTTATCTCTTCACCCAGATTTCTCATATGATTTACAATCCCATCTACTCGCAAGAAATAACTAGAAATGCTTTCATCACTATGCATCTTGAGAGTTTCATACTAGATTTTGAGAGTTTGTAGTTTAGCACGTTTTACCTGGGAGTCACCTTCATATCTCTAAATGATTTTGTTCCATATTTCCTTGGCTGTTTTGAGCTGCATGACTTTGACAGATTTTAATTCTGATAGACTTCCCAATAAGGCGTTGACAATTTTGGCATTGATTTCATATGTTTTCCTTTTTATTGGATCCGTGGGGACTGCTACTGGATATTGATATCCTTTCTCCAAAATTTCCCAAACATTAGCTCCAAGTGACTGAAGATACACTCTAGTTTGTGTTTTCCAATATACCAAGTTGTTCCCATTGAAGATTGGTGGTCTGATGGATCCCATAACTTTATGATTATTCATCTTGAAAGATCTTCCTTCAAGCGATCAAGCTTCTTCTAAAGGACCTGCTCTGATACCAATTTTTCGGAATAATACTGAAGCGGGGGGGGGTGGGGTGAATAAATATTATCAGATAAATAAATTTTTCATTTCATATCATATTTATATACGCTACTTCAATGAAGGTAACTTGCGTGTACACACAATTGTCTTTAAAGCAACCAACGTATATCTAGCAAACTTATGATTCAATTAATTCATCATATGTTGATCTTTAATCAGTGCATCAGTACTTCATTAACCATATAAATAGTAACCATGTGCAGTAATAATAGAATAAACCATCACACATAAGCGACACACATGAACACCAAGATTTAAGGTGGAAACCCAATGCAGGACAAAAATCAGCTACTGTTGTCTTCTTTTAATATAAGAAAAACCTGTTTACAATCTTGTACAGGTGCAAACTCATACAAGTACACAGGCACCCACCTATAGAAGGCTGCAACCTTCTCTCATTCTCCAGCTTCTACTGGAAGGGATCTATAATGCCCTAGCTCTTGTACTAGCCTATTCATTTACTAGTACGTAGGCGCCAGCCTACAGAAGGCTCCAACATTCACTCATTTTCTAGCTGCTACTGGAAGGGAGCTCCAACCCCCTGGCTCTTTTACTTGCCGATATGTTTACTAGTACATAGGTGCTGGCCTACAAAAGGCTATGACCTTCTCTCTTTCTCCAGGGACCACGTTTCATAAATTTTCAGACTGGATACTCCTAGAATACAACACCACAATTTGAAGGCCACATTTCATCAAATTTTCATACTGGACCCATCAGCAACATTGAAGCTCAAAATCAATCACCGCTGCAATACAACCAATCACTGAAAACCCATCATCACTGAAGCAAATCGCAATCAATCAATCTAAACATTTAGAACACTTTCACCAGAACAAAATCATGAGAACACAGAGTAGAACCCATAACTCTACATCAACAACCAGAACCAACTGCAACTTCAAACATCATATTTAATAATGTATACACTACTTTGATGTGCCAAACCAGTGTGTATACGTGCTTTCACGAACGTGAACCAACGTACAGATCTGAAAATACTCACTTAAAACTTCACAACTATTCCCTACTTCTGTCATACCCAGATCATAACATTTATAGAATAAAACATGCGTTAGTATTCATATCTAGCCCAATCAACATTAGATATTACAATGATAAGTCATTTCAGTTCTTATGATCCTGATCTAACATTGTATCCAAGGTGCACAAAATATTTCAGATCATCTCACAATCATAGCCCCTGCAACATAATATATACTTCAGATAGAAGTATTCCTCAGAAACCCATTCACTTGCACACTCTGGGATAATGATCTTCTCCTCCTTATATAGTTTTAGGCCTTTCTCAATACCTTATACCAATACCTCAGACAAAATACCTCGGACCAATACCTTGGACCAAATACCTCGGACCAATACCTTGGACCAAAACCTTGATTTTCCATCCCATACATGTTTTTCCTTCTGTGAAAGTGCGTGTATACGTATACGCTCTTTTTGTTTTGTTAACCTGCATGTATATGCTACTTGGAAAAAATGAACCAACGTATACTTCTTAAACCATTTATGGAGTCTGATCTGTAAACCTTTGTTGTTAACCTGTTGCACCCTGAAGTATCATCTATGTGAGTTTCCATCAAGGACAGCACCTGTATCATAATGCCAACAACTATAATGATTTGGCATCATTTGACTCAACAATTATATGCAAAACCATAAAGATTTTCAATGAGGTTTGATTAACTGTAAGGAAAATGGATTTCCCAACCCAGACATGAATGTGACGGAGTGTCATGTTCAAGAGAGACATGATACCTTTTAACTAATGATGTAAAATGGACATCTTCCTCAATTTCCCCCCACCATTACTGGCAAGTACCTCTTTATTTTTTACAAGCTTTGAGGAGGATAAATTATGCTTGGAATATAAGCTCATCCTTCAGATGAGTCCATCGAAGTATTTTTAATGAACCATAAGAAGGAATAGTTTAGTTTCGGCATGCTTAATGAGTCCTATACTGTTTAATTTTTTACGAGTCCAGTAAAGGGATAGCTCGATGTCATTTTCTTCTAAGAGTTTGAAAAAGGCACAAAAAGAAAACTCATTCAGCTCTTTAACCATAACATTTTAACAAGCCTGGAGAAAGTAAAGCTCAATGCTTTTCGTTTTTAGAGAGTGAGAAGAAAAACATGAGTAGACTCCATCAGGTTCTTTTTCGTTCATTTAGTCTCTCGGGTATGAAAAAGGATAAAATAATACAGGAGAGAACTCTATTGATCATGTTTGATCGATGTATACCTTTTTTGTAAATAGTCCTAGCTTAGTCCGTAAAAGGGGTGAACTTATACTGAGGGGATTGTTGTTCATTTATTTTTACAAGTTCGAACACACAAGTACTCAAGAATTTTTTCGTTTTTTGAAAAAGTCTGAAAAGGGCTTAAAAGAATACTCCATTATTTTCTCTTTTCTTATTTTTTTAAGAGAATAAAAAGCAATAAAAGTCTTCTAAAATGTCGAAAATGATTTATCTTTACTCCGTAAATGATCCTGCACATTTAAACTCAATAACCCATCATAATTGCTCAAAAGGGTGTTTTCCCTCTCAAAAAGATTCACAATATAAAAAATAATATTTTTTAAGCTCAAAAACTTATAAAAGTGGGAAAAAATAATTTTATTTTTACCATTTTCATTTTCACCAGTTCAGAGCAGAGAGAGGAGTTTTTATCACCGAACTTCTAGGACTAATTCTGAGCTAATCGATGGACAAAATCGCGCACCATTTCCTCCAGGTAGAAGATCTCTCCATAAATTAGCTTTTTATCCATTAATTTTTTCATTTTAAGCTTTTATTTGGTTCTTTGGGACACATATTTGTTCAAAAATGTGCCCTCGGCCCTGCGCGAGTTTTGTTCAATTGGGCCCATGTAGGTAGATAAAGTTTTCCATACAAAACATCTCAGCCTATGCAGAATTCTTCTGAAAAATTCTGCTCAAATGTGCCCTGTCCATAAAAGGGCGGCTGCGCAAGCACTAGTGGCTATTTTTAAAACAAGTTTTTAACCCAAAAAAATGAAGTGAGTTTCAAAAATGCTTCTAACTACTTTTAAATGGTCATTTTAGGTCATTTGATTGCTCCAAAATGGAGGGGAGGGAAAGAGAGTATGAAGCCAATGATTTAGTTGCTTTGGCTAATCCAGCCACTTTGCAGGCTCTCAAGACTTATGGCCTCCTGAAATATTGACTTATCCCTTGGATGAAAGCCCAAGTAGATATGATGACATGGTTGGTGAGGACATGGAATGTCCAGGAATAGTGCTTTGTGATTGGTGATCATCGCCTCACCATTGATGTTGAAGACATCTATTTTCTGACTGGGTTGTCTCACTGGGGAGTCGATCTTTCACTGTTTGGATCGAGAGTAGGGGGCGATACTATTGATTGATATCTATGGCGCTTTTGCAAGGGTGCACCACCCAAAGATGGATGGATTGACATTCAATCCATTGAACTTTTACCCTTGAGGACCATTTCTTTCACTGTTTCCAAACTGTGTGGCAATGTTTCTCTTCATTTAGCCACACAAGCATAGATGTAGATGTCCGTTGAATGTTTGGAATCCACAATATACAACTAATGCAAGGCAGTAGTGGTAAACATGAAAGGTCAGTTGACTAGGTGCAAGAATGGTAAATTGAAAAATTTCAGTTATGGTGCCATTCTCATTTCTTTTTCCCTAGAGAGGGTTCCTATTCTTTGGCCACAACAGATTCTGGCAGATGAGGGAGGTTCGAGGGATCCATGCTTGATGAGGTGGGTTTCACTGATGGCATGTCATGGAGGTGATGGTCCTGTAGTGAGGTATACGACAAAGTTTTTTGACTGGTTGGGCCAACGGATTGTTTTGATCGAGGATTTTCATATGCCAGGATGGATTATCGAGGTGATTCTGATATCCAACTTCCATCCAGAGCTTAGTGGGGTGATCTAGGTAAGAATTTTCTCATTTTGACATATTTTCAAAATTTTCAATTTTTAAGTGTTTTTTGTCTTCAGAGGCTAATTATCCGAAATGCATGTGCAGATGTGGATCCAACCTGACCAGCTGGGATGAGACAATACGATAGACGAGGCGAGTAGCCTATAGTATCTACGACAACGAACCTAGAGGCAGATGACATCCTAATATATTTGAACCATAACCTTGAGAGGTTGACTTCCAACATCCCAAAGGCTGGAGTTGATGAAATTCCATGCTCCTATCAGACGTACGTAGTTGGAGTTTCAGGGCCTCTCAGACGTTTGTTGTGTCAAGTTGCTTGTGCTATTGTGTGTTATCATGAGCATCACCATGCCTAACTGTTCTAGTTTCAAGGACTATTTTTGACTTTTTGGTGTCATCATATTCAGAAAATAAAAGGCCACGGAGGCTTTATGTCCTCGGATGACATATTTTGTAGACACACCCAAACTCTATTTTAATGAAAAATCTACTACTTTTATCTATGTTTATCTCGATCAATGTATGAATGAATATTGTTTTTAATTTACAAATGTTGCAAATTTCTATTTAACACATGATTTTCCAATTCATCTATCAATGTGTTTAAATATATCGGAATGTGTTGATATTCGATATAATCAAATTGCCTTTCCAAGAGATGGACTTGTAAAAACACCCTTAACATGGTTGGACTCCTTACTGAATAGACATCGTTTAAATGTAATACTACGAGCTGCGAATCTAACCTAATGATCAAATGTCAAATACCAAATGTAATGGCATCAACTAATAGCTCAATGACAGCGCTATATTCTACTATATTGTTCGTTATTTGACTCAGACATATTCCATGAATAGATACTAGCTCGTCACTAGGTTAATAGATAACCCAAGCTATGGAAGATAAATTATGAGTACTACGACTAGAAACATTAGCAAAGCCAATGTAAGTCAGATAAAATGTTGACATCTGCAAATCAAGTGTAAAACCGAGATAAGCAGGAGAAGTAGTAAAAATGTAAAACACATTACTTATCACACATACCTAAAAACGGTAAATAATGTACAAATCTTCACCAAAATTTTATGCAAAATATTTCTTTAGGTAAAGACCATTTCTAGGCTTTCCCAAAGGAACACCATCATAATCAACCAGTTCATAGGCACCTTTAGCTAATACATGTTTTATGATGTAAGGGCCATGCCACATGGGCTCGAATTTCCTTACACCTAGCTTGTCATGAGATTGATCATAGACCAAGAGTAGGTCACCTTCTGAATATGTATGAGGATTAATGTTTTGGTCATATTAGGCTTTGACACGTTTCTGGTGAGCTTTGTTAGCTAGTAAGACATTACGACGATTTTCATCTAGATGAGATAAATGTACAAAGCGTTCTTCATCTACAGAGGTAGCAGATAACAATTCGATAGCTAATTTAAGAGATGGAATTTCACATTCAATAGGTAATACTGCTTCCAAACCATAAACAAGTTGAAAAGGGGTAAAACTAGTGGATGTTTTTACAATAGTGCAGTAAGCCCATAGTGCTGAAAAGAGCATAGAGCGTCAGTTTCCTTTGTGCATACCAACTATCTGTTTAATCATACTGGTTAAAACTTTATTGACAGCATCGACTTAACCATTATCTTGTGGATAATACGGATTAGAGCTATCGTGGTGCAGGCTGGGTTGTGCGGATAGTTCGACCATCACAAAGTTACGAAAATGACTACGATGGTCTGTAACAATAGCTTGTGGGATGCCGAACCGAGCAATCACATGATTGAAAATGAAAATAGCAGCAGTTTCACTGTCATCTCTATATGTAGGCATTACCTCGTCTCATTTTTTAAATTAATTGGCTGTAGGGATGATATATCGATGCCCTCCGGCTAAGTGAGGGTTACAAGTGATGAAGTCAATGCCCCATTTGGAAAAAGGACCCATAACTACGATTAGGTGAAAAGGAGCCGGTGGTGCTCACATTTTGTGATCACAAATTTGGAAATTACGGCATTTGCAGGATGTAGTGATGCAATCTTTAAACATTGACGATGAAAAACAGCCATCATGTAATATATTTTGAGTAGTAGCATACCAAGACATGTGCCGCCACATGCTCCAAAGTGGCAGTCATTTAAAGTTTTTTCGAATTCTTGAAAAGTTAAACAACGTCAGAATATAGAATTGGCACACAATGGTAAAGGGTGTCGCCAATAATATTGTACTGTTGGGATTAGTATAAGATTCGCTGACAATCAGTTTTGGATAACTCGAGCCTAAAATGTTGAGTTTGGAGATATACAATGATGTCTCCATACCATGGATTTAATGTACTAATAAGAAAGAGAGATTCATTAGCAAAAGAATCTTCTTCTACATTTTCTATATCGGTATGGGGAAAGTCACACAATAGTTCAATGAAAATCAAGGATTTCTTAGATTTGGATTTTTCAAATTCCAAATCAAAATCTTGTAGAATGACTATCAACTTCAGTTATTTCCCCCCTAGTAGTTGTTTCGTTGGAATGTACATCATAGGGTTGCAATCTGAAATGACAGTCATTTTTCAGAGAAGTATATAGTGACGAAATCGTTGAACATATTGCACATCCGCCAAGTCTAGCTTCTCCACATGTGCATATTTAATCTCAATTTTAGTGAGGCTCCTACTCAGATAGTAAACCACATGTTTGCTACTAGAATCATCATCTTGGACTAACACCATAGCAATGGTGGCATCCAATGCAGCTAAGTACAGAAAGTAGTCTCGATGATAATCAGGTGGATGTAGTAAGGGTGCATTAGTCAGTGCATGCTTTAATGCATTGAAAGATTGATCGACAAGCTCATCCCAGAAAAATGCAATACCCTTTTTCAACAGTTAAGTAAAACCTTGTGTTAGTTCAGCATAATTGTAGATGAATCTAAGCAAAAATTTTTCCTTCCCTTACAAACTTTGGAGTTGAGTAAGGCTAGAAGGAGGTGGAAAATTCAAAATTGCCTCTACCTTGAGGGGATCAACATGAATGCCTTGCCTTGAACTGATGAAACATATAAGCCGACTTGATTACACACAAAAACACATTTGTGAGGATTCAAGCTAATATTGTAGTGCCTACACCTAATATGAAATTGCTTTTAAGTGCAATGGGTGATCCTGTCGTTTCATGGAATGAGCCAGTAGGTCATCTAAATAAGGCTAAAAAATATACTTGATGTTGTGGAATGCATAAGACATTGCTCGTTGAAAATTTGTGCCAACATTTTTTAGGCCAAATGGGAGTTTTTGATAAGAAAAAGTTCCCCAAGGGCATATAAATGCAGTCTTATACTGATCAATAGGGAGTATGTTTATCTGATTGTAGCCAGAAAATCCATCCATGAAGGAAAAAATTTCATTCTCGGCATAGTCATTGACGATTTTGTTGATATACGGAGTTGGATAACTATCCTTTGGACAAGCTTTGTTAATATCGTGGTAATCGACACACACTCGAATAGTTCCTTTCTTTTTATTAATGGGCACAGCATTGGATACCCAATCGATTAAAGGAACATGGTAAATGAATCCTGCTTTCAGCAGTTTCTCAACCTGAGTTTTGATAGCAGTAGCTTTTTGCGGATGTATTAGATGTAATAGTTTTCTAACTAGCTTGGAATCGAGATACGTTTTTATTTCATGTACAACAATGCTAGGGTTGATTCCTGGAATCTCTCCGTAAGGCCAAGCAAAAATGTCACAGAATTCCTGAAATAGGGATTTGTACGTTGAAATATATTCTAACGAACAAGAGGCTCCTATATGAATATTTTCAATTATTTTGGGTTTCACTGAGATATCGATAGGTACCGTTGCCAATATGTTCCCTAAATTCTATTCAGAACTAGAAGAAAGGGTAGATATTGGATTTTGAGGAACATTAAGGGTCTTAGATGAAAATAGTGATGAAAAATTATTCTCGATTTTGTCAAAGGATGGTAAGAAAGTTGAATGATGATGAGTATTGTTCCATGGCATTTCATCCAAGGTCATAACTTCCATAATCTCTTCATCAATTAAAAAATATGTGTTAAAATGATTAGGCATGGAGATTGCTTCCAAGCGTGACAAATGAGAATATTCATCTATGATCATATTCGTTTGATCATCATCAAATGTTTATGGGTTGGAAAAAGGCTGAATGGCCTCATAGGCTAACTCAAAAGGACTACGAGGCATCTCGTCGCCATATAAGATCATTTCTGATTCTAATGATACTTTCCATGGATCTCCCATTTCGGAAGTACTTGATGTAATCATGTTGATATATGCTTCATTATGAAGAAGAATGGGTGGAGGGAATGTGAAATTTCCCATCAAATATGAGCTTTTGAGCAGGTCAACACCAACTTCTTCATATGGAGTGGTCAATTTTCCAACAAACAAGATACTGCCGGTGGAATTAGGGTCAGAGGTATTGTAGGAAAATTGATCCTCTTTCACAATTCTTCCTTTGTGAAGAAACATAATCATTCTAAAATACGATGAGAATATTGTTGCCATGGCATAAGTCTAGCTCTGACCAAGCAAAAGGTTATAGTCAAGTTGATAAAAAACGGCGAGACTACTGCTGCCATGGCATAAGTCTAGCTCCGACCAAGCAAAAGGTTATAGTCAAGTTGAGCATCAACAACCTCAACATCTATTGAAACTATTTTTACCTCTAATTCTATTGGTAAATCATTTAAAATTCCATACGAACGAAAACCTCTTTCATCAAAGGCTTTCAAAATTGTGGGAGATTGATTAATTGTTGGAGAACCCAAGGCTTTCCAATAGGCAATGGAAATAATACATGTTGTTGCTCCTTCGTTAATCATTGTTCGAAAAACTCGTCGAGTTTTGATGTGAACAAGCATCTAAAAATCCATTTGATGTGGGAGATGTGGGACATGATTCTCGAGATCAAAAAAAATCAAATGGGAGTATTGAGGTTCTACAGCTCCTATGGCTTATAATAATAATTTCCTTTGTGTTGAACAAGTTTGCACCACTTCAAGGGAAGACATGGACGAAGGTGACATAGCTAGATCTTCGACGATGTTATAATTTTAGGCAGCCCTCGCATGAGGATTAAACGCTGACTTATGAAGCATACCCTTAGGGGGCAGACAAATTATCATATCAGGATTTGGTTTTTCAATATGTAATGGTTCAGAAGGAGGAGTAGATGCAGAAGTTTGACCAAGTGTGTTATAGACATTTTTGTGCCTTACAGCATGAAGCATGAAATGTCAATAATCTGAGGGATCCAAAGTCCCTAAACATGTTGTTCCTACCCCTAGAGGAACAAGGTCAGCAAACCACAGCACTAAATATCAGTTCTCCACCTGAAAACACTCAAAAACAAGCTAATTCTGGATCATGTCAACTGCTCCACTGAGCATCTGCGCTGAATGTCAACTGCTCCACTCTGTACCTGCGCTGAATGTCAAAAGCAATGAAGGCTACCTGCGCTGGGCGAGTTTGGCCAAGTGGCACAGTCATTCCTCAATGTGTCAAATGCCCAGGAAGCTTCCAAAATGACACTTGGATCAGGGAATTCGCCTTGTGATGAGTAAGAGGGTCTAGATCTCCAAGTGGAAGCAAGAACCTCCAAGTGGACTCAAGAACTGAAGAATAACTGAAGTGGGAGAGGACACTAGTCAGCTCCATGCCAAGCTCAAGATGACTCATCCTTTCTCCAAAACTCCTATATATAGAGCTCTCTCAAGAGGTCTATGGGGGCTGGAATCTGGTGAATGTAAGGAAGTGCTGTTGGTTTATGCATAGAACTATTGGGTGATTTGCTTGAAGGAGGTGAAGAGGAGATTTCTTTCTGCTGGGAGGTGTTGCTGGATTGGGCCTCTTATGGTTGTAACACTCTCAGAACTTTACTTCTTCCATTAATAAAGCATTTGAGGTTCTTCTATATGCATGTGTCTCTGTGGCGTATTGATGCTTGTATATTTGATTTATTCTAATCCTTGAATCAATTATGGATGTATGCTTCTTGTAGTTTCCCTTTCTTGTGCTTTTGCAGGATCTTTGTGTAGCTGGGCCAGTGAAAGAGCAAGGAGCTGGGAGCAGGCAGCAAAGAGGGAAGATTGGATCAATCATTAGCGGAAGATAACGGTTAGTGGATCCCTTTCTCCTCTCTCTTACATCTCATAAAGAAGTAATCTTGAATAGCTTTGCATTCGGTTGTTGCTGAGGTACTATCACCCTTAGAGTGGGATAGGGTCATTCTGTATTGGATACTTTTCCCAACAACAAATTGGCGACTCCGCTGGGGAACGTATCTTGTTGGTTGTTTGTGTTTTTTGCTATTCATTTCATAAACAAAGGGAGTACCGAATCGAACTGCATTTGGATCTTTCAAATGCAAAGTAGAGGGCAGCTACTCTAGCTCGGTTTCTGGGCAAGTTTATGATTTGAAGAGCTGATCCACAAGGACTCTAATAAGCTCTTAGTGATAGCTTTTCATCCTCCTTGTCATCCCTTAGTGTGTTCTTGACTGATAGCTTCTGATTTGGCCAAAAACTGTGAATTTTTTAGCAATCTGTGACCCGGAAACCAAGAGAAACGAAAGTTTCGTTCTTCAGTGCAAGCTGTGTGAAGGCTGTCTGCATTTCAGCGCAGTTCCCGAAGGGGCTACCTGCGCTGAAGGTCAAACTGCCTGTGTACCACCTGCGCTGGACAAGTCTTGCCTTGTGCTACTGGGGTTTCCTGCTGTTTCTTGCCCTGTTTTCACTCTTGTTTTTGCTGCCTGTTACCAGTCAATGTGCCTATCTGAAACCAACTTTCCTTGCCACTATTCCGCCTCGGTTGTATAAAGAAACTGTGTTTGTTCTTTGTGTATTTCTTGTATCATTTACAGTTTCCCATAACGAAAGTGAACTAGTCTTGCTGTGACCTCTTAGATCTAGACCTGTGATAAAGTGTCGTTTTGATCTTAAGAGTTAGTTTGTTTGCTGTTCATAGCTGATTGAGCTTTTTCTTTCGTCATATGGTTTGAGTTTATATATTTCTAGTGTCGAAACAAGTAAATCTTAAGGTGTCTTTTGATTTTGGACAAGCTTGTTTGCTTTCACTTGAAATTGAATTCGAAATTATACAACAGCTTTCTTTTTGTGTCGCACAAACATTAAGAAAGAGAAAAGAAATACCTGCATCTTTGCATTTTGCATATAAGTTTGTATGTTGATTTAGGGAAAAAATGCATTAGTGAGTGCTCTTTGATTTGTGTGAAAAGATTTTGTCTCTCTTTTCCCTCAGTAGTTAAGATTTTCATAAGTCGAAAAGATTGAAAAAGCTTGCTTCTCATCTTAGACTGCATTTAGGAATTTGTATCAAAACATCTCGTGGTGAACCTTGAAAGGCAAACTTTAAAAAGATCAACTTAAAATATATTGAATGAACCTAACAACGCTTTGAAACATAACGCAAAAACATAGAGGTATAAGCTAGAGACGTGTTCCGGCGTCGTTAAACGTAGTGACTGTCGATCTCGACGAAGGTGGGTGATTCCTCCTGAGAGTCGGTGGCACTAATACGGACTTGTGCTCCCACGTACCGTCGCGTATATATTGGGAGACCCCTATAGGCATATATCTTTTATCCTTAGGAAGCCGTGTCGACCGCCCTACTGATCGCAATGCAGTGAACACAGCATTCACGAAGATCGACCACCCGTACCGTAAAACGTATTCTGTGGTTTTGCGAAAGGTTTGGCACACCCTCTGCCTAGATCTCCAGAGAAGTTTCTTTTGGCCTTTTTCAAACTCTATAACTGAAAAAGTCCAACCGAGCATTTGTCACTTCGGGCTCGTTAATACATCGAAGGAGACTAGAGTCATCTTTAGCTTTTTCTCGACTCTTAAAACGTGAAAAAGCAAGTTGTGTCTAAAAGCGTCTAATAAAATTCATTCAATTCGGAAACACAAATTTCCCCTTTTTAATATTTTAGTTGATCGAGTAATTCGCAATCGTGGAAGAAAGTCAATTGAAACCCCGTCGTTCGCGGAGGCTTACGAGTCAACCGTCTTTGTCCCCGGAATCAAAAACAGTACGGCCAAAGCGAACTCGTTTAACCGGTTCAAAATCTCCTTTGAAAGTTAGAACAAGTGTTCCAACTGCATCTGAGGTTCCGGTTACTCCTAACATTTCTGGAAACCCTGCCTCTATAGAAGAAGTTCAACAGCCACAGAGGGACAGTAATACTGATCCTAGTCTGGGGGCAAATACTTGTGTAACTGAACCAGTTCCATCTGTAACCGGTCCAGAAAGTTTTGTTCCTCAAACAACTATCGCTGTCGAAGCAACCACTTCTTCGGCACCAGAAATATTTTACGGACCTGACGGTCTTCCTCTTCCACCGGTTTGATTGCGATAGAGGAAATTGCAGAGGATCCGCAAGCAAGTACTCCAACTCATTTTGGAGTCGGGGTCACTCTATTTCCTTCATCAGAAGTTAATCCACCACAAGTGGAAGTCCCTGTAGAATTGCTAGGCAATCTATTGGATAGACTTAAAATGTCTGAACAACCGTCATCATCTAGGACAGTGCCAAATGACACAGCGACAACAGAAGCCCCTGCTGTCACTCCGATGATGTTTGCCGGCATACCAGCTATCCCAACTAGCTCTCAACCGCTAGAAGGAGTCCACCAAGGGACTATTTCGACAGTATGGTCTGTTCCAGTTTGTTCATCCGGAGTAATACCCGGTAATTCTTATGTTGAAACTCGACAGATTGATCCTCATGGAGGTCAATTTGGGCCATCTAGTCCTCAAGGACTAACAATCCCTCTGAGTTCTGGATTGCTACCATATGGAGGGCAGTATGCCCTTTCATTACCTCCTCCGGGAGGATATCCATATGGCAGTTCTCAACAGTATTCAGGTTATACTGGAATTGCATCAAGTAGTTGGGTACCTATGCTACCTCAACAACCAAGGATTGTATATTCTATGCAATAGTGTGTACCTGTGACAAACATCCCAACCACACCGGCTATTGTAACCGTGTCGCAAGTTCAAGCGATACCTGTTACATGTCAACCTCAGATTTCTCAGGTTGTAATGCAACAGTCGCTTGACCATGGGTCACAACCACAATCGCCAACTGGTGGGACGACACAAGTACAAACGGGTACAATTACCCCACACCTTGGTCCAATGGTTAGCATGGCACAACAGAACATGGTGTCACAACCATGGCTTGTACAATACCAACAACCACAATTCCAGCAAGTGTACCAAGGTTCTGAGCAGCAGATCTTTGCGAACAGTGGACAACCGTATATCCAAAACGGTCAAAACCAACCACTTTACAGTGGTCAAATCCACCAACCGTATCAGTCATACCAACATCAATTACATTATGCTGGTATGCAAAGACCCACTGCTCAAGCGATTCCATCGTACCCTGGTTACGTTTCGCCTAACCTGAATCAACAGTTACCATTCATGGCAACTTTAGAGTTACCCGATTTACACCGGTTAACGAATGATCTGATTGCTTATGCCCCTTGGTGGCCAGCGATTCCTCATAAACTTCCATCTGACATTCCTAAATTCAATGGAAATCCAGGTGAAGACCCGTCGAATCACGTGATGACTTTTCATCTGTGGTGTTCTTCGAACACCCTTAACGACGATTCGATAAGGCTTCGCCTTTTTCAGAGGACATTGACAGGTCCAGCGGCTAAATGGTATATTGAATTGCCAAGAGCCTCTTTCGACAATTTTAGTTCCCTAGCCACGACTTTCTTAACCCACTTTCAATTACCAATAAGGTATGAAACGGGAACAGAAATATTAACCAACTTCAAACAGACAACTGCTACCCATATATCTGATCATATACATGAGTGGCGGCGTCGTCGTAGGATGGTGAAAACATATGTTCCCGATCAGCTATTAGCTGAATGGTTTATAAAGTTGTTATTTTCGGCTATTACGGAAGATGTGGCCAAGGGGGGAGTCGTAATAGAGGAGCAAGTTATTGCTCGTGCGCAGTATTTGGACTTAGTTTATACTCAGTCTGGCACGCTCTATGACAAAATACCTGACGCCCCTAGACCGGAATTTTCAATTCCTCCCCCTCCTAAATCAAATAGTGACTCTCATGCTGGTGATGGCGTGATTGGCACAGCAAACGCGAAATCGATAAAGGCTTCGTCAAAGAAAGCCCGTAAGAATTCGGATCAAAATGCAAAAGAAGAAATTCTTGCTTCGGAAGTAAATGTCGTATCAGAAGATAAAGGCAAAGAAACCAATCAACCAGGAAGCAAGAAGAAACAAAACAAAGGGAAGAAGAAGAAACAGGGTGAGTCATCCCCTGGGAAAAATTCTTCAAACCCTCCTGGGAAAGGGAAACAAAATTATCCATGTCTAATATGTGATGATAAGGATCATGGCACAAAGAATTGCCCATTCAAAGCTGAGTTAAAGAGGTTCTTTAAAAGTTCCCAAACATCAGCTGTGTTAACTGATCCATTTCCCAACCCAGGTCAAAATCTGGTTGATAGTGGAAATGCTTCCCCGTCGCAAGTCCTTATGTTGTCGGTTTCGAAACAGCAAATGATGCTTTGATTTCGACAAGGAACAAAGATTATGGGAATCCTCAGCTGTCGAACGAAAAAGGTAAAGATCAACCAAGTAGTTCGACAACAACTTCGACAGAAGTTGTAACGCCCACTATCCCTGAATTAACAATAAAACCGCCAAAGGGTGTAGTACACAAGTCGACATTTAATCCTCGCGCCAGAGCGGCGTAGCATTATAACATAGTGGAAGATTTGGCCCAATCGCCATCCGCTATGTCGACTCTTGAAGTGCTACAAAATTGTCCAACCCAAAGGCAGGCCTTGTTATCAGCAATTGGTGGGGTTGATCCTAAGGATTCCAATCTTGTATCCTTTGATCACAAGGGATATGATCCTCAGTTACCAGCTCAGCTAGCTTTCCTTATTCAAGTGAAAGCCCTCAACAAAACTGTTCATAGAACAATAATTGATGAGGGAGCCTCGACATGTATTATGTCGATGAGTTGCTGGAAAACATTAGGATCTCCAACCTTGTCACGATCTTCAACGACATTAAAAGCTTTCGACGGAAGGACTTATACCCCATACGGTATCCTTAATAACTTAAAAGTTGAACTAGGAGGAAAAACAGTAGAAATTGATGCAGAAGTCATTGATGGAAATCTTGACTATAACATCCTACTGGGTAGACCATGGATTTATGCCATAGCAGCTGTTGTGTCGACTTATTTTAGGAAGATCACATTCCCGTTTGAAGGAGGGATTACGATCGTCGACCAACAGAATTTCCTCCCTAATGGTTCACAAGTTACAGGAAGCATTCCCATGATCCATGAGAGCAACCATTCAATTCAAGATATCAGATTAGGATTATTGAAAGACCCCACATTGATGGGAACTTTCGCGCTACCACCTCCTATTTATACAGGAAATTTACCGTTTGTAGCAACCTGCAACATGATATCTTCCACGAAGGTCAACATGGATCATTCAATGGTTTTGCCCCCAAGCCCTTTAGAAATATTGTAGCAATCAATGTTTCAAGCATGGGAGGCGAGCCCAAATCAACGCTCGTCAAGCGTTTGGGTAGATAGGTCTAGAGAATATGGAACCCCATTAGATCCTTGGTCGAAAGTACATGGGACTGACGAAGGAATCTTACAATCAATGATGATTGAGGGGGCACCATGGAATGATCACCACCATCGTTCCCTTCTTCCGGAATATGAAGAAGATACTCAAAGTGACCTTTATCACCCTTCAGTATTCAAATTCCTAACAAATACTGTAAACACGGTGGATTCAGAGCGAAACCTATCCAATATTGAAGAGACTATAGCCATAAATATCTCGACTAAAATAGATGTTGTAGAGAATATTTATGTCGGCAAAGGTTGTTCCCCTTCAGAACTGGAAATATATAACGCTCTTTTTCGTGAATTTAGAGATGTCTTTGCTTGGTCATATGATGAAATGCCAGGCATTGACTCGAGTATCGTTGAACATGAAATTAAAATGTATCCTGATGTCAAACCAGTAAGGCAACGGCTTCGGCAAGTGCACCCGAAGAAAGCCGCTGCCATTAAGGCAGAAGTTGAAAAACTTCTCCATGCTGGATTCATCTACCCGGTTCCTCTAACCGATTGGGTATCGAATATTGTCCCTGTTATGAAGAAACAAGGGACGATTAGAGTGTGTGTCGATTATAGGGATGTAAACCAAGCTTGTCCGAAGGACAACTACCCTACACCCTTCATCGACCAAATAATTGATGAATGCACCGGATGTGAAATCTTTTCATTTATGGATGGATTTTCCGGGTATAATCAAATAAATATCCGCCCACAGGACCAGTCAAAGACTGCATTTATTTGTCCGTGGGGCACATTCGCTTATTGAAAATTACCCTTTGGTTTAAAGAACGCAGGGGCGACGTTTCAGAGGGCAATGAATTATGCCTTCCACGACATCAAGAACATTGTTCAACCTTATCTCGACGATCTTCCGGCTCATTCGCGAAAGCGGACTGATCATCCGCAGCATTTAAGAGCGATATTTCTACGTTGCCGACACTACAAGATAAGACTCAACCCGCACAAATGTGTGTTTTTGCGTCGGTTCTGGTCGTTTACTTGGCTTTGTAGTCTCTAAAGATGGGATTCGTCTCGACCCCTGTAAGGTTCAGGCAATCATTAATTTGCCTCCACCTTCAAATTTGCTTCAGATTCAGAAACTCCAAGGGAAAGCAAACTTTCTGAGGAGGTTCATTCCAAATTACGCAGAACTTGCTAAGGGTTATACTCGTATTTTGAAAAAGGATGTACCTTTTGTCTGGGACCAGGTGGCGCAAGCTTCCTTTGATGCTCTGAAAGATTGTCTAGTAAAAGCATCATTAATGTACGCCCCGGACTATCAAAGAGATTTTAACCTGTATCTGGCTGCAGCGGATACGACCATTGCGATGGTTTTAGTTCAAGAAGTCGATGGAATTGAACATCCTATCTATTATTTAAGTAAAAACTTAAACGATACAGAAAGTAAATATTCTTATGTTGAAAAACTAGCGCTTGCAGCTGTTCAAGCGATTCAAAGGTTTCGACATTATGTCCTCTTTCGGAAAACTACCATCTTGTCAGATTGCAACCCCATGACTTATATACTGTCGCGATAGTTGCTGGGGGGCAAATATTCAAAATGGATAGCGATCCTTCAAGAGTTTGATCTGGAATTTGTGAAATCCAAATCAAAGAAAGCTCTAGTTTTCGCAGAATTATTGTGTGATCTCCCATCATCGTCCAACGATGAAACATCGGAAGAGTCAATCGTGGACGAAAGTTTTTTTCTGATATCTGTAAGCGATGTGTGGTATGGAGATATAATAGTTTATCTCCAAACCCAAAAATTCAGGCCAAACACCTCTCGCTCCGAACAAAAACGTGTACGATACCAAGCAAAAGACTACATGATCATCGGTGACATGCTTTACCGTCGTGGTATCGATACAGTTCTGAGGAGGTGCCTTACCCATGAGGAGGCCGAAAAAGCCCTGAATGATTGTCACTCAGGCGCGTGTGGGGGGCATCAGTCTGAATATGCAACAGCACAAAGAATCTTACGAGAAGGATACTTCTGGCCAACCATGTTCAAAGATTGCATAACCACAGTCAGAAGTTGCCATGCTTGTCAAATCTTTGATAGCAAAACCAGACGACCACCCGCACCTTTACAGCCGATAGTTGCTGTTGGGCCCTTCGCCAAGTGGGGCATCGATTTCATGCAATGTAACCCCACCTCGACCGGGGGGCATGGGTATATTATAGTCGCTGCTGACTATTTTACCAAATGGGCCGAGGCGATGCCTACATTGGATAACACTAGTGAAACAGCTGCCCTTTTCTTTTTCAATCATGTAGTCGCCAGGTTCGGCGTACCACAGGCTATAGTTACAGATCATGGGTCGCATTTTCGCAATCACATGATGGTCGAATTAGCTGCCAAGCTAGGGCTATCTCACGACAGCTCTACCCCATATTATCCGCAAGCCAATGGACAAGTTGAGGCAATCAACAAGGTCCTGAAGCGTATGTTGCAAAGGATGATTGGGGTTCATAAAAGAAGGTGGCACCTAATCCTGTACTCAACCTTGTGGGCTTACCGGACGTCGGTAAAGAACGCAACTGGGTTCACACCTTTTCAACTGGTGTATGGCCTGGAAGCAGTCTTGCCAATCCAGTGCGAAATTTCGTCGCTTAAACTCGCAATCGATCTTCTCCCCGGAACTTCAGAAGAAGAGGCTCGTTTCTTGGAATTAATCCAGTTGGATGAAACCCGTCGTGACGCCGCTTTGGCTAACGAGGCCCATAAGAAACGAGTCAAGGCTCAGTTCGACAAAAATGTCAAACCCCGTGTCTTCTCAGAAGGTGATTTGGTCTTGCTTTATGACCAAGAATCCGATAAATTGGGAGCAGGTAAATTCAAGTCCTTATGGATGGGCCCCTATATTGTTAAAAGGGTGT